>CM040239.1:184385563-184985563 GCA_022545495.1 Chrysanthemum lavandulifolium | reverse complement strand
ACTTGACTTAGCAACCATGCAAGTAAATAGATAATTGAACTAAGGGTTTAGGAATGACAACAATAATGCACTAAAGGTGAGTGCATACAAGGTAGGCTAAGGCGATTTGGGTGTACATTTGGGGGTGGATTGTAAACAATGCTCTTCATTGATATTCCGAAAAACCGAAACATCACGAGAACCGCGAAAAGGATAGACTATAAGGAGTTAACTAGGGGTATCGTGTACTAAAGATGAGTACATCGCATGGGTGTGGGGTAATTACTCAACCGATGTGGAAGAAGTAATTATAATACAAGTTTCAAACAAGGGGTTATCCTAATGCCTCTTATCACTTAGTTATTCCTAACTACACAAGTGTAGTCTCACTAGCGATCTCGGAATGCATCACAAAACAAGTTCTAGAATCTATTATACTACAGGTACACTCTCTAAGCATTAAAAGTGAATGCTTTTATTCCTAAATATCTAGGGGCGAACCTCACATTTTTGGGGTGGAATTTGAGTGGTAAACGGTTTTTGTGCTAGTCATATAACTCCTATCCATGAGACGCTTTATTAAGACTAAAGTTTTAGCTCGTAAATGTCATAAAAAATTTTAAATTTGTGCTAAAATTGCCTTAACAAATATTTCTCATAGTTTATTACACAAATGACCAAGGACAAGACAAATAATCAAGGATAAGAATAGTTTCTAAGTTCCGCTTTATTCTCCTCCCACACTTAAACCGAACATTGTCCCCAATGTTCCCCAAAGTATCAAAGTTATGATAAGGAAGGTAAGTAAAGAAAAGAAACTAGTACTCCCCTGATTAGCTCGGTAGGATCCGTGTGAAGTTGCAGTTAAATCCTTTCTCAAGAAGAATGCATACGTGATAAGCTCCATCCAATGTTGTGTTTCTTCTTCTTGCCAAATATAACCTGTACACTTTTAAGAAAACAAACGAAACCTTCGCGTAAAATCGGTGGTAAAACTATATATGACACAACTACACTAAGATATAATTCTTGTGGAATGGATGTTTGCAGATTTTCTGGAAAATTAAGACCTGAGAATTTCTAAAAATTTATAAGTAGCACATAAAACGAAAAATTGTATAAGCCGTTTCTGCTTGACCTGACGTTGTCAGGCTTTAATCCTGACGCCGTTAGGTTGTCATGACAGAAATTGGTCTGCTGCGTTTTCCTGGAAAAATTCTGGAAAAATCACATCTTTAAAACCTGGAAAAATTTATGCAAAACATCCATTATTACTCGATACAAGCATTTGACTCTAACAAACACACATATACATCAATTTCACTAATTGTAATTCTCATGTTCACGTTCTTCAAAAACGTATGTAATCTTCCCTACACTTATCTTTTTGTAAAATACCTTTGTATGTAATTAAGACGAGGTTAAAGACAAAATAAAGCATTTTCACAAATTCAAACATGAGAATAAACAACAATGAAAAAGATATATGACACACAAACAAGCAAACAATTAAGCATGAGTTGCCTCCTACGAAGCGCTTTTCTTTATTTATGAGTCTTGTAGCTAGACTCGAAGTCGTGCTCCTACGTGACTTCCTTACCGTCATCTTTCTCCTCATGACGATCTCTATTGGGATTTTCCATGGTATAGTTATGCCCTATCGTGCATCTTTCTAAGAAGTCATCTTCCCCCCCCCCTCAATTTGTTCTAAATTCCGGTCCTAATTTCAAACAATCCTTATAGAACCCAAAAATCTTATTCATCACATAATCTACTCCTTTTTCCTTATCCTTCTCATTCCTATAGTAGACCGATAGCTTAAGTTCCTTTTCATCATTGGATAGTGATGAGAATTTCTCAATCTTAAATTGCATTTGGTAAGCTATGTCATCGGTCTCATCCTTGAATCTAACTATTCCTAACGACGGATCATAATTCATCCCGGTGTTTTATATGAATGGCTTTCCTAGAACTACGTGGGACAAGCTAGGATCTATGACCGTACTAATATCCTCCACAATCACAAAATCCGTAAGGTACGTGAAGCTACCTACATAGACGGGCAATCCCTTAACTCTACCAAGGAAATTACAACTAACTTTAGGATCATCAGGGTCTTGCCTATTTGGGATTGGTTTCTTCATCACCCAATTATAATATGTGCTAGTCATGATGTTTATTGGGGATTTGCGATCAATGTAGGCATTTGCCACGAAAAGATGTCCTATGCAACAAGGTATGTTGAGATTTATCAGATTTCCAAAGATGATTCGTGGGCTTCTCCTAACATACATGTGACGAAGGTCGCGCACTAGGTGTGGGTGGCATGAAAGTTCTTCTTCCGTAAGAAACTTATTGAAGTATTCATCACCTACTTCATCTACTTCGTTGGTCGATTTTTCCTTAGGAGTTTCACTAACCTCAAGCATAGTCTCATGGTTTGCTTCGTCATTATTCCTATTTGGTTTTACTAAGGTGATGGCATTGACGAATTGAACTTGCTTGGATGAAGAGGGATCCCTAGTTTCGAAATACTTGCTTGGGTCCTTAATTTTGACACCGGAAGCTTCAGGAGAATGATTCGAGATGGCATTAACCTTTTCGGTGGTCTTCCTATCACTATTGGTCATGGCTTTCAAAAGGTTATATATCTTCTTATCCATCTCGACTTGTTGTTGGTTAAAGCGGTCCGAAATCTTGGCTATTTGAGCTTCTTAGGATGTAACTAGGTGTTGCAACATCCCTTCTATGTTTTGTTGACTAGGGCCGTGAGAGTGGGACCATGAGGAATTATTAGAGGTGAATTCTTTGGTTTGTCCCCAATTATAGTCGGGTTTGCCCCTCCATGCTTCTCGGGCATCATTGAAAGTCCTAGGTCCAGGTGTTGTGGGGAATCTCCCTCCCATTCCATTGGTACGCGAGGATGCGTAGTCCACGGAAGCTTGTTCAAGGAGTCTCGTGCAAGTACGAGTGTCATGGGGACCACTACATATTTCACACAAGGAAGAGACCTTGTTCACTTGGTGTGAAGACTTAAGATTTTTGTAGGAGCTCATTAGGAATTTGACTTGATCTTCAAGTTCCAGCATCTTAAGATTGGAAGTTTGTGAGTCAATGGGAGGCAAGGAGATTGCCTTGATGGTTTTGGGCAACTCACGGGGGTCATTCCAACTTTAGTTGTTATAGAGGGCAAGGTCCTCTATTGTACCCCACAATTCTTCCGCGGTAAGTTCACTAAGTTTGCCACCGGCCGCTTGGTCGATGGTTTGACTAGTTGAGAAGCTGACATGATCGTAAAAGATTTGGAATTGAAGCCAAAGATCTATGCCATGATGAGGGACTTTGTGGAGCAAGTCCTTGAATTGAGTCCATGCCTCGTAGAGAGTTTCGCCTTGACGTTGTTGGAACATCAAGATGTCATTCCTAAGTTTGGTAGTTCTCCCCGGTGGGAAAAATTGGGCGAGGAAACGAGTGGTGAGATCATCCCAACTTGAGATGGATCCGGCGGGAAGTCGCTCAAGCCAATTACTATCTTGGTCCCGTAGAGAGAATTGGAAGAGACGCAAGCGCGTGGTCTCCCATGTGGTAGCATCAATGTCGATGGAATCAACGATTTTAAGGAACGAAGTCCATGGAATGCACATCCGTTTTGCACCAACCGGATGGTGTTGGATCGCAGGGCCGTAGTTTGAGCTTGATCGGGGAGCTCAATGGTGTTCCTATAGCATCCTATAGCCTTGGTGGCTCGGTCTAGAGTTTTCACCAAGAGTACGGCTTCTTGGTGGGTCAATTGGTGGTGGGTTATTACCTTCCATGATGAAAAGTGATGGGGTTACAAACAAAGTCACAAAGAAGGGGGATAGACTACAAGGAAACTAAAAATGATAAACAATCTTACTTGATAGGAATCAAGAAGGGGAACCTAAACGAGATAAATATCTAACTAGCTATTCTATTCCCGACGGCGCGCCAAAACTTGATGCGCTGCACAAGCACGCTCGGGTCAAAGGAACTTCCTTTCTTGAAAAGTTTTTCAACCACCTAGGCAAAGGAACCTAATCGTTGTAGTGTAGTATTGGGTAAGCCTCGGGATTGATATCGCTCTCTAGGGAATAGGAATGCTAGCAAGAAATTTTTACGAGAAGGTGGGGTTGAGGATGATTCTTTTTATCTTTTATAGTTTTTAGAAAGCTAAGGTAAATATCTCGGGGCAATTGGTTTGTGGGGTGGTACTTCTACCGATTACTTCTACTATCTAATTATCTAATACTACGGGTAGCTATGTCTATTTGATGTGTGCTCGTATGATGATTAAAAATGTGTTTACCTAATCTTTTATTGATGGTTGAATTGTTACACCTTATCTTAACGCGTTGTGTTTCCTAAGGTCGTAGGGTGTGCTTATGCCCTAACTCTTTGAGGTTACCTTTGGGTTTAGCCTACGAAATCCGCAATTCCTTAAACTATTTCATTCATAACCCAACTCTTACAAAGATTATTCAAGCATTAAACACAACGAAAGCTTAGTTGCACTCCTAAGCCAATTACAATTAAGATATGAGACAACCTAACAATAATTAATAACTAAGTTTCATAGATCTAAGCAAACACACAAGAAATTTAGCTAGACATGTTAAACAAGCAAGCATACACACAATCAATTGAAGACATAATGATACTTTGGATTAAAACACTTATCTAGATGTGAAAAATTAGGGTTTGGGACCCTAAGATTCTGTCCAAGTCGGACTACAAAAGGTTAGGGTTTTTACTCCAAAAGTCTACCTCTTTAAATGCACAAAAATCAAATTCTATATATAGATTTACAAGTGCAACGGCGTCGTCGTATAGGTGGGACGCCGTCAGCTCGCCATCATTAGGGTTTTCATCTTGGCCAAGTAATCGATGGGACGACATCACCTTAGAGTTGTGACGCCGTCAGTCTCTAGATGGGACGTCGTCATGATTCGGATCCGGGCCGTCGAGTTGAAAAGTCCGAGTGACGCCTTCTTCTTCAAAGCCTAACGCCGTCGGGTTGTATGAGCAAAATTCAACCGAGCCGTCGGTGCATGTTTTATCAAGTCTCATAGAGGACGGCCGCCCTATGATTGGGACGCCGTTAGGTTCATTTTGAGCGGCTTGAGTGGCTTGATCTTGACTTTTCCATTTTCTTCATGTTTTCACTCTTTTTCGTCCAAATATGCATCATTCCAGCATTTTGCTTCCAAGAGACCTAAAAAGTGAAAAGGAACGAAATTAAGCAGTAACAGATATAAAAGTGGTCGATTAAGGGCTTAAATGACCCTTTAAAAGTGTACGTTTTAAATCCTTATCAGTCACACATCTCAAGTGACACCGTCCCAATGATGACTTGGCACAAATGAAACCCTAATGACGGCGACCTGACGGCGTAGATAAAGGAAGTGACAATTCAACCGACCAATAAAAGATAACTAGGGAGTAATAGCATCTTAGTGAACACAACTTTAATCATCATACGAGCACACCTCAATTAGCATAAACTATTCGTAGTTAATTAGTTAAATTAGATAATTAGTAAAAGTAGTGAAATCGGTAGAAGTACCACCCCCAATCATATACCCAGAGATTTTACCCTTGCTTTCTAAAAAACATAAAAAAACTAAAAAGAATCACCCTCAACCCCCACCTCCTCGTCATATATCTCTTTTTAGCATTCGTATTCCCCTAGAGAACGAAATCAATCCCCGAGGCTTACCATATACTACACTACAATGATTAGGTTCACTGCCTAGAGGGTTGAAAAGCTTGCTCGTAGAAAAGGAGGTTTTCTCGACCCCGAACCCACGCATCAAGTTTTTGGCGCCGCTTCTGGGGAATAGAATAGCTAGTTAGATTTCTATCTCATTTAGGTTCAATCGCTTCTTTGTGTTTTTGATCGTAACCTTGTCACTTTCCACCATGGGTGACAATCACCACCAAACAACAATCTACCACCACATCAACCACTTCCACTCAACCAACCACCACTTGACCCGCCAAGAGGCCGTACTCTTGGTGAATACTCTATACCGAGCCATCAAGGCTATAGGAACACCATTGAGCTCCCACTTCAAGGTCAACCTACGGCCCTGCGATCTGACACCATCTGGTTGGTGCAAAACGGATGTGCATTTCATGGACTTCGTTCCGAAGATCCTAATCAGCATCTCAAGGATTTCCTAAAAATCGTTGACTCTATCGACCTTGATGCTACCACATGGGAGACCACACGCTTGCTTGTCTTCCAATTCTCTCTACAGGACCAAGCTAGTAATTGGCTAATTGAGCGACTTCCAGCCGGATCCATCTCAAGTTGGGATGATCTCACCACTCGTTTCCTCGCCCAATTTTTCCCATCGGGGAGAACTACCAAGCTAAGGAATGACATCTTGATGATTCAACAACGTCAAGGCGAAACTCCCTATGAGGCGTGGACCCGATTCAAGGACTTGGTTCATAAAGTCCCTCATCACGGCATTGATGTTTGGCTTCAAGTCCAAATATTTTATGATCATGTCAATCTCTCAACTAGGCAAACCATCGACTAAGCGGCCGGTGGTAAGCTTAGTGAACTTACCGCGGAAGAGACGTGGGGTACAATAGAGGACCCTGCCCTCTATGACAACGATTTTTGGAATGACCCCCGTGAGTTTCTCAAAACCGTCAAGGCAATCTCCTTGCCTCCCATTGACTCACAACCTTCCAAACGTAGGATACTCGAACTTGAAGATCAAGTCAAATTCCTAATGAGCTCCTACGAACCTCCTAAGCCTTCACGCCAAGTGAACAAGGTCTCTTCCTTGTGTGAGTTATGTAGTGGTCCCCATGACACTCGTAATTTCACGAGACTCCCCAAACAAGCTTCCGTGGACTACACATCCTCACGTACCAATGGAATGGGAGGAAGTTTCCCCACAACACCCGGACCTAGAACTTACAACGAAGCCCGAGAAGCATGGAAGGGCAAACCCGACTATAATTGGAGTCAAACCAAACAATTCACCTCTAACGACTCCCCATGGCCCCAATAACACAATCAAAGCTCTCATGCCCCTAGTCAACACAACCTAGAAGGGATGATGCAACACCTAGTTACATCCCAAGAAGCCCAAATAGCCAAGATTTCGGACCGCTTTAACCAACAACAAGTCGAGATAGATAGGAAGATAGATAACCTCTTGAAAGCCATAACCAATAATGATAGGACGACCACCGAAAAGGTTAATGCCATCTCGACTAACTCTCCTGAAAAAGCTTCCATTGTTAAGATTAACGACCCGAGCAAGTACTTCGCTCATTCACGATTAGGCAATTAATCTAGGGACCCGTCTTCATCAAAGCACGTTTACTTCTGTAACATATTGGATTTCACAAACACATCATATCATGATCAAGTGGGCGTATAATTCAAGGTTTTAGAGAGAGAAATAGTTAGAGGTTTGGAAACTTAGTGAGAGAAAATGAAAGTATTATTATGAGCTCCAACTCTCTACCTTGGGAGGTAGAGAGTATTTATAGTCTTACACAATCGCCACCTACAGTGTGGATCGCATACAGTGGGTAAAGACCGTCTGCCTTCCACGGTGTTACTTAACTAAATAATACTTAACTTATAATAACTACGACTATGAGCTTTCTAACGATTACATATACTTGAGGTGACCGACTCTTTAATAATGTGATTTACTAAATCCTAACAATCTCCCCAAGGAGGTCACCTCAAAAATACATTGAATACAAACAGATATTACAATAAGATTGTTCTTGGATTCTTGTTAATGTTCTTTGCTCTTTAGCTCATAGTCATTGATTCTTCATTTTGCATGTTTGGTTAATCCAAGTGGAGGTCTTTAACCGATCCACGTGATAATGAGTTTTGAGCCGACTTTGAGATCATCACCATCATACATCTCGACTCATCCTTTGTGGTGTTGGTATTATGTGATGTTGTGACATTTGGACCGACATGCTCACATTCGGATCATGATTTCTTCTTATCGTAGTAGCGGAAGCTTTCGTTGATTCATGATATCGGCAAGCAGCCAGTAGCGTAAGCATGGAGTGAAACTATCGAGTCATTGATGCACTAATCATGATTTCTTTAGAAGTGAATGTTTTGAGTGAGCATGCGGCTATGGATTGACCACTTCATTCGATCACCGCAACGTCGGGGTACCGCATACAACGGTAGCAATAAAGTGCACGTGTCTTTGATCACTTTCGTTGAATCGAGGTACTCGCCCACGGTTCCCCATTGATCAAGACAAGCATCGCTTTGTGATCGTATAATTCAAGAATTTCCTTGATGTGGTTTCGCACCGCTCTAGCTGTTCTCAAACCGAAAGTCTCAAAGAATACAACACGGAGTGAGTGAACCAAATAATTGAGATTCATCGATTGATGAAAAGAGATTTGAAAACAATCATGTACCGCTCTATAGAAATTGTTTTTGCAATACAACGAAGGTTTTAATGAAAATCAATTATCAATCATAGACACCTTTATTTTGAAGTATTAGTACACGTCGATGTGCTAAAGAAAAGAGTTTTAAGCACAACGACCGGTTTTCAAAGGTATCCGTCAATCCATAACTCGAACTGTGATTGATTCAAAAGATTGAATCGCCCCATTGTTTTTGTTCGGTTGTCACATGGTTGATCTATTGGATAGATCTCACATGCCACCTACCAGGAGCTTATTTGATGTTGGCTCCGAAGGCTTTCCATCTTCATTGTGAATATGTTTGCATATCACTCGGATGTTCCGCAATACCACAAGGATAATGCGTGGGACTCATAAGATATAATCTCTTTCCACATTGTGTGAAATAGAGAGTCTTCATAGACAGTGTCCTAATGAGATTTATATGATGATCTCGTGGCTCTAGACTTAATTGTGCATATTTTGGTTCCTATGCTGGAGACTAGGAGAGGTCTCCTTCTTCAATATCAACAAACTCTAAGAGAAAGTCGATAGATTATGTAGGTTCCCGTGAGAATGAAACAAGCCCTTTTAAGGGGAACTTGAGTGGTTTGTGAAGTTGTAGTGCAAGTCGTCCTTTGGGTCCATGACGTATTGTCTTCAATACCGATGTTACCACCAAGAGCATATGAATTGAACCCGTATCTCGCCCTAAGGTTGAATAATTGGAGGGCTATTTCTTTTACCCTTTTTCCATTCATTTCTTTTAATTCTTCAACCCCTTCAGGCTTACCGAGACTTCATAACTAGAACTTTGTTGGGTTTATTCCAGTACTAGCTCTGTCTCAGTCCGCACTCTTCACATATCTCACTTTTCTCCTTTTTTCATCATACCTAAGGACTTCTACACTATCTAGTGGATTGTCCCTAGGTAGATCCCTCCGGTTCTGACGGATCATGGGAACAAATACCTAACCTTATCATCCTTATATCACCATACATAAAGTAAATTTGGTCGGTCTATTTGGTATAGTTCATCTGCCATTGGAACCAAATGAAAACCATTTGAAAATCAATCCATATACTTGTGATATATTATCAAAGTGTTTTGTACCTGAATTGTTTTTGATAATTTTAGAAAAAGAGCTCCCCCTCAACATGTGCATCATGTATTTGAAATCGTTTTGGCACACGGAGGCAAGAGGAAGAATTAACTTCTTTGATTACCATTTTCTAAAAGATGTCAACATCACTTCCCTGATCAAATCAAGTAGATAAAGCATATTGGGGAAGGATGAGGTTTTCATAAGTTTGCTCCCCCTCAATATGTGCCTCGAGGTTTGAAAGAGTTTTGCACATATTAGAGAGAACTTGCACTTCAAGACACCGCAATCACGTTTTAATCCTTTATGGTTTGATAAAGATGCTCCCCCTTAACATGTGCATTATGTATATTGAAATCGTTTGGCACATGTAGGGAGGAGAGCTTGTTAATCACTTGTGAAACCATTTATCGAATCATCAATTTAAATCCAATTTAAATCACAAATTCTCCCCCGATCACAATTTTCAAATCATTTGAGATTTGTGATCTCTTGTAGATTTAAATTGATTTTGAAAGCTTTTGAGGAGAATTGTGACTTGAATATGAAAACATTTTAACTGATAAAGATCGGATTATGAGACTTTAAACTCTATTGATTAAACATGCATGATTATCTTTTGAAAACAATTGTATGACAAATAACCTTTTGAATTAATGATAGATATTTTGACAAATGTTAAGACCAAATGATTTTCAAAAATAGAGCCCGATTTATTTTTCAAAGCTATTAGTTTTCATTAGATATCAATTGATTGTTTATAGAATCAGAGCATGAGATTTGAAGATTTAGGATAAAGCATGGCTCTGTTCTTTCTTAGAAAAACGGGTTACTGCCTGAAATGACAATAAACCATAGTTTCACTTTCTCTCAAAAAAATTTATTTATTTATTTATTTTTATTTTTTAAACATTCGAACAATATCTAAAGTCCCGTGTCATTCTTTGAATGACAAAGACAAAGATCGTAGATACTATCGAATCGAGAAAAGAATGACAAATGACAATATATATATATATATATATATATATATATATATATATATATATATATATATATATATATATATATATATATATATATATATATATATATATATATATATATATATTTTGAATTTTTTATACTTTGTATTTTGCTTTTCAATAAATATTTACAAGAGATGGATGAAGAAAGACCTTTACTCCTCGCCTTCCTCTTGAAGAAGTTTGAGTGTTTCCGGTTGAAGACTCTTTAGACCAAGTCGTGGAGGATAAACTCAAACGTTCTCTAGGAAGAGCTTTGGTGAAGATGTCGGCTAACCGGTATTCGATCCTCACAAAATAGAGTTCCACCACACCGCTTTCTACTTGCTCCCTCGATGAAATGATGTCGAATGTCGATGTGCTTTGCTCTTGAGTATTGAACGTTGTTGCATGAGAGAGCAATAGCACTTTTATTATCACAAGATGCAGGAATTTTATTGAATTCAAAGCCATAGTCGATAATTGGGATCTCATCCATAGGATTTGAGCACAACAAGATGACATGGCTATGTATTCAAACTCTCAGAAGGAAATAGAAGTACTCATTTGTTTCTTTGAAGACAGCTCACAAGCTTATCACCCAAAAACCGAGCACCTCGGACATACTTGACGTGTATCTTGACATCCTCGCATGATCGGATCTGCATAGGCTATTAGTGACATCTTGGTGTCCTTGGTACCAAAGTCCCATATTGATGGTTCCTTGAGATACCGAAGACCCGCTTAACTCGCTTCAAGGTGCTTTTGGTAGGCTTAGCTCGATATCTAGCACACATGCAAACAACGAATAGAATGTCCGGTCTACTACGTGAGGTACATCATGGATCCGATCATGCTACGATATTTCGCTTGGTCTACCATGATCCCCGAGTGGTCCTCATCCGGTTTAGTACGCTCTATCATGGGAGTGTCAATGTAGTCACAAGAATCAAATCCAAATTTCTTTAAAATCTCATTAGCATATTTAGATTGATTTATAAAATGCCTCCGGACTTTGTGAAATTTGTAATCCCAAGAAAATGACATTTGTCCCATCATAGACATTTGAAATTTGGAACCCATTTCATTTGAAAATGGTCACATTCATTGGGGTCGGTCGAGGCAAAATAATATCATCAACATAGATTTGAACGTGAATTAAATGTTTGCGACTTTCGGTGAACAATGTCGGATCAACTGCTCCTTTGTTGAATCCAAGAGCTAGAAGAAACTTTGATAGCGTATCATACCATGCCCTTGGAGCTTTCTTCAAACCGTAAAGAGCCTTCTTCAAACGATAGACGTAAGTAGGATGCTCGATTCACAAAGCCTTCGGGTTGGGCGACGATACGACTTCTTTAAGATCTCCGTTAAGAAAAGCCGTCTTTACATCCATCCGATAGACTACCATGTTCTTACTTGCAAGCATTAGCCAAGAAGATTCTCGATTGCCTCGATACGAGCAACCGGAGCAAATGATTCTTCAAAGTCAATACCTCCTCTCGACGATATCCTTTTGCAACCAATCGAGCCTTGTTCTTTAAAACATCACCATGCTCATCAAGTTTTACTTTGAAGATCCACTTTAGAGCAATGATCATAGCACAACTGGAGCAGTACTAATTCCATACATCTAGTCGATCAAACTCATGAATTTCTTCTTGCATGGCATTGAACCAACTGCTTCATTCATGGCGGTTTTAACATCTTTGGTTCGACCTTAGAGAGTACGGAGTTGAAGAAGCACCATAAGGCATCGGTTGCAAGTTGTTTCGCGTGGATACCGGACGAGAGGGGTTTCAATGATGTTGTCCAATGGATGATCATGTATCCATTTTCTAAAGTGTTCATGTGGTTGTTGTTGAGGAACCAAAGTAGCAGTCGATATCTCCCGAAGAAGACGGTTCGATGATGATTCAGAGCAAATATGTTTTCAAAGGGGGAATCTTCGTGAGTAGCAAAGGGATTATCTCCATCATTGATGCCGTAAACAATTCCATGATGTACACTTGATGATTGATGATTTGTTGATGAGATAGAGTGATCGGCAGCGCTCCTTGACTTAATGACATTGAAACCGAAGGTTAACTTCATTGATGGATAGAAGCACCTCGTTGATGGAATTGACATATCATTAGCACTTGGCTCATAGTGTTCATCAAACATTGGATCAAATAATTTCTTCAAATCATCTTCAAGGAGGTACATAAGGAGTTCTTTGGTGAGGATTTGAAATAAGGGTAGAACCGATAGGACTACTTGATGAAGGTTGAAATGCGGGTCCAGAACTGGATTGTCCTAGAGCCATTTGCCCGGACAGCTCATCGAACGTGACGTGAATAGTTTCCATGATATCTCGAGTTCTTTTGTTGTAGATTCGGTAACCCTTCTTGTTTGATGCATAACCTACAAAAACTCCAATGTCCGCCTTAGCTCTTAATTTACCTAAATCTTGACCGTCATTTGTTGGACAACACAAAGCACCAAACACACGGAGGTAGGATAAATCAGGTTTTCGTTTATGGACAAGTTCATATGGAGTTTTTCCATGAGAGGTGTGTATAAGGGAACGATTTTGGGTGTAGCAAGCAAGGGCAATGGTTTCACCCATAGAAACATTGGGACCTTTGAATAAATTAGCATTGTTCTTACGGCTTCCACAAGAGTTCGATTTCCTTTCAACTACACCGCTCGTTGAGGAGTTCGTGGAACACTTCTTTGATGACCGATTCCAACACTTTCATAAAACCGAATTAAGTCTTTGTTAACAAACTCGTGCCATTGTCTGCTTGAACAATTCTAACAAGATTGTTGAGTCGAACTCAAGTCGTTTGATAAGTTTGATGATGACATCCGGAGTTTCATCCTTTGTCCTCAAAAACTACCCAAGTAAATCGAGAGTAATCATCAACAACTACTAGAATGTATTTCTTCCCATTTATCGCTTGCACTCAATGGTCCGCATGTATACATATGAAGGGTATGAAGAGCTTCCATTATCGAGTTTGTGGGTTTTGGTTTGTGGGCATATTTCGTGCTTTTTCCCAATGGCAAGTCGAACAAAGATGATATTTTTCATATTTTAACTGGGTAATCCTCGACAAGATCCTTTCTCGAAAGGTTATTAATGGTACCAAGTTCAAGTGATTGAGCCGACGATGCCATAACCATGACTTTGTTTTTGAAGCCTTTGACAACAAGCAGATTGGAGAGGACTTCATCATGTCTTCGATAGAGATGGTGTATAGATTTGAACCACGAGTTCCTCTTAGCAATTCCACACCATCGAGTTCTCTAACGAAACAAGTATGTTTTCTAAAAGCCACTTCTAGATCGGAATCACAAAATTGACCAACAGAGAACAAGTTATGACGAAGACCTTCCACATAATATACCCTGGAGATTACACTTTTACCAACAACATAATCTCCATAACCCATAATTGCTCCAAAATGGTCGCTCCCGAATCTAATAATCCCGATGAATTTACTCATGAAGTTCATGAGCCATGAGCGATCTCCAAATATATGTTGGAACAAATGAGTCCGTGTACCACGTAACGATTTGAACGATCCGCAGTTGAACACGCATAAGAATGGATAATCGGATAATTGGGATCCCCATGCAAGAATGGGTTCCATTTGGTTAGTAATAATGATTGGAACACCCACATTAGAAGTAGAAACAATAGAATCATCGTAAATAGATGCGATTGCTAGTGTCCGTATTTGACCTATTCAAAGTGTGTTCACTTTTTAAGGAATAGTTCTACCAAGAGGCATCCATTTTCTAGTGGGCATTGATTTAGCAAATTTAGGGCACATCTCATTAATCTTACGGCCAAGAGGTATCCATTGATAACCTATATTACTAAATTTCCTTCCTGGGTTTCCAACGTTTTCTAACTTTCTTTCGCCTTTGCCTTTTAGCCTTCTTAGCTTGATTTTTAACATTTACGCTTTAATCGGGCATTTGACAAAGATTAGACAAATCATTCACACCACGCTCATGATTAGTAACATAAATCAAGCAAATATCATTACATGGTTTGCGGATAGTAGCGTAATTCGAATTAATTACAAGACGCTTATAGCTAATACTAGAATCAACACGATTCTTTTTATTCAACTCAAACTTAATGTTCCTAGGGTGGTCTTCTACTCTTCCAATGCACATTCTTATCTTGCGAGGTCCTATCTTGCTTGGTATTGCCTGGAGGCTTTGACCCGCTTGCTGTTATGTCACTGATTACTCATGTAGAGGGAATTATGGGAAAATTAGTTGGTTGATCTACCTTTTGCATTCCTGAACTAGACGTGCAGGGATCTGAACTACTTGAAGGCACACTAGAGTTCACTTTCTTAAGACTGGGCATAAAATGGTTTGTATACTTGGCACAAGGCATATAACAAGGCATCACAACTTTACCTTTCGCACCTAAGGATTTAGGACATGTTGTTATTAAACATTCTAGCAGTTCCTGAGATCGTTTGGCCTGAATGCAAGCAAACCTAATTTCTCTATCAAGCGGCTTATTTATAAAATCCTCTTCCACAATCTCATGGAGACATTCTAGACTATCCTTAAGGTGAGCAAAATAGTTATGAAACACAAGTTCATTATTCCTAAGATGAGGAGGAATATATTTAATAACACAAGATATTTGCGATCCGAGGATGACTTTGATGCAACATTCTCATTAAAGACAAGTGGCGCTTCCTTTTTCCGACTCTCGATTCTTAATTTCCTTTTGTAAAGACGTTATTTTTTCGTTGTTCTTGTCACGGTGACTTTAATTGAATCATATAACTCTTTAAAGTGTCGTTTAACTTTTCATTTTCTTCTAGAAAACCCTCGCTTTCCTTTTGTAAAACATTAACCAAGTTTTGAAGATGAAAAGTTTGAGAATACTGAGAATCTAAAGGAGGAGGCATTTGGGAGCCACCACATTGTTCTTTTCACCCTTTAATTGGAAAATTTGGGCTTTCAACTTTCTCGATCGTGTTACAATGAGCTTGAATCGCTCACACGCTTTGTTTATCCGAAAATTGCATCAAACTCGAACATCCGAGGATGTCTTGATATTTGAGGTTTTGACATTTTCTTTAAGATGTTGATATTTTAGTTGCAAATCAAAATGTTCAACTTCTAGTTTAGAAAGATGTTTTACCAAATTATCGTGATCATCCCGATCAATTTTCTCATTTAGTTTTGAGTTTTTGTTTTCAAGCTCAATGACACGATCATGGGAAACTTTCAATGCAATAGATAATTCATGAAATCGAGAAGCGATAATAGAGTGCTTAGTAACAAGATAAAACACATCTTGAGCAACACAACTCAAATCAAATTCTCATTTAAGATATGCAAGTTCTTCCTTTCAACTTCATTATATTTGAGTTCTGTTCATAATCGTTGACCTCAACTATCATTGCATCAAATTCGTTTTCCATTTCTTTAATATCCGAATTTATTCCTTTTGAAGACTCTCAAATTGACCTTTAATTGTTTAAAGAAAGGCATGACCTCGCTTAAATAACATTTTTAGTTTGCTTAAACCCTTTCCCCTCGCTATCCCCAGGTGTGATTCTCTTCTTACATGTCTTCTCAAAATCAATGAATAGTTGATAAACAACATACTGGTGATTAAGGTTTTGCTATTAGTGGCAATCGATCTAGGAACTAGATGCATTATTGGTGTATTTGGAGGATACACAATGGCTGCAGGCATTTTCCTAAGGGGAGTGTTTGTTGCAACAAGATTTTTAGCTTTTTTCATATCCATATCCTTTTTCCAGAACAATTGTTCAGGGGTTAATAGAGTCTGAGGCTTAAACTTGTTTAAGGAGATCCAATTTTCCTTAGTGTAATCATGGGGTTTTATCGTTATGTTTTCCTTTTTACACACAGGATCGTTAAGCTTCTTATCCATTTTCTCCCTAGAGGCATCATCAAATTTTCTATCCTCTTCCGTACTTCCAACACATGATGGTGTTTGCCTAGGCTTAAGAATCTCATTACCATCATACAGTACCTTATGAGCAACTCTAGCCTTTTTAACTACCTCGGGATTAGGTTCCTCAACAAGGGGAATGCTATGCTTATCGCTAAGACTCTATGCTTAGTGATCAAGTGAGCAATCAAATGGTATTTCTTTGTACGCATAACTTATTTTCAAGTTTGTTTTTCAAAGTTTTAGATTAGAAAAATCATTCAAAAGTTTTGATTCCTTAGCATTAAATTCTTGTTTAAGCACTTTAACATTATCTTGAAGCTCTTGCTTTTGCTTAATGCTTTTAGAAAGCTTTTCTTGTAAGGAATTTAACTCTTGTTTTAACACTTCTTCTAAAATTACTTTTTCTAATAATTGTACGCATTTGGTCATCCATTTCCCGCTCACGGGTAGTTAACTCAAACTTAGCACGTTGTTCATAAAGAGCTACTTATTCTTTATAGGCATTCGCCTGTAAATAATGTAATCATCGTGGGTACATGCAAGGTATTCTTCAAAACATAGTCATCATTGATCGCAGAGAATGCATCACTTGGTACAATCTCACTTTCACTTTGCTTCACATATTGATCATATGGGACAATATTGCTATTACCTACATTATCAATATCCGATTCAAAAGTTTCAAGAGATTGTACTTCATTATGCATCTTTGCTCATCAACTTTATCGTATAGTTTTAATACCTCAAATGATTGTGTCTTTGGATGGACCACTGTTGTGGTGAAGAGACCTTTGAGAGACCATAGGTGAGATGCTAGCCATGAAGATTGTTTGAGCAAGAGGTTCATCATCGACATCGAGTCAAATGCATCACCGCCGCCTACTTGAAAGGAATTTTGATGATTGTGACCCATTTTCCCGAATTGGTCGCTCATCAACATCGCATCATAGGTTTTGGCATTTCCTCAAGAAGAAACAACAACTCCTCTTCATCCAAAGCGCTCCATTATCCCGAGCTTGCACAAGCAACATCTTGTCTCTCAAGTATTCTCATTCTCGTGGACGTTTTGAGATGTGCAGTTCTAGCAATATGTCCTCACCACCATAGTTGTAGCATTTGACCGGCTTTGCTTGTCCTTGATTTGGATTCCTTCCACGATTTTGATTTGCCACATATCCTCTACCAACTCCACCTCTTCCCTGCTCATACGCTTTCTTGAACTGGTTGCACCATAACCTTCCCATCTCTCGACAAGAGCTTGATTGTGTGGATTGATGTCGCCCGAGGTTATTGTTGGTGTGAGGAGAGAGTTCATGTTTGACTAACCATGAGAGACATTTGATTGATGAAGTTTTCCATGAGTGTGTTTGAGTCGGGAGGCTTATATGTCGGATCGTGATGAGCTTGTAATTACCATTACCCATGGGTATGACTTGAGAAGCTTTGGTGGTAATTCCAACATTGGTGTAAAAAGCGGTAGAGTCATTTGAAGAGCTAGTTTCTCCCTGCTTAGATTTGAACTGTTCAAGAATCCTTCGTTCAAACATAGCATGTCTCTCATTCTGAAGAAGGAAGGCATAAAATTGCTAATAGTTGGTGTTCTTCAATCCTTTAGTTAGCTTCACAGAGGTGACAAACTTGTGCCATTCGGGATTCATGTTGTTCACAAACTTTGAGTTCAGTTGAATATTTGGCATAGTCATTTTGATATTCCTCATATCATTTACAAGCTTGTGGAATCTCACGTAATATTCATAGATACTCTTCTCGGTTTCATCTTGAAGTGTTCAAATTCATCATACAACCGTGATTCTCTCTTCCTTAGATAATTCGTAACCCGAGAGAAGCATCTTGACATTATCCCAAACAACCTTGGCTTCAGTTGTGATTGATAAGCTTGTAGATATCTTTGGAAGACCTTGAAGTATAATGTTTGAAGCCCCGATATCGCATCGAATCTCTTTTCTCCTTATCATCGAGCTCATCATACGCCTTGGGTCCGTCCAATCCAAAGATCATGGTTCCATCTACGCAGAGATCAATTATGTCTCTTGTAGTCTCAACTGATAAGGTCCTTCATCAATTGATTTGAGAATGTTGACCCCATTTTCCTTTCCAAGACAAGACAACTGATTCGTTGAGCCCAAGAGTCGTAGTCGGCCTGAAGCATGGGTGGACGAGTATCTAAACAATTGCTTGAACATCCTCAAGAATAAGGAGATGATTGTAGGTACGTTGGTAGACATGTTTACAAATTTCACGGATTTTATAACTCTATGATTAAACCGGAAATAGATTCTTTCACGGGATTTTACTAAATCAAGAGAAAACCGTATAAGAAACAAAAGTTCAACCAAGTCGCTAGAATCCTTGAACCAAGTTGCTAAGCACCAAGTCGCTAAGTAGCAACTCGCTAAACCTCAAGTTGCTATGAATCAAGTCGCTAAGCCCAAGTCGCTAAGACCCAAGTCGCTGGACACAAATCGCTAAAGCACCAAATCGCTAAACAGTCAAGTCGCTAAAGAGCAACTCGCTAAGTATCCAAGTCACTAATGTCAAGTCGCTGAGAACAATAAGTACAAGTCGCTAGAAATAATGAAAGCAAGTCGCTAACCCCACCAAGTCGCTAGTCAGTAGTCGAGAATCCACTAACTTGTATCGCTTTGTCGCTTGTCTCAATAGACAAGTCGCTAAGCTCAAGTCGCTATGACTAACACTACAACTCGCTAGAAATTATCAAGCAAGTCGCTACGAAGAAATTCACAACGAGACTCAAGTCGCTACCTTGAAAACTTCAAAACACACTTTACAATCCAAAACAATCTCAACCACGTGATTCAAGCTTTCCAAATCCAAACCCAAGCACTTACAATGATTCTAAACACAAAAGTACACTCAAAATTCAAACTTTAACACAAGAATTGATCCAATGATGCAAAACCACTAAACTTTTTCAAACTCAAAACCATATAAAACCACTAGAAATCCAAGGATATGTAAGAGATGATCAAACCATGGCTCTTGATACCATTTGTAACATATTGATTTCACAAACACATCATATCATGATCAAGTAGGCGATAATTCAAGGTTTTAGAGAGAAATAGTTAGAGGTTTGGGAACTTAGTGAGAGAAAATGAAAGTATTATTATGAGCTCCAACTCTCTACCTTGGGAGGTAGAGAGTATTTATAGTCTTACACAAATCGCCACCAACGGGCTGTGGATCAGGCATACAGTGGTTAAAGACCCGTCCGTCTTCCACGGTGTTACTTAACTAAATACTACTTAACTTATAATAACTACGACTACGAGCTTTCTAACGATTACATATACTTGAGGTGACCGACTCTTTAATAACAGGATTTACTAAATCCTAACAACTTCGTCAATGCCATTACCCTAGTGAAACCAAATAGGAATAGTGATGAAGCAAACCATGAGATGGTACTTGAGGTTAGTGATACTCCTAAGGATGAATCAACTAATGAAGTAGACGAAGTAGGTGATGAACACTTCAATAAGTTTCCTACGGATGAGGAACTTTCATACCACCCACACCTAGTGCGCGACCTTCATCCTTTTTATACTAGGATATGCCCACGAATCACCTTTGGAAATCCTAGAAATCTCAACATACCATGTTGCATAGGACATATTTTCATGGCAAAGGCCTACATTGATCGCAAGTCCCCAATAAACATCATGACTAGCACGTACTATAATTGGGTGATGAAAAAACCTATCCCAAATAGGCAAGAACCCAATGATCCTAGAGTTAGATGTAATTTCCTTGATAGAGTTACGGGATTGCCCGTCTACGTAGGTAGTTTCACGTACCTTACAGATTTTGTGATTGTGGAAGATATTAATACAGCTATAGATCCTAGCTTGTCCCATGTAGTTCTAGGAAAGCCGTTCATAGATAGCACCGGGATGAATTATGATCCGTCGTTAGGGATAGTTAGATTTAAGGATGAGATCGATGACGTTGCCTACCAAATGCCATTTAAGATTGAGAAATTCTCATCACTATCCAATAATGAGAAGGAACTTAAGCTATCGGTCTACTATAGAAATGAGGAGGATAAGAGGAGAGGAGTTGACTATGTGATGAGTAAGATATTTGGGTTCTATAAAGAATGTGTGAAACTAGGACCAGAATATTGAACCAATTGGGGGCAAGATGACTTCTTAGAAAGATGCACAATAGGGTATAATTATGCCACGGAAAACCCCAATAGAAACCGTCATGAGGGAGAAAATGACGGTAAAGAAGTCACGTAGGAGCACGACTTCGAGTCTAGCTACAAGACTCATAAATAAAGACAAGCGTTTCGTCGGAGGCAACCCATGCTTAATTATTTGCTTGTTTGTTTTTCAAATTGTGTGTTCATACATCTTTTTCAGTGTTGTTTATTCTCATGTTATACTTTGTGAAAATGCTTTATTTTGTCTTTAACCTCGTCTTAATTATATATAAGGTATTTTACAAAAAGATAAGTGTAGGGAAGATCATATATGTGTTTAAAGAACATGAATATGAGAATTACAGCAATTGAAATGGATATATATGTGTGTGTTTGTTAGAGTCAAATGCTTGTATCGAGTCATAATGGATGTTTTGCAGAAGTTTTTTCAGGTTTTAATGAGGTAATTTTTCCACAAAAACGCAGCAGACCAGTTTTTGTCAGGATAACCTGACGGCGTCAGGATTAACACATGACGACGTTAGGCAATGTAGAAACAGAAATATCAATTTTGTTTTCTGTGCAATTTATAATTTTTGGAAATTCCCAATTCTTAATTTTCCAGAAAAACTGCAAACATCCATTCCACAAGCATTATATCTTATTTGTTTTCTAGTGTAGTTGTGTGTCATATTAGTTTTACCGCTGATTTTACGCGAAGGTTTCGTTTGTTTTCTTATAAGTATGCAGGTTATATTGGACAAGAAGAAGAAACACACATTGGATGAAGCTTATTACTTATGCATTTTTCTTGGAGGAGGGTTTAACAACAACTTCACACATACCCTACCGAGCTAATCGGGGAGTATTAGTTTCTTTTCCATACTTACCTTCCTTTATCATAACTTTGATACTTCGCAACATCGGGGACAATGTTCGCTTTAAGTGTACGGAGGAGAATAAACGGAACTTAGAAACTATTCACTCACTTGATTATTTGTCTTGTCCTAGGTAATTTGTGTAATAAACCATAAGAAATATTTGTTAGGTCAATGTTAGCACCAAATTTAAATTTTTTTATGACATTTACGAGCTAAACTTTAGTCTTAATAAAGCGTCTAATGGATAGGAATTATATGACTAGCACAAAAAACTGTATACCACTCAAATTACACCCAAAAAATGTGAGGTTTGCCCCTAGATCTTTAGGAATAAAAGCATTCATCTTTAATGCTTAGTGAGTATACCGGTAGTATAATAGATTCTAGAACTTGTTTTGTGATGCATTCTGAGATCGCTAGTGAGACTACACTTGTGTAGTTAGGAGTAACTAAATGATAAGAGGCATTAGGATAACCCTTATTTGAAACCTGTATTATAATTACATCTTCCACACCGGTTGAGTAATTACCCCACACCCTTGCGATGTACTCATCTTTAGTACACGATACCCCTAGTTAACCCCTCAGAGCCTATCTTTTTCGCGGTTCTCGTGATGTTTCGATTTTCCGGATGATCAATGAAGAGCCTTGTTTACAATCCACCCCCAAATGTACATCCAAATTGCCGTAGTGATAAGGATTTAAAACGTACGCTTTTAGGGGGTCATTTAAGCCCTATTTCGACACATTTTATATCCGTTACTGCTTAATTTTGTTCCTTTTTACTTTTTAGGTCTTTTGGAAGCAAAATGCTGGAATGAAGCACATTTGAAAGAAAAGGAGCAAATACATGAAGAAAATGGCAAAGTCAAGATCAAAGCCTTACAAGACTAATCAACAGTACCTGACGGCGTCCCAACCAAAGGGCGGTGTCGTCCCTCTATGATGACTTGATCAAAACATGCATGCGACGGCTCACTGAAAATTCTGGTCTTATAACCTAACGGCGTCACGCTTTAATAATGGAGGGCGTCACTCATAGTTTTCAACTCAGACGGCCCAGATCTAGAGTCAAGACAACGTCCCAACCGAAGACCGACGGCGTCACAACTCTAAGGTGACGCCGTCCCATCGATGACTTGGCTCAGCCGAAACCCTAATGACGGCAAGCTGACGGTGTCTCATGTAAAAGGTGACGCCGTCGCAGTTGTAAATCTATATATAGAATTTGATTTTTCTATATTTTGAGAGGTATAATTTTGGAGAAAAAACCCTAAATCGTTTGTAATCCGAATTGGACAGTATCTTAGGGTCCCATACCCTATTTTACACATCGAGATACGTTTACTTTTCCAATTTATCATTATGTCTATCCCGTATTCGATTGATTGTGTGTATGCTTGCTTGTCTATCATGTCTTGCTAAATTTCTTGTGTGTTTGCTTAGATCCATGAAACCTAGTTATTGATTATTGTTAGGTTGTTTCTTATCTTAATTGAAATTGGCTTAGGAGTGCAACTAGGCATCTTCGTTGTATTTAATGCTTGAGTATGCTTTATGATGATTGGTTTATGGATGAAATAGCCAGGGCTTGCCGATTCCGTAGGTCATATACGAGAGATAACCTCAAAGAACTAGGGACTACGCATACCCTACGACCTTCATGAATACAACGCATTAAGATAAAGGACGTGACATCTCAACCGACCAATAAAAGATACCTAGGGAGTAATAGTATCTAGGTGAACACATTTTTAATCATCATACGAGCACACCTCAATTAGACATAAGCTACCCGTAATAATTAGTTAATTAGATAATTAGATAAAGTAGAGTAATCGGTAGAAGTACCACCCCCCAACCAATTTCCCCAAAATTTTACCTTAAAATGTTGACAGTTTGAGCTGAATGACCCCGTTGTGACAAGCAAATTTTCCAATTTGTTGATTTTTTCATTTTCTCAAAATTTCATCAAGAAGAGAATCTTCTCGCTTTGAAAAATCAAGAATCAACTGCTTTCTTCTCTTTTCAAGATCGAATAAGTTGCTTTTTGTTTAGAAAGTTGGTTTTAAGATCAGAAATTTCCTCGTTTAAAGATTTTATTTTTAAGTTCAAATTAACATCAAGTGTGTTATACTTGATTTGTAAGTGTTTTTCTTTTAAAACGGAATTTCGATAACCAATTTCTAATTCCGACTCTTTGTTTTTGTGAAATTCAAAAGCTTTTGCATTCTCCTTGTACCTCTCAAGCTCAGCGGTCAATTTATCATTCGCGGCCTTAACTTCGCGATTGACCGTTTTAACTTTCTCAATTTCAATGCCACAGTTATTAATTAATGATTCAAATAAGGCACGTGTTTCCTCATCAGTCTCAATATTTTGTGCCACAAATCCTCTACTAGGATACATATCCGAGTTTCGAGTTAATATTGCTACTACTCCTGATCGTCTGTGCATGTATCATAAGTAGGTGTCTATGTCACGTAATGATGTTTGTCATGAGTAAACACATCAAATATGACATTGTTATAGCATGGATCAATTATTGGTACCTCGAGACCGTGTTGGCGCCATAAATGGGAGGTGCGCCGTAATCGGTGTCGTATTTAGCCTCCTGAAGATTTGCCATGAAGATGCAGTTCGCATTGATGTCCTTTCGGTCTTCCAATTCATCCATAATAGCCACAAAGTCATGTTCCTTAGCACTCAAATGCATTCCTGCTTCTTCCTTTTGTACCAATAAGATAGCTTTCTGAAGATACGTAGAATCCTTCTTTTTCAACTTAGTAGGACAATTCCTTGCCATGTGACCCACTCCTTGACAGTTGTAACACGTAACCCAATTATTCTGATTCACATTTACATAATTCCCAACGACTGGAGCTGCAACATTCCCATTCAGATTACCCACTGCTCTATTCCCAACATTTTGACCCAACTGATTTCCAACATTCTGACCCAACTGATTACCATGATACGGAACCGCCTGATTACCCATGTGAAATCCAGTAGCATATCCATGTGGATTCCTAATAACTCTAACCATTTGTCCTTGATGACCCATATTCAAACCCGGCTGTGCAATTTGCCTATTGTGAGTGTTTGATGAAATCCTTTGGTTGTTGTTAGTTGGTGTGGAATAGTGTCCTTTGAATACTTTAGGCAAATAAGCAAACGATTTGACAAAGCCTCTGCTTGTTCAA
The DNA here is from genome assembly GCA_022545495.1 of Chrysanthemum lavandulifolium. Lineage (NCBI taxonomy): Eukaryota > Viridiplantae > Streptophyta > Magnoliopsida > Asterales > Asteraceae > Chrysanthemum > Chrysanthemum lavandulifolium. Next base: position 184,960,806 of record CM040239.1, on the reverse strand, counting down.
ATTTCAAGGTCGGTGATTCCTTGTTCTGGTATTGTGGATACCGTTGTTGTTGAATGACTTGTTGTTCTTTGGGTAGAATTGTTGTTGAGGATACGACTTGTGGTTGCGGAATGTATTGTCGCAAGTTGTTGTTATTGGAAGATGATGAAGGTTATTGTTGTGTGTTCACTGGAGTTGGAGTCTTTGCAATTAGTGCCAAGGGATCATGATTCTTTGCCAATCTTTCTTTCCTAACTTCATTGACTTCAGCTTGGTTTTGTTTCAGAAAATCGTAGAGTTGATCAAAGTTCACATGATGTAAGTCCTTTGTTTAATTAACAATAGTGATGTAGCGTCCCCATTCTTCTTGAAGATTGTTAAGGAATTTGATGTTACTCACGATAGTCTTGGGTGTCAACTTGTTTCTGGTAAGCTCATTCATCAAAGTGCAAAACCTTCCATAGTAGGATTCAATGGATTCTCCTGGAGTTGATGTAAACTTCTCCCATTCAGTTAGCAGCTTGTTCTCCATGTCTTGTTGACCAAATTATGTTCCATAACATAGCCGCCTAACACGCTCCCACATATAAAAGCGCTTTCACATATGTCTACAAAGAAGAAAGATGTCTCTTGGTAAACCCAGCTGGACAATGTGTACTTGCCATATCATCTCGCAATCGCTTGTTATCCTCGTCCGTGTATTCGATTCATCTTGATCACGAAAAGATGGTGGGACGGGAGGTGTTGCATCAGATTTGTGGTCTTGTACTTGTCGAGGCTTGAAGGGTCCATTCGTAATGGATTGAATCATGAGTTTTCCATTAGGTTTGGTCTTGATGTAGCGGAGCATACGACTTTTCCATTGAAGATATCCACCTTTTCCAAAGATAGAGGACGGTTTTCACACCGCCGCATGAATGTCTTGTTGAGTAGCCATTGATGAAGGTATTAGATGATAAAGTTGATGTAGGATCGATTCAACGATAAAGGAGTTGTGTTTGATGAAGATTAAGCTCGGTTGTTGTAGTGAAAATTAGGTCTCGAAAACTTAAAACCTCAATAACTTCGCTCGAGAGTTTTAGGACTGAAGATTGACCGAATAAACTTATTCGCGTGTCATTCTCCTCGCTCACGGTCGTTTTGATGGGTAGAACGCTGAAAACGGAGTTACGGTTCAAAAGTTATGGCCGTTTGAAGTTTTGTTGAAAATCTTACTCGTAAACCTGTTCTTAGGCGTAGGATTTGGTGCTTAGGCGTAGACTTCCTTAGTCGTATACTTCCTTAGGCATAGAATTCCTTAGGCGTAGGATTTCCTTAAGCGTAAACTCTAACTTACGCGTAAACTTAAGGTTAAACGTAAGCTTATGCGTAAACTAAACTCTTATAAGTAGAGTACCTTACGCGTAAGATTTAACTTAGGCGTAAAGTGCTTACTCGTAAGCTTTTAGGCTTAGGCGTAAGATTAGGTTTGAAACCAAAATCCTTCACACTTGTCCAAGTGTGAGAGATGTCCACAAGTCGAAGTGTTTTCCAGGCTTATCCAAGCAAGGAAAACACTGAGTAACCGTTGTTGCACGAAGATTCTTCACCAAATGCTTAAGCGTAAGATTTGGTTCTTACGCTTAGACCTTAGGCGTAGGAATAGGGTTTTGACTTTTCCTTAGGCGTAGAACTAGGGTTTTGACTTTCTGTACTTGAAATCCTTACGAGTAGACTGCCCAGATTTTTGCAAAAACACTAATTTTCACCCAAAAACATGATTCTAAATGATTTCTTTTGAACAAACTTCTTCTAAAACACGTAAAGATTAATAAAAACTACAACTTTAGCTTAAAAAACACGTAAAAATCAAAACTCTAAGCAAAAAGCACACGTTTTTAATGAAAAAACGCAACTTTTGTGTAAAGTTTCAACAAAAAAACGTAACACAAACACTCCTAAACCATTGTTAGGCGATTGATACCAATTGTAGGACCTTGTTTTTCTATCAACCTTATCATGTATACCACTTTATCACACTAGTATAACACGTAAAACACTATGCGTAAAGATGAAGAAAGATTAAGAAAGGTGGTGACTTGATGATGTTTTATGAGTAGGTGTAGAGAGAAAGATGAAAACAAGAGAAGTTTTATTTCAAAGAAAAACACACACTTACACACTCAAGCACACCCCTCAAATGACACATTTGAGGGGTATTTTTACTTAAACTTAAAACGCCCTAAAGGCTTGGCCATGGGCCTCGTGTGGGCTTGGATTTGGCTTGGATTACATAAACTTATAAAAGGCTAGCTTAACTTAACTAATACCCATTTAGCTTAGCCCAATCCATGAGCCCGTCGACTATTCTAGTACAATATCTAACACACGTTACAAAGTTCCTAAACGTGAATGACCATCACTTCTATTAATTATTATTAAGGCTAATAGTATGCTTGCTTGTTTAGCATGTCTAGCTAAATTACTTTTGTGTTTACTTAGATCTATGAAACCTAGTTATTGATTGTTTTTAGGTTGTCTCTTGTCTTAATTGGTAGACGCTAGAGTAAGGAAAATTGGCTTCTTTTTTCATTGTTGCGAGCTTGAACGTCCTAAATAGCAAAAAGCCATAGGAGTGCATCTAGGCCATCGTTGTGTTTATTGCGTGAGTTGTAGCTTTGTGATAATGGTGTATTCGGAGGAGATGTTATTGCACTTGCCGATCCCAGGTATTCTAAAGGAGAGTTACAATTCATAGAACTAGGGAATTAGGCACCCCCTACAACTAATCGGAATACAACGCACTAATTAAGATAAAGGAAGTGGCAATTCAACCGACCAATAAAAGATAACTAGGGAGTAATAGCATCTTAGTGAACACAGCTTTAATCATCATACGAGCACACCTCAATTAGCATAAACTATCCGTAGTTAATTAGTTAAATTAGATAATTAGTAAAAGTAGTGAAATTGGTAGAAGTACCACCCCCAATCTTATACCCTGAGATTTTACCCTTGCTTTCTAAAAAACATAAAAAATACTAAAAAGAATCATCCTCAACCCCCACCTCCTCGTCATATATCTCTTTCTAGCATTCCTATTTTCCTAGAGAATGAAATCAATCCCCGAGGTTGACCTCATACTACACTACAATGATTAGGTTCACTGCCTAAAGGGTTGAAAAGCTTGCTCGTAGAAAAGGAGGTTTTCTCGACCCCGAACACACGCATCAATCACTGGTTAGACCAACTTGAAATTATTACCCGTCCATGAACAAGTCTTTTCGATTACTGACTTTCTTTTATCGTCAATTCATTGGTTGCGACTAAGTCGAGCTCTTTTGAGATTCAAACAACGACCTTTAAACATATTTGATCATATTTTAATCACGTCTTCTCCCCTCAAAAATAACATATTTGTGATATTTTTTATATCAACGGATTAAACAACATGTTTTTAGAAAGCTTTTGGGGAGACAAACGGATTTAATTTGTGCATGAAATTGGAACAATTTATATTTTATACTCCCCCTTTAAGAAAACATGATCGATTAACGGTTTGGAGGGAGTTGTCTTGATCACAAAATATTTTGAAAGATTTGAAAAGTCTTTTTGGCAAATCTTGAAAAGGTGCTCAAGATGATGATGATTTCTCACCAGTTTTAAATGTAGTGTACTGAAGCGTACACTAGAGATTTTCTTTAGAAAGGCACGATGTTTGATTTGAAATAATTAAAAGTCATCATTTTGAGTCTGGGTTTCGTACTGAAGGATACGAAAGCCATTTTTGAAGAATTTTTTGAGAAACGACATGTTTTAGAAAACATTTTAGATAACTCTCGCTCAAGCATCTGTACATGTCCGTATCATTATTGAATGACATTTCTAGAAACGTACATAATATCGATTATACGTGAGACATGTCGTGAGAAGAATGTTTTAGGATTTTTGGTTTTTTATTGTTTTTGTATTTTTGAACATTTTATAATTTAATATTTTGCTTTTGATGGTTTTTCAAATTTTGTATCTTGTTTTCAAAAATATTTACAGCGAAGCTTTTTGAAATCATTTTCAAGAAGATTCGAGAAGACGTTCTAACTCCTCGGGGGTTAGGCTTCGCATTCCAATTCGTCGAACTAAATCGTCAAACCGTTCTTTTGGAAGGGCTTTAGTAAATAGATCGGTGAGTTGGTAATCTGTATTCACGAAAAATAATTCAACAATACCCTGTTCTACGTGCTCTTTGATGAAGTGGTAGCGGACTCTGATATGCTTGGTCTTAGAGTGATGTACAGGATTGCACGAGATGACTATGACACTTTTCGAGTCACAATACATATGTATTTTGTCTAAAGTAAAGCCATAATCTATGAGTTTTGTCCTCATCCATAGAACTTGAGCACAATACGCAGATAGAGACATATACTCGGCTTTAGCGGTTGAAAGTGCAGTACAATCTTGTTTCTATGAATACCACTACTAGCTTTTCACCAAAAATTGTGCTCCTGCTAATGTACTTTTGTCAGAATTGATCACTTGCGTGGTCCGCATCTGAAAAGGCTATTAGATCAAATCTGGATTCTTTCGGATACCAAAGTCCCATGTGAATGGATTTCTTCAGGTACCGAAAGACCCGTTTAACCTCTTTGAGGTAAAGTTCGGTAGGCTTTGCCTGAAACCGTGCTAATAAGCAAATAGCAAATTGAATATCGGGTCAACTAACAATAAGGTACATGAGAGAAACAATCATGCTCTAATATTTCTTCCGATCGATAGGTTTCATTATAAATTAATTTCTTTTATCATATATATTTTAAATGAAATCTTAACTTTACTTGTAATGAAAACAAAGATCGATAGGTTTTATTTGAACATGACATTTTAGCTTTATATGAAAAAGTCATTTAAGATAAAACAAATGTCTTACATTAAAGGCCACACATCATTTTTTCTCTCAAAAAAGCTTAATATCTATATCTATACTACTTTATAACGACGTTTAAGATTTTAAAATTAAATGTTTAAAATTCGCCCAATCACTTGAGATATACGTACTTTAACAAACTCCAAACTTAACTCCTAACCACTAAAAATTAAGATAAAGAGCCCAATTATAAAACGATACGCTATTTCTCAACTAAAAATTCATCTTTATTTTTAAATTAAAATATCTTTTATCTACTTATTTTTTTATAATCTAATTTCACCATATTTATTAAAATTTTACGCTTCTTTAATTCAATATACATTTTGATATATTTTATGAGCTTTTAGCTTTTATATTTTTAATTTTATTTTATTTTAATTCAAATTTTACAAATTTAACCTTTATTTCATTTATTTCAATCAATATAATCTGATTCATCAAAATCATATACTTTTGGGGTAGTGTTTGACGCGTAGAGATCATGGTATTTCTATACGCGGGAATAATGATGTCATGAAAGCTACAGAGAACCCAAACAAACACTTACAACTAACACATATTGTCAGAAACGAATTCACTAAACAGACGCAAACATATATAACTATACTTATCATGGCCATGGCAGCATCTTACTAAATGACCTATTATGTCTAAAACGAATATGAGAGCATTCTTATCCATATCTGAGAGTAACTACAAGGATTGTAAAGTTTGGAGCACAAAAAATAATTCTTCCAATGTACAACAAATTAGCATAAGATACAACCCTTCAATGGCTTTATTCAATGAATATATCGACTCTATAATATGATTTATACATACAAGATACAAGTCTCATATTCCACAAAAAAATGACCAAAAAACTAATATAACTAGAACTTCTCTCTATAGTAACTAACACATGAAACAATACCCGACAGTGCAGTCCTGCTCAGGCTAGAAATAACCGAGTCTGTAAAGCATATGAACCACGGACCATGGCCCATGAGGTCAGTTAAACAAGTCATCCCGAAAGTCACAGCTTCAAATATGAATGTCTAAAATAGTTTCCATAATTAGTTCTTGAGAGTTTCATCTACGATTTCAAACACAATATCATTTCTATCTGATATAACATCTACCCATTGTCCACATTTCGCTATATCCCTCCTGACAAGAAGCTCTAGCGTCCTTGGACCCACAGGATGACCATTGTGCCAGTCAACTTGGTCAATAACCTCGTTAACCACATCTCTTTCCAATGAAAAAGGTCGAACCTTTGAGCTAAAAAATGTGAACCTTGACTGTAAGCTAACCAACACTTCCTTGACACAATTATGCAGGAGTTTATGTTCGCACGATGATTCCGTCGGATACTCCGTTGCTACAAAGTCCTCCCAGTTTGACTGAGACGTTTGGTAGATATCGCTAACATATGAAAAAATGAACTCTCGATCCAACACAAATGAGCTTAAATTGGTCATTCGTGGTGAAGATGAAGTTTGTGATGAGTTCTCTTCAAAATCTAGACGATGTGGTTGAATTTGAAGCTCAGCTGGTGTTCAGAAGGTAGATGACTTGGTGTTAGAAAGATGCTTAGAGGAATGAAAAAAAGTTTTAAGCTCGAATTGATGCGTACCAGATTCACTCGTGCTAGTAGGACTGCTGATATTGTCTGTGAAAAAAGAATCAAGAACAGACACTGGGCTTGGATTCTCTCTAAATTGATCAATTCCCAATTTGCAATAAGCTTTAGGCGAGGAAACATCCAACGAAATCTTCTGTGCAGATAAAATACCACATGTCGTTAGTGACCGAGTTTAATTCCTTATTTAAGGTAGCGATTTCGACCGGTTTACTTATGAATGATTTGATTTTGTTTGATTTTTATCCCAACCACAAACGATTAAAAACAAATGATTAGTTTAGAAGGGTACTAGTCAAAGTTGGCCAGTGTATTTTTATGCAAAAAAACGTTGTATATAAATCTACTCATTATATAATTAATGAGATAATATAACTTCTGTAATCATCGCGTTGGGAAGGTGGTGCACACTTTAGATTCTCTAAATATGTCTCAAGCTTGATTCCCACAGCTTCGACTCCTTGGATGGCATTCGAAAAAGTGTACGGTAGTTGTTTACTCGTATTTGACATGCTAACTACTTAGAAACATTTTAAATTTTGGACAAAATATGTTTGGGTCAACCAATATCACCAATTTTGGCCCGATCAAGCCCCGTTCCTAAAGTTGTATCAATATAAAATAATATCTGTAATCATGTTTGAGACACCAATTATTTTTAATGAAAGGGCCATCAAATTTGGACAAGAGCTGTTTTGGCGACCTACAACCCAAACCCGCTTGATCCATCCATGTTGCCACCTCGAATTTAAATAAAGGAAAAAAGATGTTAAATTTACCATTCGTGATCCTTCGGTGGACCCATCTGCTTCCGTCGAGCTGATGCTGTTTGGCTCCAAGTCCACATCCAACATGTTGTTTGGTTCACAACGGAAAGTAGCCATTGACTCATGTACAGGAGAAAAGAGTAGTATCCTCTCTAAAGTCCGTGACTCTCTTTTACTAGAAGACCCAGGAGGCTCACCCACACCCTTTCCAATTTGCCTTAATCTTTCAGCTAGGTGTCTTTTCGCTTCTATAAAGACTTCGGGTTCCTGTTTCTTTGAGAAGGGTACAATCGATAATTTCTCCATTTTTGAATCAATTTCATTAATTTCACCACTTTCAGAAGCCTCAAATGATTTAATCTTTCGACTGTTCTTCATCTTCTTTGCATTTTTCAATTTCTTTCTAACATCATTAAACGAAACGTGAGTGCGTTTAATGAGTTGTTGTTTACTCAATGAGCTCTGGTGATGATGCAAATACGAGCACCTACATCCTATATCAACTGGACATTCTACAACGCGATGACTTGGCTTCAAAACCACGATTCTATCTACAACGCCTGTGCTTTCCTTTTCTTGTTCGTGTTTTCATATCGTGATTTTATCTTTTCCAAAAGATAAGTCTATGTTGTCCATGTTCTTCCAATCCTCGTCATCCTTTCGTGTCTGATTTGAAGAACTTGTTTCCCCTCTTGCAGATTGGTTCACGCTTGCGGTTTTCTTCTTTCATTCAATATGAAAAAAAAAATGTATATATTTTCAAAATCTAATCCAAAGATACACACTACATCTCAAAATCAGAAGTAGAAATGCATACTTACATTGATGCTTCTAAGTTGTTCATCAAATGTAAGCATTTGTACTTGGCTCCTTGCATTGCCTGCTCCTAAAGCAAGAAATCACAACATTCAGATTGACTTCTAATCTCAACATATGTTTTTCAAATACCAAATTCCTAAGAATGTGTTAACAAATTTAGTACTAACTTTTCCTATTTGTATTAAGTTATTCTCAGAAAGCATAAGTACTCGTATAAACGCAAGGATTTTAAATCAGTCGGATTAACTTCAAGTCAATATGACAATGCAACTTCACATCTTCACCAAGTTAATCAAAAATATAATAACTTCATATCGACAATAGATTAAGAGTACTATGTAAAGTTCATCTAATGGTGAATAATAAAAGAATATAATCAGCATTAAACGAACTCACCCTGAAGATTTTTGCTCCCATGGCTCACATTTGACAACATTTTCCGGTGAGGACGGTCATGGTTGTGGTCAAACATACCACTAAAGCTCCATGCACAGCCGAATTGATTAGCTTCAACTGTGGGCGGGCATTTTGGCGTTTTTCTTGCCATTGGTGGTGAAAATGGATTAAGATAACAACCAAGAAACTTAATTTACATATCAAGCTGATTCTTTATCATAAATCTGTGATAACTCACACAACCAAGTGCATTCACCCTGCAACGTATCAACTGAATCTAATAAGAAACAATAAAATCGAGCACAATTCATAGCAACTTGAACTAAAAGATCTTAATTTTGCTAGTTATGACCAAAACCATGAATAATATAATGGAGGTGAAAAATGATTAATTTTTGTTTCTTAAAAAAATTGTTTTTTTAGCCAAAAAAAGAAAGCTCATTACAATTATAAACCCCACTAAATTTTGCACTATTTTATCTAAAAATCTGACAACAAAATAAATTTAAACATAAAAAAACCAATTTGATATTTGTTGATTGCACCTTAGAAACTGCAATCATTTACCAATAAGCTTTAGAGCAAATTGTGATAAATACAACACTGTTAATTCAGCAAAATATAACAAAAGAACTAAACTTTATAACTAATTACAGCCAATAGTGTTAAATTCTAAACAAACCCATGTTATAAAAACCATAATTGAGTTCAATAATGAGAAAAAAGTTAAATCTTGATAAACCACAGCTGAGTTTAATGGATATGAAAAGTTATACAACATGAGGAAAAAATCTTGATTACCCATGTAGGAATTTAATGAAACAATAATAACTATAAAAAGTTTAAATCTTGATTAGCAATGATGTGAAGAATCTAATAAAGTGGAAAATTGTACCTTTATTGTTAAAGAGCAAATGGGGCTGGAGCCAATGATGATAATAAAAGAGGAAAAGAGGAGGACCCTGTTTATGAGGCTAAGGCAGAAAAGATGGAAGAAATTTATGAGTCGATGGAGACACCACCAAGTATGTATGTGTGAAAGAGAAGAAACAAAAAGGAAAAGTCCAAACTAATTTGAAGGGGAATATTTTACTAGTATTATGGTTTGATTTTTGTTTTTAAGTTATCGACGTGTAAGATATTAAGTTTCCTAAATTACCCTTTGCATTTTTGTTTCCAAAAAAGCTTATGAAAATAGTATGTTTTGCTATAATAGGTTGTAATGAAAATAATTCATCTCATCATAATTAAATGTTAGTTTCTTATCCAATTTTTTCGGGGTTGTTGCCATTTTTTTTTTTTTTATTCTCGAGCAATGAGAATCATTTAGAGTATCAGGTATCATGATATGTCAAAATAATATTTTTAGTGTTATTTTAACGTCATTTCAACATCTTATTTGAACACTCACACCAAAAGACCCCTTTTGTCATAATCATTCAGAGCACCAAGTATCGTGGCATGTCAAAACACGTTCGCTGGTTACTTGAAAGGGAGGGGGGGGGGGGGGGATGGCACCTTCTGCTCTCAGAAATTATATTAAGATATTATAATCAACTTCATTTGCTTAACAACAACACTTAAGTCAAAACATTTAGGTCTTTTGTTATTAAAAATCTTAATAAAATGTATTATCTATACTACTATATAAAGCATTTAAGTTGTCATGCCCACAAAAATTAAGATAAGGAGCTTAATCATCGGAATGATATGTATTACTTCTCTAACTAAAAATAACAAAAAGGAGGAGCTCTAACAAACTAAAATAAAGAAATTAATAATGGGGACATACGCTACTTCCTAACTAATTAATCACATTTATCTTTAAATTTAAATATCTTTTAATCCGTTTAATTTTTTATGATCTAATTTCACCATATTTTAAAAATTTTGTGCTTTTTAATTCAATGTACCATTTTGATATATTTTATGAGTTTTAGTTTTACATTTTAGTAGCTTTATTTTATTTTGATTCAAATTTTATAACTTTAACCTTTATTTCAATCAATACAAATTTTATTTATCAAAATCATTTACTTTTGGGAAAGTGTTTGACAGGAAAGAGATTGTCGAGGCTTTTTATACGCGAATAATGATGTCACAAGAAAGATACTGAAAACCCAAACAAACACATACAACTAACACATATACATTTGGAGTGTTGTGAAACGAATTCACTAATGGGTAGAGAATTACTTATGAGAGAGTTGAGTTAAGAATTCATTTATTATATTTATCATGCCATTATGCAGATTCAACTAGTTTGTATAAAATGGTATTTCACTAATAAAGAGATGGTGGTGTGTTATTGACACAACGTTAATTGTTATATTGGTTCAACAACGGAGACTCGATGATTTTCAACAAAAGAGAAACCGAAGTTGAGTTTTGATTTTTGAAATATGAGAAGGTGTATGTCTTTAAGTTGCGTACACAAATAAGTAAAAAGGTGAAAAAAAATATTGTAATTTTGATAATGCAAGCTTGTATTTTGTTTTTTGTAAAAAGTTGGGTGAAATCCAAGCAACGTTTTACAATACACATGGAGAAAAGAACTATGAGAACATGGAGTTGATACTAGTTACCCCTGGTTCGGTAGTTTTGAATGGCGGTAGAGGCCAATTGCCTAGGAGATATGACCAACTGACCCTAGGTGAGCGGACTGAGACGGAAAGGGTATAAGATATGACCAACTGACGACCCTTTCTACTTGTGCGATTTGACCAACTGATCACCTACCATTTGGATGAACTTAAGAATTAGGGGTGAGTGTTTAAGTTGATAACGCCCGCACTCACTATTATAAATCTAGCATGTAGCGGACTTAATGACTTGGCTTAGGGACCGGAACAACAGGACTTATGAGGACACCGACTTCTCCCGTGGTGGCATCTTTGCCGATAGGTTAGGCGAATTGACCAAATGTTGTCATCTCGACTTTAACCCCACCAAGTAATTGGAAGTAAGTAGACGAGACATAACTAGCTAGGAGGAATAACTAGGTTAGCACCACTCTCTCTATTGATTTATCCTTTGCCTTTATTTACTTTTATCCGCTTTAGTAGTTTAATAATTAATTCCTTATCGAAATCATATTTAAAATCATGACACCTAGACTTAGTAATAATCCAACACACATAGCTCTTGGGACGACCTCGGTTTCTCAATACTACACTACACGCGACCGCACACCGCCTGTTAGTGCATTAGGGTAGACCATAGGTATAACGAGACTTTATAAATATTAAAATCTTGTCAAGAAACCTCGCATCAAGCGCTTTTGGGATATTATGAAGACAAGACAATCCAATTGCTCAAGAAGTTTTTCGAACATGTATTTTCCCGAATGGTTGCAATTCATCTTTTATCACTCTAACTCCCAAGACCCTTAATCCGACTTTGGTCAATGATTATCGTCCCATCAGTTTGATTGAGGCTCAATATAAGATCATTGCTAAGGTTCTCTCAAGTCGTTTGGCTAGGGTGATTGATTCCATTATTAGTTGTAGGTCCAAAAGTTTCTGTATCTAAGTAGCCTTGAATAACTAATAGTAAACTTGAATAGATTCAGTTTATTATATGAAGAACTCTTTAGCAAAAGCTTGATGTGTTAATGCGGAATTTTAACACACAAAGTATGAAGAACAATATAAACTAACTTCGTAAACTCTATTAATTTGCTTGAAAGCTAATGCATACAACCCGTACATTAACCTAACTCCTTAGGGCTCCTTTTATACACCAAGGAAACCCTAATTATCTAACAAACTTGTAGAAGGGTAAAGATATCTTATCCTAAGATATCTTTATAAGTTCATATCTATTCCTAATATAACTCTAACAGCTATTCTGTTTTGAACATAAACAGACTTAACCATCGACACTCTGTTCTGCCAGACTTCACATCTTTAGTACTGGAATTCTGATCTACCAGACTTAACTATTACTACTACTAGACTTACTAGACTTAACCATTACAAAATATAATTCCCAACATTAGTTGTGAGCAAACGACTTTCATCAAGAACCGGAAAATCTTCGATGGTCCCTTAATGGTAAATGAAATAGGGGATTGGTTCAAGAGGAAAAAGAAATCAATGATGAACTTCAAATTTACTTTTGAAAAAGCTTTTGACTCGGTTTCTTGGGACTTCCTCTTTCAAGTAATGGTTTTTATGGGCTTTAGTTCCAAATGGATTTCTTGGATCAGTGGGTGTCTTTCTTCAGAAAAGGCTTTCGTTCTAGTTAATTGAAGCCCAATGGCTAAATTTCATTTACGTAGAGGTCTTCGACAAGGAGACCCTCTTTTTCCCTTTCTCTGCATTATGATTAAGGAAGGGTTACACGTAGCTGATAAAGATGCAATTCTTGATGGATACTTTCAAGGTGTTACAGTTGGATTCCTTAATGTTTTATTCCTTGGTGAATGGTGTCACAATTCTCAATTTCCGGTCATTTCTCAAACTCAATATTCATCATTTCATATCGGTTCGTGCATGGTTTTGCATTTTACATTAAACGTTTATTTTCTTATTAAATAAACGCTATCGCAGAAAGATTATTTTGAATATTGATCCGACACTTCCAAAATATTCTTAATATATTTTGTACTCATTTTAAGACTATAAAATTATATTATTAGTTTACCCGATGTTTTCAATTTATTTTGTATATAAATTGTTATATATAAATAATTACGACGGTTTTCGTAAATACTACACGATAATTATTATTTCACTCAATTCTTGTAAGAAATGTATTTTATAACTTTTATGACATCAATATATTTTATTTTGACCCGTTAAATTTATTCTTAGTTAACGCTACCTTAAATGCTTAAATAAGTACAAAAGTTACTAATTATTCCTAAATAACTACACTTTTCTACTACACAAATGTACTTAGCTATAAAAAATTACAACTAGTCTTTTTCTTATGTGTGTTTGTCGACCAACAAAGTGACTCACACACTTTGTTACTAAATATCTTCTACTTATATTGATATCATACTAAAACACATACACAAGATATTAACAAGGTGTAAAAAAAAATGCTCTCTCCTTTCTTCTCCTCTATGAACCGGTCAACTCAAGAAACATAGAGGAATCCAAAACTTTTCAAGCTACAAGTATTTACAAGATCCATTATGTGTTCTAGTTAAGGTTTAGGATTAAACCTTGAAGATTAATTAAGGTTTTCATCACTTTCTTTCACATAATCATTCAAGTAAGCATCTCATGATCTTCATAACTTTTTCATATTCATCTTTATGTTATTTCATCATTTTGCAAGAAAACATGCATGTTACATATGAATTTATACCACTTTTAATGTTTTTATTACATATTATTAGTTATAATTATCCTATAATTAATCCCTTGAAACATATCACTTTTGGTGAGGTCTAGGAACCCATGACACTCTAAGAAGGTGTATGGTAGGATTTGGATAGCTTTGAGTTGTTTTGAATTGGTTAGAATAGGTTTGGCGCGAAAAACTCATTTCGACAAGTTTACATAAGGGTCTGTCCATATTTTGAAATCTGGAAAATCCGACAGTTTGTAAACTATTTTGGGCTAGATATTTAGAAAATACACTTCAAAACGAAAACGTGGCGGCTTGAACGGATTAAAACGGAGCTATAACGAAGAAGTTATGCTATATTCAAATTTGACGACTAATACTATAAAATCCGTAAAATTCAAAGATGTTATATTAACTTTTACGAGTCAAAATGAGTCTTAAGCGTTATTGAATGTGTCGACTTATCAAAATATATTAGTATATATTATCACGATTCCAAGGAAATATAAAACGAGAAAACGGACTTGTAACGATTAAATTATACACGCTTACACAAAGTTGCAGTAACTTTATTATATAAGAAAACTAATATATTTCTATTAGACAAACCTTACGGCAACAAGTGACCATGTCGAGGGTCGCTTTTAACAAGGATGTATTACTTTTATAACGTGATGTCTTCTAGTAAAAGTAAGTTCGCCTAGCATATTTTCCAAAATGTCTCGATAACGCCACACGCGTCGTCGTGGTCAAAGGAACTTCCTTTTCTTCGAGCAAGTTTTATAACACCCTAGGCGGTGAACCTAATCGTTGTAGTGTAGTAATTAGGGTAAGCCACGTGTATTGATATCGCTCTCTAGGGAATAGGAATGCTAGTAGGAGTTACTACGCTAAGGTTAAGGTTGAGGAAGATTATTTTTATCTTTTATATTTTATGAAAATGGAAAAGTACGAATCTCGGGTATTGGATTTGGGGGTTGGTATTTCACCGATTACTCTACTATTATCTAATTATCTAAACTAAGGTTGTGGGAGTCTATGTCTAATTAATGTGTGCTCGTATGATAGTTTAAAGATGTGTTTACTTAGTTTGTATTACTCCTTTATTATCTCCTATTGATGGTTGAGTGTCACGCCTTATTCCTAGTCATGTTGTGTTTCTAAAGTTGTAGGTATGCTTTCTCCCTAACTCTTTGAACTTACCAAAGGGTCTTGTCTACAAATCCACTTAGAGATTATAGACTCACTCTAAGGCTCTTGGATGGTTTAGCCTACAATCACTCGTGTAATCATACTCTAAGGTTCACAAAGATGAATCAAGCATTAAGTACAACGAATGACCTATCGCATTACTAGATCATTAATCAACTAAGTTAAGAAACAACCAATCAATATTCAATAATTAAGTTTCATACTTCCTAAGCAAACACACAAATAAATTAGCCGGACATGGAGAACATGCAAGCATACACACAAATAATCAAAGACATAATTGAATTAATGAAGCAAAGACTTATCTTGGTGTAAGATAGGGTTAAAAACCCTAAAATACTGTACAAGACACCTTAGGTTCGGTTTTAGGTTTTACCCAAAGACTCTCCACACAAAGACCGAAAAATTGGATTCTATATATAAGATTACAATTGCGACGGCCACCTTATGTTTAGTGACGCCGCCGTGTCGCCGCCATTGTGGTTTCGTCTTGGCCACGTTAACCTTGCGACGGCCACCTTATGTCCGTGACGCCGTCCTCTTCAACCCGGCGTCGTCTCGATCGCATCTAGGCCGTCGAGTAGCGACGGCCTACTCTTTCACAACTAGACGCCTCTCTTGAAAACACGAGTTTGAGTTCGACCGTCATTATAATTTTCCGACGGCGCCGCAAATAGCTCCCGACGCCGCCTTCTACATTCAAATGATCGTGAGTGTCTCGATTTCGACTTTGGCCATTTTCTTCATATATTCGCCTTTTCGTCCAAATAAGTGCCATTCCAAAGATTTTGCCTTCACGAGACCTAAAAAGTGAAAAGGAACGATATTAAGCAATAACGGATACAAAAGTGATCAAATAAGGACTTAAATGACCCTCAAAATGGTACCTTTAAAACCTTATCAAATATCCCTACACTTGTTATTTGCTTGTCCTCAAGCAAATGTGCTTTAGCCAATTAATTTATAAGTTGGGGTCATTCAAGATTAATTCAAAACGGTCCACAACACATATAAGCCCATAAAAGTCATAACAAGCACGGAATTACATACTAGCACCTCACATGGGGTGTTTGGATACTCACATCTCTCTCGTGTATAAATGAAATATAACAATATAGGAAATGGAAGATAAACACTCATTAACCGGTCCTAGTACATAGATTACCATAGGCTTGAGAATAGATCAAACCTCCATCGCTTTGGCGTAAGCACCTAGGAAAGACTATCAAAGAGGTCTTTTAAAGGGTTGTAATGTTAGGCTTACTGTAGGGAAATAAGGGTTTGGTGGGATAGGCTATTTAGTGGTGGTAAGTCAAAATCTTTATGTTAATCGTGATATGAAGAATGGCGTTGCTAAGCCAAGACTCTACACTCTAAACTCTAGATAACCTAAATAAACAAACATAAATTTAAAGGATAGATGTAGGATGGTAGCCCGTATGTTTTTTTTTTTCACTCTATATTTTTTTTCTTTTCTTTTTCTATTTTTTTTTCGACTTTTTTTTTCGATTTTTTTTTTTTTTTTTTTTTTTTTTCATACACTTTTACTCTACCATCCTCTAAGATAACATCAAAATACTAGGGATTTATAAGCATCTCCCTACACTTGAGTTTTTATTACTCTAATACTAATTTGACCCGATTTGAAAAGATCAAAACACTTGGGGTACATTATTAGGTAAACAAAGGGAATTTGAATTTAACGCTCCTTCCGTCATTTCATAAATTTTAACTTTTCCCATGAATCCCAATCGTCCCAAAACGTAGATACAAAGGATATGACTCGACTTAGCAACTTATGCAAGCAACTAGATAATTGAACTAAGGGTTTAGGGTGATAACAAACATTTGCACTAAAAGTGAGTGCATAAGGGGTAGGCTAAGGCGATTTGGGTGTATATTCAAAGTGGGGTGTAAACAATGTTTTCATTGATATTCGGAAAACCGAAATATCACGAGAACCGCGAAAAGGATAGGCTCGAGGGTTAACTAGGGTATCGTGTACTAAAGATGAGTACAACGCAAAGGGTGGGGGAATTACTCAACCGATGTGGAAGAAGTAATTATATTACGGTGTATCAAACAAGGGTTATCCTAATGCCTCTTATCATTTAGTTATTCCTAACTACACAAGTGTAGCCTCACTTATGATCTCGAATGCATCACAAAACAAGTTCTAGAATCTAATATACTACCGGTTCACACTCTAACCATTAAAGATGAATGCTTTAATTCCTACTAATCTAAGGGCGATCCTCACATTTGGGTGGAATTTGGGTGGTAAGGGTTTTGTGCTAGTCATATAACTTCCTATCCATGAGACGCTTTTGTTAAGACTAATGCCCCACTCCTATATGTTATGAAAATTTTAAATTTGGTGCCAAAATTACCCTAACCGACATTTTCTCATGGTTTATTACACAATCACAATTGGACAAAGCAAATAGTCAGGATAAGCATAGTTTCAAAGTTCCCGCTTTATTTTCCTCCCTACACTTAAACTAAACATTGTCCCCAATGTTCCCGAAAGTATCAAAGTTATGATAAAAGAAGGTAATTAAAAACGAAAGAAACTAATACTCCCCGATTAGCTAGGTAGGATCCGTGTAAAGTGGTGGTTAAATTCTTTTCAAGAAGAATTATTGTGTGAAAAGCTCCTTCCAATCTTATGTAACTTCTTCGACAAACTAAACCCGCACACTTGAAGAAAACAAACGAAACCTTCGCGTAAAATCGGCGGTAATAATATATATAAGACTCGATTTAAACTAGGATATAATGCTTGTGGAATGGATGTTTACGCAATTTCTAAGAAAATTAAGACCGGAAAATTCCAAAAATTTATAAGTAGCTCGAAAACGAAAAAGTAATCGATGTTTTACTCCTTCCCGACGCCGTCGATTTGCAATCTCGACGCCGTCAGTTATCCCGACAAAAAAGCGGTCTGCGATTTTACGAAAAATTTCGGAAAATTTACATCTTTAGAATCAAAAAGAATTTCGCAAAACATCCATTATGACTCGATACAAGCATTTGACTCGAACAAACAAACATATATATCTTTAATTAATTGTTATTCTCATGTTTACGTTTCTTTTGAAAACGTGTAATCCTCCCTACACTTATCCCTTATGTAAAATACCTTTATATGTAATTAAGACGGTTAAAAACAAAATAAAGCATTTTACAAATTTAAACATGAGGATAAACAATTAATAAAAGATATATGACACTAACAAGCAAACAATTAAGCATGGGTTGCCTCCCACTAAGCGCTTTTCTTTATTTAAGAGTCTTGTAGCTAGACTCATAGTCGTGTTCCCACGCATCGATATACGTAAGTCTATCCTCAACAATGTCGTAAGGATCAAACTTATCATTCAAGTTCCTAGTAGTACGCTCGGTTAAATATGCCTTTTCAAACATCTCACCATCGGGATCATAGATTTGTATCCTAATGTGCCACCTTCCATTACCATCACTAGGCGGTCTATTCCAATTCCACATGTGTTCGGATTTCAATGATGCGCAAGAAATCATTAAGTTCTCTCACGCAAGCGTAAGAAAACCTAAAACAACTTAAGCACGAATGCAATGAAGATCGAGGAGTATAGAGTTTCCCGGTCGTTATGTCCCAATGAGTTGTGCAATGGATTATCAAACGCTTAGTGATCGGAGATTTGACTTAAAAGGAGATTGATGATTATTATAACTACGGAGAAAGCCAACAGATGAAAACGGCTTAAATGCAAATTAAAGAAGATTTAAAAGTTAAAATCTATTAAATAAACGCTATCACTATTTTTAAAGTGATGAACGTTTAAAACCTAAAACGTATGCTTAAATTAAAAATAACGTAAACGCATAAAATAAAAAGTGAAATCTAAGAAATAAAGGTCCTAAAATATGAAAATACATTTTACAAACCTAATGATAAAAGAAACTTTATAGAAAAAGAAAATTATTTTTATAACTATTTAATTAATTACTATTAATTAAAAACTAACTTTAACTATTTAATAATTATCTAAAATACAAAAAATTAGGAAATAAAGCTAGAAAAATAAAATTATGAAATGGAAAAATCTAAAATATCAAACTATAATTTTCAAAACTATTTTTGTATTTTTCTGGTTATTTTTCTATTTTCTAGGAATTAAGTACTATTAAAAACTAATTAAATAGCTAAAAATTACAAAATAAACTATGAAAAATATGGAAAATTACTTTTTTTACTTCTTATATTTATCTAAACTTAATAAAATTGAAAAGTTATTTTTTTGAAGCTTTTTCTAATTTTTTGTATTAAATACTATTTAAAAAGACTTAAAAACTAATTTAAATTAAGAAAAATAGCAAATGAACTTGGAAAAATCTGAATTTTGCAGGAAAAGTCTAAAATGGTATAAGGAAGCTGGGAAAAATAGAAAAACCAGGGCTTGTGTGGAGAATTTAAGAACTGATGTGGAAGGGCTTATGAAATAAGCACTTTGAATAAGCTAGATGAGTCCAAAAGCCACCAACCCAAAACAGAAAGTACACAATGCTAAAAATTACCAAATTCAACAATAATCAACTAGTTCCCACCACTGAATTGCAACAACAACAGATTTGATGAAATTGAACTTATAAGCCAATGCAGGTTCTGGGGGGGTAACTTTGGGCTTAAGCACAAGCTTATAAATAAGTTTAAAAGGAAAACCAGAAATGAGAACCTCAAGGAGACCTGGGTAGGTGTTTATAACCCAAAAACCAGACCATGGGGAGCTCTTTTGAGCCTTGTGCAAGCTGCACAAAAACTGAGAAAAATCTCGCCATCACGAGATAGTGAATGGGGAGATGAGGCTCACTGAGCTTTTGCGTGCTTATTCAAAAGATTAAGCCAAAAAGCAGATATTAGGTCTAAGAGAGCACCTAGTAGACTACTTGGAGACCAAAAATCAGAACCTAAAGATCTTTAATAAAACCTGTGGATCAGCTGCAAGGTCTGCATAGATCCAATTTTACACCATTTTGACCTTTTTAAATAGATGCATATTTTGACTATGGTGAACTTTAGATCCAATTTTAAGCATTGAGATGGATGTAATAAAGTGGAATAAGCATGATTCAAGTTTTGTTATTGATTTCTAAACTCAAATTAATGATTTGCAATCCCAAATTCCCAACAGTTAACTGTTAAAAGGATTTGAGAGCAACTTTTGACTTTTGTGGTTGCAGGCACTAATACTATGACTCAATTGAGTTCCAATATGCTTAAGAAACATGAACTAGTAATAAATACCCACCGATCAAGCCTTAAAGCGGGAAATCAGCTAATCCAAACACCCTTAATGTTACTGCTTTGCAAGTTTTATAAGATAACTACCGATTTAATGAGACTTTTAATTAAACCGATCTTAAGCAACATAAATAAAACTTAATTAACAGACATGCCTAATTATAACTACAAAGAAAGTTATGCAATGGAACTTGGAAAATCACTTACATGGTCCATCGCCACAATGGCTAGCTAACTGTGAAACCATAACACTAGCCTATTCAAAACTAACCATTTGGACTTAAAACCAATCCCAATCCAGTCGATCAACCCATGCTCATCTCATTTCCCATTTTCACCCAAATCAACTTTGTTGACTTTCATTGACCAAGTACAAAATGTATTTAAAATTGAGTGAAGCTTGTACAAAGCTATCATAAGCTTGTACAAGATTGTTTAATGTAAAATACAAGCTATTGAAAGCTTTAATGCAAGGATTTGAGATTAAGATTTGCTACAGTGACCTGAAACATGAAATTTATCTAAACTTGGATTGAAAACTCAAAATGATATTACAAAAGTGATTTATCATAAAGGTGATGCCAATAAGCTGAAATTACATCAATTAAACTAGAACTAAAACACTTAATTAAAAAACGACATTTTAAAGAAAATATTAAAACTAGCTACTCCTTAAACTGCTTCTTTCTTCCTCTTTTTATACCCCAAGTGCTTCTCTCTCACCTTCTGAGTGGATCCCACCTTGTTTCAGAGCAATTGGATGATTTTTGTGGATTTTAGCCACTTTTCAATTTTGGCGGGAATGAGGTGTTTTAACAGTGAGGTTGAGTGAAAGGTAATGGAGGTGCATTTAATGTGTTTGGAGTCGTGGAGGTGGGGAGACAGTGAAGGGATAAGGTGAGGAAGGTTGAGTGTGCGGGTTATTCAGAGAGTCAGTGGGAGGATGAAGGTTGGCGCCAAAATGGTTAGTCAAACCAAGTGGGTTGACTGATTATTAAAACCAGGGGGTCAAAATGGCAATTTGACAGGGGTCACTTGGGTATTGACAAGGTCCAAAATGGTTAAAAGGTTTAATATTATAGGGACTAGTCTTGCCATTTCTGAAAATCAAAGGACCTAGGCTGCCAATACAACAAAGTTACTTCAAGGGACCATTAATGACAAGTTTCAAAAGTACAGGGACCAAATCTGTCATTTTACAATTTTCCAGGGGCCATTTCTGCCAATTTTGAAACTTGAAGGACTAAACTTGTAATTTTCTCAATCTTTTGACATTTTTCACCAAAGGACTAAATTTGACAACTTTTGATTTTAAAAGGACCTTTGGTGACTTTACTTTTGAAATTATGCGCTCAGTGGACTGTTTTGACAATTTTACAAACTTGGGATCGAAACGCAATTTTGCAAATTTGATATGTTTTTCATCCGATTTTGATAATTTTGCATTTAAAACACATAAAACACCGATTTGTGATATTTTGATCATTTTGATGTGTTTCGAGTGTTTTCAGATGATTTTGCGCTTTATTTTGTATAAAATGATGAGTATTTACACACTCATCAATCCCCACATCGAGATATTGCTAGTCCCTAGCAATGATTTGAGAAAACATAATGGATTTTAAACTCTTTACCAAAAGCCATTACTTCGGAGTAGCCAAATGTTTCAGCTCAAGTAAGAACCATGGTACATCGATAACCATGTGATTTTGAGCAAACCACCGACTTTCAACGGATTTGATTTTGTCTTTACCGTGCCGTACCCTTACGGACTAGCCAACTCTTAGATAAATTATCAATATTATCTTTGGTGAGTCGATTACCAATTATGGTTTTTCCACGCCTTTACCACAAGCCATAATCTTGCATGGCTAGCCAACTCTTCACTTTTTAGGATATGGTGAATGAATACCATACAATTTTGGGCAAATTGCAAGCCATATAAACGGATTTGAGATATCTTTACCAAGAGCCGTTTGCTCTGGATTAGCCAATCCTTTGTCTTACTGATAAGGCGATGATAACCTAATGAGAAAGTGTAAACACTTACTCCAAAAAAAAAAAATTTTGGCCAAAAGCGGGAATTGGTATAATTATATGATAAAATTCGAGAATTCCCCACACTTAGAAATGAATATTGCCTCAATATTCAAAGTACCGTGGTTATGCCGAAACAAAGAACGAAAAGGGAAATATTACGGCCATTATTTAGAAAGAAGATTTTTTTTTTTTTTTTTTTTTTTTTTGAAAGAATGAGAATATACAACAGTGGGAGACTCCCCACACTAGGGTGGTACACACGGTGAAAACCCATGTTAAGCTCTTTTTTTTGATTACCGAGTCGCTAGCTTGACTCGACCCCAATTCATTGGTTCATGGGAAGCAAAGTGGAAGAAACAATCTCCATCGGACTTTCATTCAAAATGTTTGGATAAACATTGAAGCACGTGAAAGTTCCACACCGATGAGATATACGTAACCGGCTCAAGATAATGGTACATGAAAATGCCGGGATCAAAGATAATGTCTTCATTCCCAAGGAGTGAAGAGCAGAGAAGTGACGAATATATGAAGAAAAGAAAGAAAATCATGATAGAAATCATGACTAACTCTTCATCCTCCATAGGAGAATTCATAGTTTCATGAATCTCCTCGATTAAGCTCAATTGGTCTAGACATATCTCGGGTGTGTCTAGATCAAAGTAGAGATTATCATACTCCATGGAGATATGATATGAGTGAGTTCATCCGAGAACCCATGAAGGTGAATGAATCATATTCGAATTGATATGAGTGGGTTCACCGCGAACTCCTCTAATGTACATGATTCATAATCGGGAGAGAATTGTGAGAATGAGAAGTGGTACGCTACTAACCTTCTCTCCCATATTATCAAACAGAGGCTTTCATTTCCGGAATAGAATCATCGGAAAGAATGTCATTACCCTTAATGGGGGTAGGAGATGAAATAGGTTTCTCTTTGAAAGCCTCGATTTTAGAAATGAGAAGACGACATTCAATAATGTTGCTCAAGAGCTTCATCTTTGATTTCAAAGGTCGTGAACTTCATCATTCTCTTCTTCTAAGCTAACAAGCTCGAAGGTGAATCTTCCACATAAATGATGTCTCCACAAGATAACGACTCATCATCATCAAAATCGGAGAACATCTCAACATGATCTGCTTGGAAGACAGGAGGAGGAGGAATATCACACACATGATCAAGAATTCCATGACTCTCTTGGGATCGGGATAAGGTCCTCAACACTAGACTTTATGAATTCGTCCGATTCCTTTTCGTGAACAAAGTGTCGAGATGCTCGTCCCCATAATAAGAGAGTGAGTGTGAATCTCGGGTGTGATAGCAGTTGTTTGAGATGGAATCTCAACTCTTTGGAATATCAACCGATCGAGGGGTTGAGAAATATCACTTTTAAAGGATAAAACCCTCCTCGTCATCGCCATAAAGAGCCGCATTGAGAATTGGGAACGCCTTAGAGCCGCATGCTCTAGGGCTAATAATTCTTCCTAGATTCTCGGCCTTTCGCTTCTTGACAAGTAATTCTCCTATGGTCTTTCACCACTCACTTGATTCTTAAAATTACTCATCATATCCTCAAGTGTTTTCATTGCGGTTTCAAGATCCCAGGAGATTGCATGAGACAACGGCTCGGATGGAGTTTGAACCGTATGGTGCTGTGGAGGTTGGAAATTATCAAACATGTGAGAGTCATGATTGTTACAAGGAAATGGATTCCTGTTTGACAATCGAGAAATGAATGGGACCTCCACGATACAACAAAGAAACTGCTGAGTCCGGATAGTGAATCATATGGATTTTGGTCATAACCAAAGTTCTGAGCATCACCGGAAAACTGTTCATAGACAAACGTGTTTCCGGATTGACACTCAAATCCTTGGTGAGGACCTCCACAAAATTCACAACAGTATTGTTGATCATATGAAGAATAGTCGGGCTGTGGTGGGTAATTGGAAAAGTTTGAGGAGTCGTTAAATGAGTTCTGATCAGGATCATAATCAAATGAATTCCTTGAACCACAAAATAAACAACTCCCATTATGAATATCGTTACCACATTGTACACATGTACACTGAACGATGTGAACCAAAGAGAGGCTCACCACAACCGACACAAGGAATAAACGATTGCATTTGATAGTTATGAAGAGGAATCGGTTTATCCAAAGAATCAACAAAATCAACATGGTGATCCGGATGACTATCAAGTCTCAAGAACATTCGGAAAGATCGGGAGGTGGGACAAGTGGTGTGCTCGAGAGCTAGCAATTTCCACCACTTCCGTTATGGTCTCCTGTTCGGTTCTTGAGAAACGGAAGATTAGGCAAGTCATTCTTGCTAGTCACCGTGTTTGAACGGGTTCATCGTAATCAATTCTAATTTTTGACCTTTTTCATCGGTTTGAATTTGTTCGATTAGATTACGGGCTCTATCTTCAAAGAAAGTGTCCTCGTAATCCTCGGTGGGTGCTGGGAAGCTCAGATGTTTGAACCGGTTTGTCAAGATTAGAATGTATTTCAGGTTGTGGCGGTTGGTCGAAATAACTTTGAAAAGCATTTTGATGGATAATTCGCATGCAATTGCAAAATTCACTTGAACTAGGACCTCCACACCGCTCACACACATTTCGGCGATGAAGTTCACGATTGACGACATAAGAATTAAACATATAGAGGATTAAAGAGAATCAAATGGTTGAGAGGATACGAAGAATAGAATTAAACCAAGAAAAGAGGTAAGAGAAATAGAATCAACGAATAAGAGGAATGAGAAGAATATTTTGGAGTTTTGGATAAGAAAATATAAACATATACAGATGGATGGTATGAACAAAGAGTGAATATCCAAATCACTAATCTTCTAGGCGTAAGATTATCAAGACGACTCCCGTGCAAGGCCTTAAATTTGATCTTGAAACTGTCAAGTTCTCTCACGCAAGCGTAAGAAAACCTAAAACAGCTTAAGCACGAATGCAATGAAGATCAGAGGAGTATAGAGTTTCCCCGGGTCGTTATGTCCCAGCGAGTTGTGCAATGGATTATCAAACGTTTAGTGATCGGGAGATTTGGACGGAAAAGGAGATTGATGATTATTATAACTACGGAGAAAGCCAACAGATGAAAACGGCTTAAATGCAAATTAAAGAAGATTTAAAAAGTTAAAATCTATTAAATAAACGCTATCACTATTTTTAAAGTGATGAACGTTTAAAACCTAAAACGTGCGTTTAAATTAAAAATAACGTAAACGTACAAAATAAAAAGTGAAATCTAAGAAATAAAGGTCCTAAAAATATGAAAAATACATTTTTACAAACCTAATGATAAAAGAAACTTTATAGAAAAAGAAAATTATTTTTATAACTATTTAATTAATTACTATTAATTAAAACTAACTTTAACTATTTAATAATTATCTAAAATACAAAAATTAGGAAATAAAGCTAGAAAAATAAAATTATGAAATGGAAAAATCTAAAATATCAAACTATAATTTTCAAAACTATTTTTGTATTTTTCCTGTTATTTTCTATTTTCTAGGAATTAAGTACTATTAAAACTAATTAAATAGCTAAAAATTACAAAATAAACTATGAAAAATATGGAAAATTACTTTTTTTACTTCTTATATTTATCTAAACTTAATAAAATTGAAAAGTTATTTTTTTGAAGCTTTTTCTAATTTTTTGTATTAAATACTATTTAAAAAGACTTAAAAACTAATTTAAATTAAGAAAAATAGCAAATGAACTTGGAAAAATCTGAATTTTGCAGGAAAAGTCTAAAATGGTATAAGGAAGCTGGGAAAAATAGAAAAACCAGGGCTTGTGTGGAGAATTTAAGAACTGATGTGGAAGGGCTTATGAAATAAGCACTTTGAATAAGCTAGATGAGTCCAAAAGCCACCAACCCAAAACAGAAAGTACACAATGCTAAAATTACCAAATTCAACAATAATCAACTAGTTCCCACCATCGAATTGCAACAACAATGATTTGATGAAATTGAACTTATAAGCCAATGCGAGTTACGGGGTAACTTTGGCTTAAGCACAAGCTTATAAATAAGTTTAAAAGGAAAACCGAAATGAGAACCTCAAGGAGACCTGGTAGGTGTTTATAACCCAAAACTGCACCATGGGGAGCTCTTTTGAGCCTTGTGCAAGCTGCACAAAATCGAGAAAATCTCGCCATCACGAGATAGTGAACAGGGGAGATGAGGCTCACTTTGAGCTTTTGCAGAAGCTTATTCAAAAAGATTAAGCCAAAAACAGATATTAGGTCTAAGAGAGCACCTAGTAGACTACTTGGAGACCAAAAATCAGAACCTAAAGATCTTTAATAAAACCTGTGGATCAGCTGCAAGGTCTGCACAGATCCAATTTTACACCATTTTGACCTTTTTAAATAGATGCATATTTTGACTATGGTGAACTTTAGATCCAATTTTAAGCATTGAGATGGATGTAATAAAGTGGAATAAGCATGATTCAAGTTTTGTTATTGATTTCTAAACTCAAATTAATGATTTGCAATCCCAAATTCCCAACAGTTAACTGTTAAAAGGATTTGAGAGCAACTTTTGACTTTTGTGGTTGCAGGCACTAATACTATGACTCAATTGAGTTCCAATATGCTTAAGAAACATGAACTAGTAATAAATACCCACTGATCAAGCCTTAAGGGCAGGGAAATCAGCTAATCCAAACACCCCTTAATGTTACTGTTTTGCAAGTTTTATAAGATAACTACTGATTTAGCTGAGACTTTTAATTAAACTGATCTTAAGCAACATAAATAAAACTTAATTAACAGATTACAGCTAATTATAACTACAAAAGAAAGTTATGCAGTGGAACTTGGAAAATCACTTACACATGGTCCAATGCCACAATGGCTAGCTAATCTGTGAAACCATAACACTAGCCTATTCAAAACTAACCATTTGGACTTAAAACCAATCCCAAATCCAGGCTGCATCAACCCATGCTCATCTGCATTCCCATTTTCACCCAAATCAACTTTGTTGACTTTCTGTTGACCAAGTACAAAATGTATTTAAAATTGAGTGCAAGCTTGTACAAAGCTATCATAAGCTTGTACAAGATTGTTTAATGTAAAATACAAGCTATTGAAAGCTTTAATGCAAGGATTTGAGATTAAGATTTGCTACAGTGACCTGAAACATGAAATTTATCTAAACTTGGATTGAAAACTCAAAATGATATTACAAAAGTGATTTATCATAAAGGTGATGCCAATAAGCTGAAATTACATCAATTAAACTAGAACTAAAACACTTAATTAAAAACGACATTTTAAAGAAAATATTAAAACTAGCTACTCCTTAAACCGCTTCTTTCTTCCTCTTTTTATACCCCAAGTGCTTCTCTCACCTTCCGAGTGGATCCCACCTTGTTTGAGCAATTGGATGATTTTGTGGATTTTAGCCACTTTTCAATTTTAGGCGGAATGAGGTGTTTTAAAAGTGAGGTTGAGTGAAAGGTAATGGAGGTGCATTTAATGTGTTTGGAGTTGTGTGGAGGTGGGGAGGCAGTGAAGGGATAAGGTGAGGAAGGTTGAGTGTGCGGGTTATTTGCGAGTCAGTGGGAGGATGAAGGTTGGCGCCAAAATGGTTAGTCAAACCAAGTGGGTTGGTGATTATTAAAACCGAGGGGTCAAAATGGCAATTGACAGGGTCACTGGTATTGACAAGGTCCAAAATGGTTAAAGGTTTAATATTATAGGGACTAGTCTTGCCATTTCTGAAAATCAAAGGACCTAGGCTGCCAATACAACAAAGTTACTTCAAGGGACCATTAATGACAAGTTTCAAAAGTACAGGGACCAAATCTGTCATTTTACAATTTTCCAGGGGCCATTTCTGCCAATTTTGAAACTTGAAGGACTAAACTTGTAATTTTCTCAATCTTTTGACATTTTTCACCAAAGGACTAAATTTGACAACTTTTGATTTTAAAAGGACCTTTGGTGACTTTACTTTTGAAATTATGTGCTCAGGGACTGTTTTTGACAATTTTACAAACTTGGGGATCAAACGCAATTTTGCAAATTTGATATGTTTTTCATCCGATTTTGATAATTTTGCATTTAAAACACATAAAACAACGATTTGTGATATTTTGATCATTTTGATGTGTTTAAAGGTGTTTTCAGATGATTTCATAGCTTTATTTTGTACAAAATGATGAGTATTTACACACTCATCACTCAACTATCCACTTATTCATGACAAGGTTAACGGGCAAGCTTCCTAAGAACCGGTCATCTTCCTAAATACTAAGACGTCCTCGAACGGGTTCACTTCTATATCCCTAGCCAATTCTTGTTCTTGGAAAGTTCTTGCACTAGCAAAGGCCTTATCTAGGTAAAAAGGTCTTTGGGGCCTATGATGTTCTTCTCAATCCAAGGTCCATATCGAGAAGGCTCTCTATCCAACCCTATCTCTTGTGGGATTTCCTCATCCTTATAGTATGTATGTTTTTAACATCGTAAACGGACCTAGCACTCCCTCTCCTACCACTATTTTGGACATCTTACAATCGATGATGGCACTAGCGGTAGCTAAAATCCTCTTCCAACTAGTAATGGGCATGTCGGGTCCTTATTCATGTCGAGTACATGAAAGTCGGCCAAAAGAGTCAACTCTCCTACATGTACTACCATGTCCTTTATTATTCCAACCAGACGTGCTATACTACCGTCCGCTAATCCTAAGATAGTTTCCGTTGGTTCAATTTTACCTAGGTTGAGGCTTCTATGAAGGGACAACGGAACGAGATTGATGCATGATCCTAAATCGGCTAAAGCATCGAGTGGCTTGGAAGTTCCAAGTCTACACGGAAGAGTGAATAGCCCGGGATCATCTAACTTCTTAGGTAAGTTGTTTCGCACAAAGGCGGACCCATGTTTCCCAAGCCTAAGTTCTAACTCATATTTTTCTTTTAAAGCATTATAATAAGGTGCATGAGCTAAGACTTCAAGAATTGGTTTCTCTTGATAGAGTTCCTTGTACTCCTCCTCTAAACTAGGTTTGGATTCTTGGTGACGGGTTTCTCAAGAGTAGGCTTTACCAAAGGTGTCGGGCCTTGGTATCTCTTGGATGACTTGGAACCCTTTTGATAGCATTTACCGAGTGAACCGTTAGGTGAGAGGGACATGGATGTGCACTTTCCCATGGTGAATCGAATGTGAAGTCGATGCAATCGAATTCACTTTTGGGTTCTTAATGGTATCACTGGGAGTGCTCCAACTTCCCGCTCATTGAAGGCTTTTAAGAGGGCATCAAGCTTGGTTGTCATCTCGCCTGCTTTTGCTTAAAATCGCTTCAAGCTTATTCAATCGAGTTTCTTGGGATGACAAAAATCTAGATGCAATTGCTTCAAGATTAGTGGGTTCCCAGTATAAGAAGAATTGAACCTATTAGGCGAACTAGATGAATTTTGGGGTGTGCTTGAGTTTTGGTTCCACTTAAGATTAGGGTGATTTTTCCATGAGGGTTGTATGAGTTTCCTAAGTTGTTTTGTTCGGGTTTGAAAGTGTACCACTTCTCTCCCGCTCCGTCGGTGCGTATGGAGGCTTAGTCCGCAAAAGCTTGTTCGGAGAGCCTTGAGCAACACGAGTGTCATGGGGACCACCGCATAACTCACAAGGTAAAGTGATTTGATTCACTTGTCGTGAGGACTTAGGATTTTGTAGAACTCATGAGGAATTTAACTTGATCTTCAAGTTCGATCATCCCACGGTCGGGAGGAGGCAAGGAGATTGCCTTGACGGTTTTGGGCACTCACGGGGTCATCCCAACTTTCGTTGTCATAGAGGGCAAGGTCCTTCATTATTTCCCATGATTCTTCTGGGTGAGATCACTAAGTTTTCCACCGCGCTTGGTCAATGGATCGCTTAGTGGGAAAGTTGACATGATCATAAAAGATTTGGACTTGGAGCCAAAGATCAATGCCGTGATGAGGACTTTATGAAGTAAGTCCTTGAATCGGGTCCATGCTTCAGAGAGATTCACCTTGACGTTGTTGGAACATCAAGATGTCATTCCTAAGCTTAGTGGTTCTCCCGTTGGGAAAAATTGAGCAAGGAAGCGAGAAGTAAGATCATCCCAACTTGAGATGGAGCCGGCGGGAAGTCGCTCAAGCCAATTACTAGCTTGGTCCCGTAGAGAATTGGAAGAGACGCAGCGCGTGGTCTCCCGAGTAGTAGCATCAAGGTCGATGGAATCGACGATTTTGAGGAAATCCCTCGGATGTCGATTTGGATCTTCTAACGAAGTCCATGGAATGCACATCCGCTTTGCACCAACCGGATGGTGTCGGATCGCAAGGCCGTAGTTTGGGCTTGGTCGGGAAGCTCAATGGTGTTCCTATAGCCTAAGTGGCTTGGTCTTGAGTATTCACCAAGAGTACGGGCTCTTGGCGGGTCATTTGGTGGTATGTTGATGAATGGTAGTGGGTTATCGCCCATGATGAAAAGTGATGAGGTTACTGAACAAAGGTTACGAAGAAGGGGATAGACTAAGAGAAATCTAAAATGAGAAAAAAGTTTACTTGATAGGAATCAAGCAAAGAAACCTAAATGAGGTGGACTACTAACTAGCTATTCTATTCCCAGCGGGCGCCTAAAACTTGATAACGCCACACGCGTCGTTCGGGGTCAAAGGAACTTCCTTTTCTTGAGCAAGTTTTATAACACCCTAGGCGTGAACCTAATCGTTGTAGTGTAGTAATTAGGGTAAGCCACGGTATTGATATCGTTCTCTGGGGAATAGGAATGCTAGTAGGAGTTACTACGCTAAGGTTAAGGTTGAGGAAGATTATTTTTATCTTTTATATTTTATGAAAATGGAAAAGTACGAATCTCGGTATTGATTTGGGGGTTGGTATTTCTACCGATTACTCTACTATTATCTAATTATCTAAACTAAGGTTGTGGGAGTCTATGTCTAATTAATGTGTGCTCGTATGATAGTTTAAAGATGTGTTTACTTAGTTTGTATTACTCCTTTATTATCTCCTATTGATGGTTGAGTGTCACGTCTTATTCCTAGTTGCGTTGTGTTTCTAAAGTTGTAGGGTATGCGTTTCTCCCTAACTCTTTGAACTTACCAAAGGGTCTTGTCTACAAATCCACTTAGAGATTATAGACTCCTACTCTAAGGCGCTCTTGGGATGGTTTAGCCTACAATCACTCGTAATCATACTAAGGTTCACAAAGATGAATCAAGCATTATACACAACGAATGACCTATCGCATTACTAGATCATTAATCAACTAAGTTAAGAAACAACCAATCAATATTCAATAATTAAGTTTCATACTTCCTAAGCAAACACACAAATAAATTAGCGGGACATGGAGAACATGCAAGCATACACACAAATAATCAAAGACATAATTGAATTAATGAAGCAAAGACTTATCTTGGTGTAAGATAGGGTTAAAACCCTAAAATACTGTGACAAGACACCTTAGGTTCGGTTTTAGGTTTTACTCCAAAGACTCTCCACACAAAGACCTAAAAATTCGGATTCTATATATAAG
Organism: Chrysanthemum lavandulifolium; assembly: GCA_022545495.1. Lineage (NCBI taxonomy): Eukaryota > Viridiplantae > Streptophyta > Magnoliopsida > Asterales > Asteraceae > Chrysanthemum > Chrysanthemum lavandulifolium. The sequence goes on along the minus strand of CM040239.1, from coordinate 184,928,910 downwards.
ATTACAATTGCGACGGCGCCACCTTATGTTTAGTGACGCCGTCGTCGCCGCCATTGGGGTTTCGTCTTGGCACGTTAACCTTGCGACGCGCCACCTTATGTCCGTGACGCCGTCCTCTTGACTTCGACGTCGTGCGGATCGCATTTAGGCCGTCCGAGTAGCGACGGCCTACTCTTTCACAACTAGAAGCCGTCTCTTGAAAACACGAGTTTGAGTTCGACCGTCACAATAATTTTCCGACGGCGTCGCAAATAGCTCCCGACGCCGTCGCGCCTACATTCAATGATCGTGAGTGTCTCGATTTCGACTTTGGCCATTTTCTTCATATATTCGCGCCTTTTCGTCCAAATAAGTGCCATTCCAGCATTTTGCCTTCACGAGACCTAAAAAGTGAAAAGGAACGATATTAAGCAATAACGGATACAAAAGTGATCAAATAAGGACTTAAATGACCCCTCAAAATGGTACCTTTTAAAACCTTATCAATGTCCAACCGTTCGTCGAGCGGGGTTGTTATGAATAAATTACGGTTACTTAAACTTTGCCGAAAACCACCTTTAAACAATATTTTGGACACAAGTACCATACTTTACCTATATTTTCCTCCATGATCGAGACCTCTATGATGAAAACTTAAATGCTAAAACTTTGAGATAACGATACAAGCTTCCCAAAAACCGTTGAGTTTGTTTCCTAACACTCGATGTGCACCATTTTACGACTAGTTTTACGAGGCCATTTTGGGCATATTTTCAACGTATGAAAAGTGTCATTTTACGACGAAAACATTATATTTACCAATAAATCACTAAACGACTATCGTAGGAGGTTGTTTCAACGTAAATACTTGTAAAGTATTTTATAATATGACGAGAGGTCATAAACATATATTTCGACGATAAACTTTATTTTCCAAAATGTACAAGTGGTATGGATATCATATGAGTTTGCATGCACGACATTGTTTCATGACTTATATTAGAGCATATCATTCATATTAGGTTGCGGACAGAGATCGCACCTCATTTCAGTGTATCTACTTTTGTCACCATAATCATTGCATCAGGTGAGTTCGTAGCCCCACTTTTACTCGCTTAATTGTTTTATAAACTCTTCTGGGAGATACATGCTCAACTACTTGCTTTTACTTTACATTTATATGAACTTAAATATCTTTTGTTTCACTCTATATGCTGTAAGTAGATTATGCCCGAACTAAATTGATCACTATCTTTTGAACGCTATTAGTTGAAACACTTTCCTTGATTTTGAACCCTTCGACATGTATATTTGAGCTCTTTTAAATTGATTCGAACCCTTTAACATATAAGTGAACACTTTGGACTTGATATGAACTTTTGACATATAGTTGATCTCTTTAACTTGTACAAGGACCCTTTTGATATATTTTAAACTTGTTTGACGTGATTTTGAACGCTTGACTATCTTGAACATTTTGATATTATTCGAACTCTTTGACTGCTACGAACTTTTGAACTCGACTTAAATCTTTGAACTTAATTACGAACTTTTGAACGGAACTCTTGAACTTAAATACAAACTTATGACTTGTTTGAACGTATTGAACCGTGCGCGTTATGACCTTGACCTAAAGTCTCCCATGATCGGAGCATCACTATAAAGTCTCCCTTGTTCGGAGCATCCCTATAAAGTCTCCCATGTTCGAGCATCACTATAAAGTCTCCTTTGTTCGGAGCAATCTTAAAGCCTCCCGGTCCGGAGTGAATGTCTCACTATGTTACGGGCGTTCTCAATCTAAAGTCTCCCATGTTCGGGCGGTGCAAATTCTCCCATGTTCGGAGTGTTCTTAATAGTATATAATAGTTGTATGATGTACCGCTTCGTACACTCGCATTGTTAGTCTCCTATTAGTAGGTAGTATGGATAGCGCTATTAGAGGTCGGCCAACCTCTCGTCCACTATGTTACAGGACGCATATTATTTATTCTAGGGGCTTTGCCTGGCATACATTATTATATACGTGGTACTATATTGTGAATTATTGTGGTAACTTATAATCGACTATTAGACACACTATATTTTGTGCAATGGGTTGTGAACACACAGGTTGCAAGTTTTGTATGGGCGGAACTTGAAACTGAGTGGATTTAAAATGCCTTTGCTTTGAGAACTCATTTGATCTCGTGTGCTTGAACATAAACTAGACATATTTTGGCAAGGGTTGTGAACACACAGTTGCAAGTTTTGTATGGGCGGAACTTGAACCGAGCGGATTACAATGCCTTTGCTTTTGTGGACTATTCTAAATGACCAAAAACTTTGCCTTTGTTGCATGAACGCTCTTTAAAAGCTTTACTTGTTAACCAAACTCTATGAACTCACTCAACCATTGTGTTGACACTTTTAGCATGTTTTATCTCAGGTATCTAAGGCATTCACTTCATGGCATGCATGTGGACTTATCATAGAGTCGCGGTGTCGACGCGTCTTACCTATATTTTATGCACTTAACTATCGTTTGATTGTAACAAACTTGTTTTGATATATTGGAAATATTTTGGGACCTATGTTTTGTAAACTCTGATTATTTTACTTAATCAAACGATATTTTCAAAACGACACTTTAGGTCGCTCGATATAATCAGAACTTTGATGCTATGACAATCATCCCCAGGAATTCCATTCCACGCAAAGCGAGTAATTTGGGGTGTGACAAATGGTCCCGATCTAACGTCATTAATGTGGTTAATTTACTTCAATGTTTTAATCGTGCCTCTGGATTGAAGTTAAATCTCCATAAATCTAACGTTTATAGCGTGGGTATCTCGTATGATGAAGTTCAAAGACCGGTATTATTAAATGGATGTAACTCTCAACGGCTTCCTTTCGTCTATTTGGGTCTTCCTATAGTCGAAAACATGTCTAAACAAAAAGGATGGGAGCCTATAGTCGACAAGTTCAATAACAGATTGTCAAGGTGGAAAGCATCCATGCTTTCCATTGGCGGACGAACAACTTTGCTCTCTTCGGTTCTTGGTGCTTTAGGCACGTATTATTTTTCGTTATTTCCTCTTCCAAAATGTATCATCAAGACCCTGGAATCCATTTGAGCTCAGTTTTTGGGGATAACGATGGAAATACATACAAAAGTCCATGCATTGCTTGGAATTCCACTTTAGCTTCAAAAGCTAAAGGTGGTCTTGGTATCGGGAGCTTGGAATCGTTCAACCACGCCTTAATCCAAAGATGGCGTTGGAGATTTTGAACACGCCTACTGCTCTATGGGTAATGACCATAAAAGCGATTCACGGTTTTAATGGAGATTCATCTATCTTTAACTATTCAGTGAAAGATAATGGTGTATGGGCCAGAATTGTGAAAGAAATCAATGCCATGAATGACCAAAGATTCACCCCTCACCACTTTATATAAAGGAATGTTCGTGATGGTAGAACAACTCGATTATGGAAAGACCATTGGATGGGTGTCACTCCGCTTCAACACTAGTTCCCACGCTTATTTTCGTTTAGAGGTGAACCAAGATTGTATGGTTCGTGATAGGTGGAAAATAAGTGGAATGGCAGATGGAATTGGATTTGGTCTCGTCCTATATCTGGTGGTATTACCTCAACTCAGTTAAGTACTCTTACTACGTTACTTGATCCAATTATTCTTACCGGGGGTAGAGATGAATGGTATGGTTTCTTGATCCCAATAACGATTTCACTGTTAAAAAGACACGTATTCACTTAGATAATGCTTCTTTTCCAGATACTTACATCTCAACTAGATGGTGTCGATTTATTCCGAAGAAAGTCAATATTTTCATATGGCGTGCTCTCCACGATCGTCTTCCTACTCAGTGGAATTTAGCAATAAAGTTATCGAGATTGAATCTATCATTTGTCCCATTTGTTCGTCTTTGCCAGAAACTATACAACATTCGTTATGGACTTGTTCTTTTGCTACATGTGTTTGGCTTATAGTTTTCTCATGGTTGGATTTGCCTCACCCAACTCCTTCATCTCTTCAAGATGCATATGCGTATGTTGATCAATTGCAAATTCAAAACGATAGGAACTTGATGCTTCAAGCTATCTTTGGTGTGGTGTTGTGGACATTATGGAGCTTTCGAAACCTTCTCATCTTCAACAGTCATCCTATGGCCCGACACCAAATATTTGACAAGATTACGGGCATATCATTTTTGTGGTACACAAATAGGAATAGGAAAACTAATATTTTTTAAAACAATTGGCTTCAGAACCCATTGATCCTTTTATGTCTTGTAATTCTCTTATTTGTTCTTTTATAGTTTCTCATTGGGTTTTGATAAACTTCTATTCAAAATTAAAAAAAAAAAAAAAAAAAAAAAATCGTGGGAAATAAGTACAAGGAAAGATGTTAATGGATCGATGCAATATTTGTAAATGTGTAAAAACCAAAGTGAACCATACTTGAAAAGTATGTGAAAATGCCACTTCTTGTATAAAAAACAAGAAATGAAAAAATGTTGTGAAAATAAATTATAGATAATCGGTACATTACAAAAGGTTTTCACGAAAAGTTAGAATCAACTTAGAAAGTCGATATATATTCGATGTCACAAAATGAATCATGCAACAACTGTTTCACCAAATTCCATAGAAAGGTAGACATCTGCATCATCAATTTTAGTAAACACAATTTACAAATTATTTAGGGGAGTGGATATTTCTTACCCTGTCTGCGAGGGTGTCGCGTCACCTCTATCCAATAAAACCTTCCACCTCAAAACTACCCCAATACTACCCTAACACTACCCTAATTAGGCGGGTGAGCAGATCTTACTACCCTAACCCAAAATTTCATAAAAGACAAAAAGAAAAGAAGAAACAAAGCTTGCATTTGTTCGTTAGAACTCAGAAACCAACCCGAGAGAGAACCCGAATGGCTGAACGGTAATAGCTCGGGTTCAGCTACCCGCCCGCCTACCCGACGTCGACTCCGTCTTCTCTAACTGTGTTACTATTAAGGGTACAGTAACTTATTTGTTCATTTCTAAACATACTAGCTTAGTGGTATTTTCATTTCAAAAATTGGTTTAGGTTGCTGGCCAACTAAGGTGCTATTCTTACCCAAAAATTATCTTAAACATTTTTCTCTTTTGGCCTCTATATAGATTGTTTTATTCTCTCTATTTTTTTCTTTGCGTATCACCTTTTTGGAATCTTGGTTTTTATTTTTGTTTTTAATTAAACTCAAGTAAGTTATTATCTTGATTTACTAATTTATAAAGAATTTTTTGTATAATGTAGCCTCTAATTTTGTACTTTTGTAAAACTTTTTAACAATCTCTAAAATTTAAGTTTGTCAATTTTGTAATTTTTCTTTACAATAATGTTATTATTGTTCTACAAGCTGACAATAATAGTTATTACAAGTAACCCTACGTATATTTTGAAATAATATGACAACACGACGTACTTAATAACACGATAACAAAATATAAGCAACTTATACAACCCCGAAGCAACGCGCAAGATAAATTATCCTCGTTTAAAACAAGTTAATTGATTTGTATGAGCATGAGAGTTATTTGATTCACATACGGATAAGAAATGCACGATTTTAGACATATAGACAACTTATGGTAAAATTATGCCTATATTTCAAACGTAATATCATAATAATCAAATGTTGTTAGTGTTAATTCTTAGTCAAATGACACCTGTTAAGGCGCTATAATCAATTGAAACCTCCCTCATCCGATCCTCTAATGCAAGGTGTGTGTGCGCGCGCATTGTGCATAATCTAACTATGTTAACTTATCAAATCCTTATTCGGTTGATAGAACAATGTACTGGATCATATCATACTTTAGAATCAATTCGTGAAAACCTAAAATGTTAGCATAGAAGGTCTAGGGCAAGGATATACTTCATGTGCAAATAATATGTACCCATGTTGGTATTCAAATTCCTTCAATGTCAACTACAAAACGTTTTTATTTAAAAAGACGAACATTTTTTTTTTTTTTTTGAGCTTAACGACCAATTTTGTTTAACAAAAAGGTATAATAAATGAGAAAATATGCTATGCTGGAAAGGGCATTATGGTAAATGTGAATGAGAAGTAGGACCATTTCATTGAAGTGGAATAGTCAAATAGTTACACTATTGAGCCAAAATGCAAACATGGGGCCTGGCTTTCACCACAAAATGAATAACTACAATTCTTTGTTTTCATCATTTTTCCACAAATTGGTGCATTCATCTAAATGGACAAAGATACGACAAATTGACGTCCCTTTTGCAAATATTGTAATTTATTTCTGTCTTTGTCTGTGAAATAAGTCATTTTAGCAAGTGTCAACAAATTTCTACAAAAAATGTTTGTATATTATTTTCTATAAGTTATATGGCCCCGTGACTATAATATCATCCATTAAACAATTTCTGATCATGTATAACGCCCATACTTCCATAGGTGGCTAAGTTTGTTGGTGTAGGTTGATATAAACAATATTGTATGATGAACTTGAAGAATCGATTCTCATTATATTAGTAGAAGATAAAAAGAGCTGAGGTGGTATATTTGTAATTCAACGGAATTTTTAGTTACGTTATAGATTTTATATCTTCTTTTTTAAATTTGAATAAGTAGGTAGATAGACAAGAGACGTTACCATGAAAGAACCATTCAACTTGTTTAAACTAAAATCTATACTAATATATAAAGCATTTAGGCTATTCCTTAAATAGAAAGCGCTTAAAATTCGGTAAAATACTTGCTAATTAAGGAAATTTTAATAACACATTGACATCTGGCATGAATAAACATTACATTTAAAAAATTAAATGTATTAAATTCATCAACTTATAACCACCCTATAAATTAATAGAGCCCATTTAAACCATCTATAAACTTGTAGCAACCCATTTAAAGAGTCATTAATAAACCAAACAAATATCAAATGAAATACTCAAACACCAAAATTTCCATCCCATCTCATCTCACATAATCTCCGCAACACACCATCCAACCACCATCTAGCCACCATCCGACCGCAACCATGAACCGAGAACCAGGAAGAGCCAACCACTGCCACCATGAGCATACCACCATGCACACCATCCGACCACTACCACTACCACGAGCCAACCACCATGGTTTTGAGGGTTTTGTGTAAAGTTATTGTTAGAAAAACATATAAATGGAAAACATTTACTCGTGAAATTTAGTCATGAAGTCTGCACACAGCATCACATGTGGTCTGCTAGTCATCAATAATGCTTATGTATATCCAAGGGCTTGTATCCCAATAGTCTTGTATACCATAAGGCTTATATCTCAATAGTATATCTTATTGTGTGAGAAGCCTTTTAATTAAATAATTGTGAGTTCGAGTCCGGCTTAGAACATGTAAGATGTTTGTGACATATAAATTGTGAGATAATTAGTTGTTGTTCTAAAAAAAATAATGATTATGTATTAGTTATATAATTATATCATAAAAATACTTCGTCTATCACAATTTATAAGTCCATATTTCTATATATGTTTGTCTCAAAATATTTGTCAACTTTCATATTGCAATCAATTAAAAAAGATTTTAACTGATATTAATAATATTTGATTGTTGATAAAGTATTTAATGAAAAATCCTTAAACTTTGTGTAAATTAAAATGAATTTATAATTTAAAATAGAAGGATATTCGTGTAATGCGGCGGCGGATATCATGTGACTATTTTTGTGGTGAACAAATGTTTTTCCTTTTAAACCTTCTTTGTTTATCATATATCAAATACTTTATAACGTAGTAGATATATGTTTTTCAAAAGTATACGTCTAAATTATTAATAGTGTAAATAGTTAATACTTTTAGTTTTCAAAATTTAACATTAAATATGTGGTTATACGTTTAGTTATTTTTTCTTATAAACAATTCTCTTCAAATATATCATTATTTGAGAGAGTTACTATATGGTTTAAATGAGACTAAACTTTTTAAATATTACATTAATTTTTTAATTTTTTTTTATAATAATGTTTTTTGTCTTAAAATGTTAAGACTTCTTTTTATGAAAATCCTAAATTTTTTATAACGTAGTATAGATATTTAAAATAGAGGAAGGAAGGTTCTGCTAATCATAACCTTAATAGTTAGGGTTAAACTTATCATGCGTAAAACATCACTTGGTATTAATACATATGGAGTACTATATTAGAACTTACTTAACTTGGTTATGTGTGTTCAAATTAATTCGATATATTTTTTAACATAGTAAAGATTAACCATACTGAGGAATTTTCATTTGCATACTCTTATTTTGGTTCTACTGAGGACAAATCCTCACCTTCTATTTGGATTGATCTAATGGTTGAGATTAATCTAAGATTTAATATGTTTAACCTTAATCTTTCAACTATATAAAGCCTTTATTTATTTTTCTTTTACCATTCGTCATTTTTTACACACACTTTGTATGTGTTTTCCTCTCGCTCTCATTTTTTCCCTCAAAATTAGTTATCCCGATCCACAATTACCATTCCGATCATCATCACTCTTACGATCATCATCACCATCACCATTCCAATCACCATCACCGCTCCGATCATTATCTCATCATCACCTCCGTAAGTAGCGATTTTGATTTGAATGAACCGTTTGTTTCGAAGCTTATTTGATTTATATTGTTGTGGTTGATAATGATGTTGAATCACTTGTTAATTATGGATCAAGTTGTGTAACAATCCTTCTTATCAAGTTGCACACCAAGTGTTTGATAAAATGTGTGAGTGAAAAATATTTGATAATCTTGTTATATGTTCTGTAATTTTACTTATTAATTAAGTTGTTAGTTGAATTTATGTTTTAACAAAGACCGAAATGCTATTTTATGTCGATTGTTGTTTTGAATATGCTCTCTACGTGTGTGGTATCACCAAGATATCCGGTTAATGATATTAAATTTTGTTGTTTTATGTGCTTCTCAAGATACAACCATTGGATGCGATAGAAGCTCTCATGTCTTGGCGATGATTATAATGGTGGGCATGGAAGTTTGAATTATGGAAATAAATTAGCTAACCGGATTCGGGATGTTCGACTCTGTTTGGCTTGAAGCGGAGATGCGGTCGTAATGTTTTCTTATGAAACTTAGTGCTTGTTAAGATAGGTTCTATTAATGTATGCGATGTATGAATGCTTTAACTTTGTCGAGATCACAGTAAATATGTATTCGAGATGCGTGGTGAAGCTCGTGATCGCAATTTATACTTTTAACACCGAACTAAATTTTCTCTCGAATGATCTTGCAAAACACATTGGAAAAGTTTTAGAACCATTCAAGGCCCTTTCACCTTATTGGACAAGGTAAAACACTTTATGATATATTTATTTCTAGTAAAATGCTTTTGGTTGTTATCCTTGTGGAGGTCGTTGCCTAGGTGTTATCTACCTTTACATCTTCGGTCTCGTCTTGAATGGTACAACATAATTGTTATAGTATGCACATATCTTTGTGAGTTCAGTTCCCAATAGGATATTTAATGTACAATTGAAATTGAGAGGGAATCAACTAGGTATAAAAGAGTTACAAATAAACAAAATTCTTGCTTTTGAACTGTAGCTTTGTAGTATCACTTGTGATATTTGTAGTATCACTTGTGATATTTTGTTTTTATCGTTTGATATTTATAGGTTAAACTTTATTATATGTCATGTAAATTATCACTAGTGATATTTCATTGTTATTGTTTTATAATTATTCTTAAATCTTATTTTTTTAAGTTGTGATAATACCTATTTACCGTATGTTTACCTTTGTTTCTGACTTCTTATAGTGTGAAAACACATAAGTCGCTTAATCATCATGAGTTTATTGACACTCCGGGGATAAGTTTTTGGGTTCACGGAGTTTCGGCTAGTGCGTTACGGTATTCTCTAGTCATTGCCCAGGCGGTGTTCTGGAGGCGGCTCCATTGAAGGTGAATCTGCTGCGATAAGTCGATTTTACATTTTTTTTTTAATTTATTTTGTTTGATGTAACACTTGTAATTCATAGCTTTTCAATATTGCTAAAAAACCTTATGCTCAATAGTTTGGAATGATTTTATGAGGATTTTTGTGATTCATACAGTTCTTTGTATCCGGTATCACTTGTGATATTCTCGTTAAAATGAGGCAACACTTTGTTTTGATTTTGATGTTTATACCACTTATGATATTCTCATTAAATTTGATGTAACACTTTCTTTGATTTTTAGATATGTCAAGTTTTTTATTTTTGTAGTTTTATTTCTTGTTTTATACATATTTGGTATATGTAATATGCGATGTTATATCTCTTGGAGCTAACGATTCAAACGAATTTTCTTTGGGCACCCTTCCCTATTGCAAACTAAATACTTCTCTTTACAAATCCATCCCTTAATCTTTTACGAGTAGACTTTCTAATACCAAATCCTTCCTCCAAAACATATCTCATGTACATACTAATGCAATCCTCAACAGAATCATAAACACTAAACAAAACTGGTAGCACACTAGCAGCAACTCTAGGAACCCAAAAAACCGATCCACTAGGAGTATCAATAAAATCATGATGAATAAAAGAAGGAGGAGTTTTCAAACCACTAGAAGCTGTAAAGAAGGTGATAAAACACAAAGTCAAAAAGAATAACACAATAACTTCAAAAATTGTCTTAAAATATCACTGGTGATACTATGAATCAAAAATATTACCAGTGACAATATAACAGATGATTCAACAAAAAGACTAAACTGAAACAACAACACATCCAATCAAAAACTAACAGCTTATTTAAAAGCAATATAACATCTACATTAATATACTTAAGCACTATCATAACAAAAACACAAAAACCTATAACTTTCGAAATTGACAACATAAATTGACAACTATAACTCATTTTCAAATATATGCAACAACGCAAACACGACTATTCTTCTTAAATATGCAACAACCGCTTTTAAATCTCTTCCAAAACACTAGATTTATTTACTACTTTGACTACACAACAAAACGCTTCCGATATGGTGACTTTGTGAACTGGAGGTTGTTTCTTACTTCTTCTTTTTCATTTCATTTAGACTTGTATTCCAATCGCACAAAACAAATCCCAAGTAAGTTTTATGAATATTTGTTCCCGATAAATATAAACTACGAATGTTTATCGTCATACAATTTTATAACATTCTACTGCAAGTATGTCATATCAATTTGTATCACAGGTGATATAACACAGAAGCTAAATGTCAAAACAAGTATGCCGCATACATACAGGGTTTATCATAGTTGATATTTTTCTAAATGAGACATACTTATATGTTGCAATTTACCTTTTTCCTTTTCAATCTCTGGAGATGCGCTCAAAATTTTGCTTGTCGACAAAACTGCATTTACAAATTTTTTTAAGAAACAAACAGAGTGTCTGCAATTTTTATGTTTAAAGATTTATTAGCAGACAAAAACTGACCGTTTAAAGCTTGTATTGTCTCCAGATGCTTGTAAATATCATCTTCTACATTTTTTTCAAAATCAAAATTTTAATGTCGTATGTTGTTATATAAAACAAAAAGACACTATAAATTCTAATCAAAATGTATTTGAAATATAGTTATTTCAAGTATAACGGCTTATCATCACAGTTGTTATACTATCAAAATCAAAAAAAAAAAAAAAAAAATCACTATATCTGTTTTTATCACTGGTGATATACCATTAAATATTTAAGTTATCCGTGACTGCTCTTCATCATCACTACCATCAGTACCACTACCACTACTAGTAACACTACCACTACCAAAAGTCATAATTAAACCACCACCACTACCACGAAGAACACTAAAAATGTATCAGTTATCGCGCTACATGATCACTAATCGTGTGACAAGTAATCAATTATCGCTACATATGTTTTTATCACTTGTGTTATACCATAAAATATTTCTCTGTCACACTCAAAAACGCATCATAAGTTACATCAAAATTATACTTGTAACAAGCTACCACTACCACCACCACCACCACCACCACCACCACTACCACCACCACCACCACTACCACTACCACTACCAAAAATCAAAACTAAACCACTACCACTATCATCGTTTTTTCACCATATTCAAATCGATTACCACATCTACCACAACTGTTTTATCACTAGTGATATTTTCCCAAAATCTTTAATAAATCGGAAAAACATCTAAAACATCTAAAATCAAAGAAAAAGCGAAAAATCTTAATAAATATCTTCTTCTTTACGATTATGACAACAAAATCTCAAATAAATACATAATCATCAATTTCATGACAAGAATACAACAAAAATACGTAAAATGTTCATAAATAGCAATAACATTCATAAATAAGTATAAAATCAGTAGAGATACATAAATAACATCTAAATAATTAGTTTGAATCTTCATACCATCATTTTCGGAGTCGGTAGGTTTATTTTGATCCATTTTTTTTGTGCTTCTGCTTTTTCAGTTGAAGATTGCTGCATTTTTGTGTTTTTTTTTTGATTTTGATAGTTAGGGTTTGTTTTTAGTGAGAGAATTAAGAGAGAGAAAGGGAGGTTTTGTTTTTGATGGTGAAATGAGTGCCTGTGTTGTGTTTTTGTGGTGGGGAAAGTTTCAGCTTTTGGCAAGAATGGTCCCTCCGTGTTTTTAATCCTTAAAAAATGTTTGATTAATCCAACGGCTAAGAAGGGTTAATATACAAAAAAGTTACTAAACTTTCAAAAAAATTTGTCCTAAGTCACTAATGTTTATCTTCTGTCATCTAGGTTACTATACTTCACGGGTTTTTCACATATGTTACTAAACTTTTTATATGTGCCACCTAGTCACTACATGGAAGGGCAACCGGTTGTGCAACACTTTTTCAATATATGTGTCACCCAAGTCACTAAACTTTCTTGAAAAATTTGTCTTAAGTCACTAATGTTTCATTCACGCATCTAGTCTAAACTTTGCGAAAAATTTGTCCTAAGTCATCGATGAAAAATTTGTCCTTAGTCACGAGTTGTGGCACATTTCTTGAACCTTTAAAATTATCGTTTTATTCATTTCATTCGTTTTATACATTTTATTCATTTTATACGTTTTGTTTGTTTTCTTACGTTTTGTCCGTTTTATACGTTTTATATCGTTTCGTCCTTTTGTCCCATTTTTACGTCTGTTTTATACTATGTTTTCATCCGCTTTTATACTTTTTGTCCGTTTTATACGGTTTTGTACATTTTATACATTTTATTCGTCTTCATCCGTTTTATATGTTTTCATCCGTTTTATCGTATAAAATAGAAACGCGGCAAAACATAAGAAAAATGGACGAAACGTAAAAACAAATAAAACGTATAAAATTGTACAAAACCATATAAAAGCGAATAAAAGCGTATAAAAGCGGATGAAACATAAAACGATAAATATTGTACAAAACCATATAAAAGCGGACAAAACGATAAAACGGATGAAAACATAAAAACGATAAAATGGGCGTAAAATGGGACAAAACGGACGAAAACGATAAAAGCGTAAGAAACAAACAAAACGTATAAAAGCGGATGAAAACATAAAACGTATAAAATGGACGTAAAAATGGGACAAAACGGACGAAAACGTATAAAAAGCGGACAAAACGTAAGAAAACAAACAAAACGTATAAAGCGAATGAAAATGAATAAAAGCGTTTAAAGGTGTATAAAATCGTATAAAGCGATAATTTTAAAGGTTCGATAACATGTGCCACAACTCGTGACTTTGGACAAATTTTTCATTAGTGACTTAGGACAAATTTTTCATAAAGTTTAGTACCTTAGATGCGAGAATGAAACATTAGTGACTTAAGACAAATTTTTCATGAAGTTTAGTGACCTAGATAACATGTGCCACAACTTGGTGTGTATACACGTCGACCAAAATACTGGGTAAAAAGGTTAGTGACTTAGATAACCGGTTCACGTAAAGTATAGTAACCTAGATGACAAAAGATAAACATTAGTGACTTGGGACAAATTTTTTTAAAAGTTTAGTAACCGGTTAATTAGGACAAAGTTTAGATGACAAAAGATAACCGGTTACGTAAAGTATAGTAACCTAGATGACAAAAGATAAACATTAGATGACAAAAGATAACCGGATACATAAATAACATCTAAATAATTAGTTTGAATCTTCATACCATCATTTTCGGAGTCGGTAGGTTTATTTTGATCCATTTTTTTTGTGCTTCCTTTTTCAGTTGAAGATTCTTTGCATTTTTGTGTTTTTTTTTCTGATTTTGATAGTTAGGGTTTGTTTTAGTGAGAGAATTAAGAGAGAAAGAGGTTTTGTTTTTGATGGTGAAATGAGTGCACTGTGTTGTGTTTTTGTGGTGGGGAAAGTTTGTTTTAGGCGAGAATGGTCCTCCGTGTTTTAATCCTTAAAAATGTTTGATTAATCCAACTGGTAAGAATCATTCCCAGTAAGTAGCAGATTTTGAGTTTGTGAAATAAAGCACTCTAACCATACTATGTAGGCTAGTTAATTGATAAAACCTTAGATATTATGCCCTTTTCAAATTTAGTTAATAAAAGCTTTCTTTGTTTTCTTTTTCAAAAACAGATAACAACAAATACATATATACGTCCACATATGGATACTCAAGAAACCAAATATCAATCCAAACTTTAGTAAGTTTGATTTAGGAGATAATTAGGTGTGTTTATTCTGGTATGTTGCGTAAAAGATGTCTCAAATGATAGAGATCGCATAATTGGGACAACAAGATACAACAACTTATAATTTCAGACAATGTTGTTTATTTGTGTTTTTGGCTATATATGAAACTCAATTATAATAGAATATGCAAGTTTTTCTTAAATAATATCAGAAATACCGAATCTTATACAAGGGACAAAACGGTAGGCAAATTGTGAAAGTAAACTAATGGTATTAAACTATATATAGAACAATATAATAATAGCATTTTTGTTTCCATCAAGACTGGTTTTGTCTCAATATGCATCTATACTTCATCTCAAAGAGAATCTACTTGGAGTATCGGGTACTCTTATATTTATTGTTCAGTAAAGTGATCGATGACTAATATCAAAGTTTAGATACGGTAATTGTGGCTTCATCATAGAGGGCGTATGTTTTGCAGTTGGATCAACTGGCTCAAGTCTCTTTCTTTGGTTTGAGTGGTGATCTTTATTCTTCTTTTGGTGGATCTTGCGTCTTTTGTATGCCATATCCCATTTGTTGGTTTGGCCTTTTTTTTTTTTTTTTTTTTTTAGTCGTTGCTTTGTAATTATAGACTGTTTTTGGTTTTGAGAACACAGTTTCTTGCTAAAAGTTTTCTTTTATATATTATCAGCCGTTAAAAAAAAATTGTGGTTAATTTGTAGTTATACTTTATTCAAGGATAAACCATTCGTAATTGTTAAATAATTTTGCTAAATAGTGCCTACTGGACGAGTTTAAAAATTATTTATTAACTCACTATTTTCATATTAAAATAGTTACTCATCGTATTCTTTTCTTAATTGATCCATTTTAACTTATACACTAGACATCCATCATCAATCATGAATGCAATCATAAATTTTATTTTAAAATTCAACTTTAATATGAAAATAATGAGTTAATAAATAATTTTTAAACTTTGCTCAACGAGCATTGTTTAACAAAACCCATTATTAAAATAAGATGAACTTATGTGAAGAAAAACACACAATCACTTTACCGTTGCGAAATGACCATATTATGAACCTTGCAATTTAACTAAAAGGCTTGTAATTAGCGGTTGTTGTGAGATGTTGTGGGACGCTCCGACTAAATAGTTACGAGTTTAAGTTTCGTTATACATAGATATTTGTGTTGTGTATTGCATATAGACATATAGTGTGATTTTAAATAGAAAAGAAAGACATGACAGTTTTGAAACAATATCCAATGCAAGGATCAAGCATCGGGACCGCCTCATGAGCCAAACAACTATTTATACGACGTTGTCTGTTGATTTTACAACGGGAGACATTGGCATTTAATTACTTTTGAGTTCACTGCAGCCTATGTAGAGTATGCACCAACATTTTCTAAAAGGAAAGTGTTATTGATTGTACTAAAGATTGCACTATCACGCTTCGATGATGATTAAAGGTATGAGGGATGTATGTTCCAGCCAAGACTTGCCTTTCACCGAGAATAAGAAATATGAAACACTACGTTAAGTGATTACGTGGGGTAGGACCTCGAACCACCTCCCATGCGTGAGTAAGTATGAGTTATGGTTGTATAAGTGTGTGTAAGTAAAGAGATGAGTGTGAAATGAGCATACCATAATCCATTGCCCGTCCAACCTATTTATAGTGGAAGAAATAGGGTTAGAGGCACTTCGCGCAAATGTCGGAGATCATGGGGCGTCCCATGATTGTGGGTAACCGCTAGGGCTTAGTGACTCACGTTCTCAAGCTTGGCGGGAAGCCGAGAAAGAGAGGAGATCGTGGGGTTGACCAAGTCGAGGTTCTCCTATCCATTACTCCTTCACAACCGCACCCGAAGGGCTTAGGGCTTCAATGGCGAATTCCCAGGTAACCTTCGTGATAACGAATGGTTTGACGGATATTTTGGAATCCTAACTTGGGCCTTGAATAGAAGGGCTTCGACACGTCTCGGAGGAGTGTCCTTGAGTGCTCGGAGGGTACATAATCAAGCCCCCAATCGAAAGTGATGCATATGAGCGAAGAGGTCGCTTTCGACTTCATGCTTCAAAAATACCATCCTGCCGCTAATCGTATTAGTTGGAAGATGACTATGCACCTAACTCAACGCATTTAATGCTAGTTAAACCTTTAATTTGCCACTGAAACACAATTTCCCATTCTACCCGGAGACCAAAAGACTTCATTTAAAATTTAAAACTATTGAGATCGGATAAGAGTAAATATTAGTTACACATGCGGCTAGGAAAGCGGTAAAACAAGATTTAAGGAGGGTTGTTGAAACCCTAAAACATTTTCACTCTCCCGCCATATTTTTCACGCATAAACTTTTAGAGCGCACACCATCTTGAAAAAGGTAAACATCCCTCTTCATATTTAGTTTAAAATGGATTCCAAATTTATCATTAAACAGCAAAAATGTACATTGTCTGCAAAAGGTTTGCACGATCACCTAGCTGATTTTCCGATCCCATTTGAGTATAAAATCATGTTGCCTAAGTCTAATCAGGGTATATTTGATGCTCCTGAAGGTTTTGTAGGGTTATACACACATGCATTTAGCCATTCCAATCTTAGGATTCCACTGCACCCACTGATATTAGAGTTTATGCAATACTACAAGGTTCATATCTCTAGGTTCAACCCATTTGGTTTAGCTAAACCGACCACATTCATAGTAATGTGTAAAACATACGACTATGAACCAACTTTAAAGGTGTTAAGGGTTTTTGAATTTGTATCCTCGGGAAGCTGTTAACCTTGGCTAAGAGGCTGAGGCGGATGTGCCGAATCTGTTTAGGAGAGTATACACCAACATAACAACTTGAAAGGCGGTTTTTATGTGCAAAACACTTTTATCCTTGACTATCCGAGTTCTTTGAATAAAGAATATATGTTTGATGCAAAAGCGGTATAATGACCCCTTGCCATATGAGGTGCGAAGGATCCACGCTATTAGCGTTTGGCTAAATACCACATTGATGTGCAAGTGTTCCCGAGCCAATCTTATACATGGTGGGATTGCCCAGTGGGAGGGTCTCCCAAGAAGCTGTTATCATTTATCATGGACAAAGTATGTTTCTACTTCTTGTAAAGTAGGACCAATGTAGCACGATATTTATTTCTTTTTGTTTCTTTTTGCGAGATGTCATTCGAACTTTATGTACCAAGATTTGGATGAAGACTTGAGTTTCATGCCGCCGGATAAGGTCAAGAGTCTTACGGTGTTGGCTCTCCTTCCACATCCATCAACAACAATGAGGTGGATACTCCAAAGCCGGAGCCCTCAGCATCGGCACCCCCACAACTTATACCGGAGGGTCCTTCTCAACTTGTTGAAAATGTTCTCGACTCGGACGATCCTGCGGAGGAGGATGTCCCGGTTGTAGGTTCCACCGGATAATGACAGGTTAAAAGCGAAGGGAACAAAGACCCAAGGTCGTAAGTCTACCAACAAAGGAAGAATCCTTCCCGCCTCCGGATCGAGTCAGTGAAGCGAAAGAGTGTCAAGGCCGAAAGTTTGTGAAGTCAGCCTTTGAGTTACCAGTTGAATCTGTGGAGGTTCATGGTAAGCAGTTTTTCCTTATAAAACATGTGAAGTGATGATTGTCAAAATTAACTTAACCCTTATACATTGTATTGGTCGCAGGCCTTCCAGAAACAAAGGAGCTTTCCAATGCTTTGGCTTGTCACCGGATTGTGGATCATGTCACCCCCCTCAATGGAAAGGTTTGTTGGACAATATGTCCATTGAAAAGGTTTGTGATATGCATGACAATGGTGTAGCGAGGCAAGCGATTTGGATAATCACTTAAATAGCGTAACTGTGGAGTTGCTCGGTACGTGACCAAGGCTAGACAAGAGATGGATGTCATGTTGGAAAGGGAAAACATAGGGATCGGGAGTATGCAAAGTTGGAGGCCAAGTGTGATGAGATTGAGAAGGACCTTGAGAAGAATCCTCTCGTTTAAGACCTCCGTCAAAAGGTTGCAGAGTTGACTAATGAAATTGTCAAACTCAAGGTAGAGGAGGGTAGGATAGTGACTCTCATTGGTCAAAATGTTGTACTTGAAGCAAAGTGTGCTGGTTTAGAGAGGGAGAGCTCTAGGCTTGGAGAGGTGGAAATTAAATTAAGTGAGGAGATTGATGGCTTGCAAATGAGATACAAGATGCTGCAAAAGGATCGTGCGGAAGTTGTGTCTAAGTTGGTGCCATATATAGCCATGTAACTTTATCATAGTGATGAGTTAGGAGCACAAATGTGGAAGGTCATCAAATCAGCTATTTTTCATGGGAGGTGCTTAGCGTTGGAGGAGGCTGCTAAAACAAGAAAACACGTAGACCTCTCCAAAATTGAATGCTACCGTCCCACATCAAAAGTCGAGTATGATGAGGCAGAAATGCGTTTGCAACAGAGTACTCCTTCCTAATCAAGCTACCAAAGATCCTATGGCACCACTAGAAGACCTCCTTTCCAAGAAACCCCGCAAGCTCAAACCTCGACTCCTACCAAGAAGGCAAAGGTTCGCTAAGCCTACCTCAGTTCAACCGTCTCAACCCCTCCCCAAAAAGCAGAATGAAGGCTGCCGTGTTGGCAGTAATTTGGTTTCAAGGGTGGCATGTACCCTTTAAGACAATTTGTGTTATTTGACAATGCTTGTCTGGTTCTCTAAACAATCTGAATATTTGTGATGTATGGCCTTGGGCCAAAGAAAATTTAATTGGGGCTTAGGCTCCTCGTGCAGGTACAAGGGCACTAGCCCTCATTTTGAATGTATAGTGTAGGGGAGATACCTCTACACACCTGGTTATGATTTGTGTTTGTCTTGTGAAGTTCTCTTAAGCCATTTTTCCAACGCTTAAGTTTTACATCCTAAGGTTAAACAACCTCATTGTGTGAAAATTTCAACACCAAGAATATAATGACCAAATTTGATCATTGACAGAGGGTCGCGACCCACTCTATCTCAAATCCTTTAAGTAGTATGACTTTGTATGTGTTTTCACAAGCGTCATAAACTACTAGGAGAGTTAATGTGAATGTTTGAGTAGGCGTAAATGATGAGGTGTATATTACACCTTGTGCCCCTTTTATTCGACATTGAAACTCATAAACGACTTGGTTGAACAAATCTTTGTGTTTAAGAAACGAAGCAAGAGATTTGTGGGAAATGTCTTATTTATCATTGAATTGGTAGAGAGGATTACATAATTCTTGAAATGAAAACTAAGACAACTACCAATAATGTTTGCTTTCCTCTGAGAAGCTTCTAATTACAAGAATGAAAAAGTAAAAGTACTTCTTAAACATAGAACTTTCGAAGGTTCGTACCATTCCATGTCCCGTCGATGGGTTCTCGAGAAGAGTGGCGGTTGTAGGTTCCGTTCTCAGTAGGCCTCGGCTATCATGTAAGGTCCTTCCCAGTAGGTCCCGCTTTCCACGGTATTCGCTTTGCTTGCACCGCTGAGGCGTAGCACATATTCCCGTGCTTGAAGGTGGAAGGCCCGACCTTTGTTGTAATAGCCTTCGATCTTATGCTTGTGCATTGCTTCTGGATGAAGGATATCTCTTCTTTCTTCTAGTAGATCCGTGTTCTCCCCGATCCTTTCATCATTTGGGAGGCATCTTACGTTGCCACACGCCCGTGTGTACACTTAGTTCGAAAGGATGACCGCTCGTTCCGTATGTTAGGCTGAAGGGGGTTTCACCATTGCTTGACTTAGGGTGTGTTCGGTAGGCCTATAGTACTTGAGCGAGTTCGTCCACCCATCCATGGTGAGTTTGTCCTAGCCTTTTCTCTATCCGCTTTACGATATCTCTGTTGGTCACCTCCACCATACCGTTACCTTGTGGATGGTAGACAGATGTCCAGGACTGCTTTATGTTGAGTCCTTGACAGAAGTCGTAGAAGACTCCTTCAGCGAACTTCTTTCCATTGTCAGATATGATTATGTGGGGTACTCTGAATCTGCAAACAATGTGCTCCCACACAAACTTCTTGATCTGTCTCCCCGTGACGGAGGCTAAGGGTTTAGCCTCTACCCACTTTGTAAAGTAATCAATTGCTACGAGCAAGAATTTGACTCCTCCAGGAGCTACATGCATGGGTCTGACAATATCAATGTCGCATTGGGAGAAGGGCCATGCGGATGTCACACTTGTCATGTCCTGCTTTGGCATCTTGGAGACGTTTGAGTGTATCTTACAAGCTTCACATTTGAGAATGATTTACCGCATCCACGCATCGAAGGCCAATAGTAGCCCAACTTCATTATTTTCGAGACAACCGGCGGGGTCTGCATGGAGGCCGCAGGATCCTTCGTGGACTTCAACGATAATGCTCAGAGCTGCTTGGGTCCCACACATCTTAACCAAGGTGATAGAAATGACCTTCTATATATGGTTTCCCTATTAGCGGTCTTGTGGGACTTGACCCGAATTTTCCTTGCTAGCTTGGGATCTTCGTGAGAAGACCGCTTATCGATATTCCACGATGGGGTCATCCATGTCTCTCTTCCTCATGAACCACGTCCCGCAACTTCCTTGCGAATGATGGATCTTTCGGTAAGACTTGATAAGTACTTCTTTGGTGAGATGAGCGAAGGCCATGGAGGCTAGCTTGCTCGGTGCATCCGCCTTCTTGTTACGATTCCTACGAACATGTTGGATGGTGTAGGAGTCGAAACTTTCGAAGATCTCCTTCGTTTTTCCAAGTCTTGTTTGATGACGGTGCGCTTGCTTCATAGGAGCCCACACTTGGTTCGCTACCAATTGGGAGTCTACGAAAACAATGGTGCTTTGACTTCCATATCTTTAGCTAGTCGGAGACCTGCTAGCGAGGCTTCGTACCGCTTCATTGTTTGTGGCTTCAACTCAAAACGAAGAGCATACGTATGCTCCTTCCTCTGGGTGACCAACATTAGACTGCTCCAGAACCATCGGAGTTGGATGCTCCGTCTGTATAAAGTTTCCAATATCCCGCACTTGAGTGAGTTTAGCTTTGGGCTCTTCCTTTACGTGTTTGGCTCGGAAGGTGTCTCTCGCCAAGAAGTCTGAGAATTTGCCCTTTAATAGAGTTTCGACCTTGAAATCTATTTCGTGCTCTCCAAGTTCAATAACCCATTTAGCCACCCTCCCGTAATTTTCGTGTTTTGACAAGATCTGTTTGAGTGGCTTGTCGGTTAAGACCGTGATCGGATGGGCTTGGAAATAGCGTCGAGCCTCCTTCCTGCGTAGATTAGGGCTAGTATTAAATTTTCCAATGTTGGATAGTTGATCTCGCCCCAGGGACCCTAACGACAAAGTAAATGGGGATCCGCTGTTTGTCTCGCTCGCCATAAGGATCGCACTAATACTCTCCATTGAGGATGTTAAGTACATGAATAACACTTAGCCTTTGATTGGGGTCAAAGTGTTGGAAGGATTTCGATGAACTCCTTCATCTTCCGAAAGACGACAGATCCCGACTCTACTAAAAAGTCTTCTTATCGACGCATCCTTTGAGTGTTTTGAAGAATGGTAGGGACCTATCAGCCCCCTTCGACAAAAATCGACTTAGAGCAGCCAACTTCCCATTCAGACTTTGCACATCTTTTAGACACTTAGGAGCTTGGAGATCTGTAATTGCCTTGACCTTGGAGGGATTAGCCTTTATCCCCTGCTTAGTGATCAAATGCCCTAAGAATTGCCCCTCTTTGACACCGAAGGAGCATTTCTTAGGGTTCAGCTTCATGTTAATCCCCCAAGTTGGTCAAAGGTTTCCTGTACATTGAGGAGTAGGTCCTCCTTCGTCTTGCTTTTGATAACCATATTGTCAACGCATGCTTGATATTTACGCCTATTTGTTTGTTGAAGGCTTTATCTATGAGACATTGGTAAGTTGCCCTGCGTTTTAATCCGAAGGGCATCTTTACGTAACGATGAGACACCTTTGCTTGTGTAGAAGGCTCATCTTTTCTTCGTCCTCCTTTGCCATCTGGATCCGATGATACCCTTTGTAGGCATCTAAGCATTTTAGCGGAAGCACGCCAAGGATTCTACCTTCGATCAATTTACGGTAGGGGTAGCAATCCTTCGGACATGCTTTGTTGATGTCGATGAAGTCAACGCATATGCGCCCACCCTCCGTCGCTCTTTTGACCAATACTTGGTTGGTTACCCCAAGTTTGATATTTAACTTCCTTAGGATACCGCTGTGTGAGTTCATCAACTTCTTTGCGGTCGCAACATTTCTTTCTTGGGCTAGGCTCCTCCTTTCTGCTTTATTGGCTCAATGTGTTTGTACTCATTGAGTTTATGCTCCATTCCAACACCGTCCGCTCATCGCCAATGTTCTTGGTACCCTGTCATGTCGTAATACTTCCAAGCAAAATATCAAGGTTAGTCCGCAACAATTCCGTGAGCTTCGCCTTGAAATTCGCCGAGTTGTTTTCCTATTACCACCATTTGTTCGGGGTAGCTAGGGTTAACTACGACTCGCTCCTCTGCATCATGCGACTTAGAATTGCTATCGGAGGCTCCTCCGATTCTTCTTGATCCTTTTGACACCATATACACCCTTATCCGCCCCATAATTAGAATGAATAGCCTACCCGAAGAAGTTTGGAACTTAATAGCGGCATGTATGGTGGAAACAACAATGCCCATCTTTTGCATAGTTGTTCTCCTATTAACAAGTTATAAGGAGAATCGACCGACTATGACGAAGGTGAGTGTCTCCGTGCGGGATAAGGGGCCTTCGCTATGGTGATTTCCAACAGTACCTCTCCCGGGGGCCACGAGTGCTCATGGAGAACCCTACCGATGGCGTTTTGAGTCCACCCTTCGTGAGCGTATGGATGACTTGAGCTTTGGAAACAATGCTCATAAATGATCTCGCAGAGCTTCCACAATCCATATCGCTCGATTTACCTCCTGTTTGAGACTCGTACCTTGATGACCACGGGTCGATCGAAGGTGTACGCCCTAGGATGGAAGGAAGGTTATTTCTCCCACGCTTCCCGCCTCCCATCCGCTTCCTTCCGTTTCAAGGTTGGATCATTCTCTGCACCATTAGTATCGGAGTCTCTGTAGGGGTAGCCTCCTTCTTGTTCTCTTCCATTCACCTAGTTGGGTGTCGTAGAACTTGTCTTTTCCCTTTTGATGCCCTTAACCAGTGTGCTAATTGTCCGGATCGTCTCGCCTCTTCAATCGCCTTTTTAGCTCTCTGCAGTTGTTTGTGTCGTGTACATGGTCTTCATGGAAATGGCGATGCTTGGACATGTCCCCAGCTTTGTTTCGTCTTTGTCATCCGAGGTGGTGGATCGAAGGACTTTGCGGCTTTCTCGGTAGCCATAATCTCCCGGGAGATTTGACCAAGTTCGCCAAGAGTCCATGGTTCGAACCTTTGTTGTATGGAGTGAAGCGGTCTCTGTTCTTCTTATTCTTGGATCCTTCCGGGAGGACCCTCGAAAGAACTTGTCGAAGCTTCCTTTTACTCTATCGAGCCTCGTTTGTTGCTACTTCTTTGGACTCAATCCAAGTGTAAGTCTTCTCCATCGATTGCCTTGTAAGTGGTGGGAAGGTCGGTGGACGAAATTCCACCAAGCTTTGCTTCCAAGGCCATGTACAAAACCCGAGATCCTCGATCTTCGTGCAAACCCAGAATTTGCAAAGTTTCATCGGTGTACCTCGTAACGAAGGCCCTTGTGCTTTCGTTGTCCCTTTGCTTGATGGTGTGCACGGCTAGATGGGTCTTGGTGTACTTCTTTTGTTGGCTAAAGTGTGATCGGAACTTAGCCTTAAGGTCGTCTAGACTTACAATGCTTCCCAATTTTTCTCCATTCCACCATATTCTCGCGGAGTCTCGAAGCGTGTAAGTGAACATGTGGCATGCTACGGGCATGACCCATTTTTGCATCTTGATAGCGCCTTCGAACAAGTGTAGGAAGTTATCAGGATCGCCTTTTCCATCGTAGGTGCCTATGTGAGTAGGCATCTTTACCGTCAGTGCTGAGGTAGTCTTGATCCACTTCACGAAAGGCGTACAAGCTCCATGAGGCTTCAGCAGTAGTATGGGTTGTATGGAGGTGGATAAGCAGTGTAGGGTTATATGGTTTAGGAAATGGCGTGTGTGGCGGTGGTAAGCAGTGAAGGTTGGTACGAAGGGTTTACACCCATTGGTTGCGTGAGGAACGTGTCCATAGGGCATTCTTTGGTAACTACGGTTGGGAGAGAACCATTCGGAGGTAGGTGTTATAGGTTTGAGTAGGTAGGTAGGATTCATTCCGGTGGGAGGTAATCGATTCATACTCGATGATTCGCTCCTAAGCGATCGGGTTTTATCACACAAGCTAAAAATCCAAACAGTCTAGAACCAAATGCAATTAAGATCCGGAGAGTATAGTGTTTCCCATGAGTCGTTAAGTCCCACGGAGGATGAATGGTGTTTGAACAAATTCGGATGTCGAATAATCACTAAGGATAGTGATCGATAAGGATTTTGGAATATTTATACCTAAAGAAAAGTTTTGTAAATCTGAGGGCTTAAATGCAAATTAAAGAAAATTAAAAGCTAAATTATATTAAATAAACGCTATCACTATTTTTAAAATGATGTTTTTCTTGATTTATAAAACAAAATAACTTAAATAAACTATTTTAATCAAAACGTAAACTTAAATTATCTAAAAACGTGACCTAGAATGAAAACGTACGTTATGTATAAAATTACGCCAGTGCGCAAGTAAAAACGTAAAATTTATGAAATAAAAGTCCTACGAGTGTAAAAATAATTTTCTTACTTACTATATGACAAAAGAAAATTTTAGAAAAAGATTTATATTTTTTGACTTTTATATTTTTATTATGAATTAAATACTATTTTAGACTAATTAAATGATTAAAATAGTAAAACTATTAAGAAAAATCTGAAACTTTTTTGTAAAATACTTTATACTAATACAAAGTTAAGAAAAATACAAAAGAGGTAACAACTTATTTAAATAAGCTAGAAATAAGCTAAAAAGCTCGTATAAGCTAAAAAGGAAAAAACAGGTTATATATTAAACGTTGCAAAGAGTAACCAGTCAAAGACCCAAGGGCAGTTGGTATGGTGTGTGTGTGGTGAGCTGGGTGGCCAGGGTTCGAATCCCAGCAATGGCTTTTTGATTTTTTATTATTTTTTTGGACTTTTTCTTTTTGAAACTTATTAAACACAATTAGATAAGCAAATTATAAAACTGCAACTTTTTACAAAAACAACTAATAAGCTCAGATTTGAGCTTATTATTTCAACAGTTGAGCTTAAGAGCTTATTTGGATAGATTAAGCTCAAACAAGCTTCTCAGTTGGAAACAAAGATAGAATAAGATGCAAATAAGCTAAATGAACTGAAATGAAGCTAAAAAGCACAAAGGTCTACACTAAAAAGCTAGAAATAAGCAAATAAGCACTTTGACTATCCTACTAACCAAACAGACTTGCACACTTGTTGTAAGCCAAATTAAGCTAGGCAAAAGCTCCAAACTCAAAATAAGCACTTGGGTATCAAGTCGGGTTGGTAGGCTTTCCAAAACTAAAATTCACAAGTCGAGGTTCAATTATGAGCTTGTGACAAGCTTGTGAAGATGGTAGCAAAGGCATACACAGGGCGCACTTTTGAAAAGGGTTCAAAAGAAGTCAATAATAAGCAATGAATAAGTCGATTAAAAGTGAACTAATATTTTCTAATTAAGTTAAGCGACTAAACTTTAATATCCCAGCTTATATCCTAAATCTTAATATTATGTCCTATATAAAATTATCCATTTTATTCAAAACGACTATATTGAAAAGTTTGACTTTTTATTAAAACCAAATAAGTTGACTAAAATGAACTTTGAATTGATCCTAAGCACTGATTATGATGTATTAAGGTGTATTAAGACTGATTTGATCTATATTAACAACTTATAAACATAATTGCATGATCATTAAACATGAAATTCCAACAGTTAATGATCAAGAGATGATCAAAGACTATTTTGACTTTTTTAACAATTGAGGTCTGGTTTTTCTTGCTTCTATGAGTTATTATGAACCAATGAGACACAGAACAACAATAAGCAATAACACAAACACTCTCTAAAACAGTTAAACTAGCAAATCCAAACAACCTTTAACTAGACTGTTTTGAGATTTTTCAAAGCAAAACACAGATTAAAACCATGCCATGGATTACAGACCTTATAATATCATATATTAAAGCTAAATAAGCATTAAACAATAATACTAACAACATGAAACTAAGAAATTCCACTTGTGCAATTTTAGCTGTTAAAATAAAACTTTTACTAACTACAAATTAAAGAGCATAAATGTTCGGTTTTATTGATTAATTCTACTTAATTATAACTCATAAACATAGAAACACAATAATTTAAGCTAATGTGACTTAAATATTGAAATGCACAAAATGCTCAAAAGGCTTACAAGTGAGAATCGGTGATAACCAAGAACAAGGACCAAACTATACTTCCTATAGAACCTCCACAGGTTCACTAACCCATTCCATCCAATAATCAACTTGCTTCAGCTTCTTGCTCATTTCTCCTGTGATTTTTGATTTTTATCTATTTTATTTGTATTTTTGGTAATTTTTGGTTTTTACTTCTAAGCTGAGTTTTAAGGTTTTTAATAGCTTTTAGAAGCTATCTAGGAGCTTAAGTTAGCTTACTCAGTCCAAGACAACAACTACAAACATCATTTGACCTTATTGAGATTTTTGAACTTGAAAATGCATAAACTGAATTCAAATAGGAAACTTGAAATTGCTTATTGAAAAGGATTTATAATACACTCAGATTACTTAATTCAAAGCTTAAAAGTTTAAACAAACACTGGAAAGTTTAAATTATTAAAAAAGACATACATAAACTAAATTAAAAACTAGATAGATCACTCCTCTGCTTCTCCTCTCTCTTTATAGCATTGAGATACTCCCCATATGCCTCTGAAACTTTCCCACTTTAAATCTTAGCCATTGATGCGGTCGAACTCATCCCAACCATTTAAAGCTGCTTTTGGCGCCAAAAAGTCTTAAAGCAGATTAGAGTAGGTTTAAGGAAATTAAAGAATTGTGGATGTTTGTGGAGGTGTAGGGACAAGTTGGGAAGTAGGTATGGTGGGGGTTGAGGTGTAAGCGTAACCGGTTTTGTGAGTGAGGATGGAGTGTTTGATGGTGGGGAAGCATTTAATGCTTGGTGGCTGGTATAGGAGGAGGGGGTGAGCTGGGAGAGTAGGATAAGTGAGGTGGAGGGAACAGGTGGTGGAGAAAACCACACAGTTTTTGTAATTCTTGATGGGAGAGACAAGTGAACAGTGACATTGGTTTTGGCGGGTTTGACCATTTTTGACCGAATTGATATTAATAAAGGGGGGTCAAAAATGGGGGGGTCAAGGTTATATGGCAGGGGTTCTTTTTGATTTGGCTGGGGTTTTAATATTACAAGGGGTCCATTTGGTTTGTTAAATACATAAGGACTAATCTTGTAATTTTACATTTTGAAAAATTTGAACACGCCAACAATCCAAAGTTAACACAAGGACCATTCACCCAAATATGAATAGTACAAGGACTAATTTTGATTATTTTCCATTTTAAAATCCAAGGACTATTTATGTCATTTTCAAAGATTAGGGACTAAAGTTGTAATTTTGCAATTTTAAATTTCAAGGACCAATTTTACAACTCATGAATCCTAGGGACTTTAAATAACATTTTCTTTATTTTGAATTACCGGGGGAATTTGACAACTTTTGAAACTTGGGGACTAAAGCGCCAATTATGAAAACTTGATCGTTTTCATCGATTTTGCTATTTTGCATTTAAAACACATAAAACACTTATTTGTGATATTTTTATCATTTGATCGTTTGAGTGTTTCGGATGTTTTGGCATTAAACGGTAAAAAAATGATGAGTATTTAGACACTCATCACTGAGTATGGAGGAGGGCCTCAGACACTCGAAACATCTGACGGGGTATCGGGCCCCATCCATTCTCTTCCTAAATGGGCGACTAAGAGGCGTGGGTTTACCCTACGTTCCCTAAGGGTTCTTCCTCCGTTAGAGTTCTCGCTCCTTCTTTCACCTTGTATTCTTTCCTTCTTCCGGATCTCCTCGGGACCTTCCTCAAAACCCACAGTCCTTCCATTTGGCCTTGATGGAAGGAGAACCATTCGTGGGCCGGCGCCCTGCTAACCGTCGAGGCCTCTCCTCTATTTCAATCTCTTCGTCATACCTCTCACTCAGAGTATTCCAACTCTCTTGCATTTTAGTGTTGCGAATCGCCTCTTATGAGCCCTTAGTAAAGACTCAAGGCTTGAAGTTTGCCTCAGCGAAGGTGGGGCTAATATCTAGAATAGGGTTAGCGGATGTTGAGGCGTGATGTACGGGAGTGGTTTCTAAATGAGATCGTGTGGTGAAGGTTGAGGCCGTTATGGGGCGAGATTATCGGTGTTGGTTGTGTTGAGAGGGACGGGTAGAAACACAGTAGAGGTGTATCTTCTCTCTGGTTCCATGCCGAAATGTAGCATAGGCGGTTAGGGTTTTAGGGCCCGAGTAATTCTGGGACTAATAGTAGTGGTCCCACGGATGGCGCCACCGATTGTACAAAAGATTGCACTACCGGGCTTGATGATGATCAAAGGTATGATGGGTGTATATTCCAGCCAAGACTTGCCTTTCACCTAAGAATAAGAAATATGAAACACTCGTTAAGTGATTACGCAGGGTAGACCTGCGAACCACCTCCGGCGTGAGTAAGTATGAGTTATGGTTGTATAAGTGTGTGTAAATAAAGAGATGAGTGTGAAATGAGCATACCATAATCCATTGCCGTCGACCTATTTATAGTGGAAGAAATAGGGTTAGAGGCACTTCAAGAAATGTCGAGAGATCATGGGGCGTCCCATGATTGTGGGTAACCGCTAGAGCTTAGTGACCCACGTTCTCAAGCTTGGCGGGAAGCCGGGAAAGAAAGGGAGATCTTGGGGTTAACAGTCGAGGTTCTCATCCATTACTCCTTCACAACCGTGCCCTCAAGGGCTTCAGGGCTTCGAATGGAGAATTCCCTGAGGTAACCTTCGTGATAACGAATGGTTTGGCGCCTATGAATATTTTGGAATCTAACTTGGGCCTTGAATAGAAGGGCTTCGACACGTCTCGGAGGAGTGTCCTTCGAGCTGTTCGGAGGGTACATCATCAGTTATAAAGTCGAGTAAATTGCAAAAATCGTCCTTGCGGCATTTTAATATTGTGAGTATAGTCTTTACTTTTTTGGAAATGCAAACGTTGTCTATGTGAGAATCTATTGGTGCAAATATCATACTTGGTCCAAAGTGAAATAACTAAAATTTTCCTAAAGTGAAAAGCATAGTCTCACAGTGATTGTACAAAAAGATGCACATACCAGGCCGTCAATGGTGATTGACGGAGTTAGGGGTGATGGTGGTGATGCCGAGTGCAAGATAACCTGAAAATAAGAAATAGAAGACACTACGTTAGACGGAGCGCAGAAGCCCATGAACCGCCTCGGTGTGAGAATCGGTCATGGTGTTTATGTCATGAAAGTATTGAGGTGGAGAAGATGAGATCTCACAGGTTAAGTTAGGTTACATACCTCTTGTGATGTCTTCCTTATTTTAGGCATAGGAATCGATGAGGCGATTCTGAGAGGGTGTGTGGAGGCGATTCTGAGGGTCATGGCGATTGGTGAGAGGGTGTGTGGAGGCGGTTATAGAGGTTAGACACTATGAGTGCTTTGGGCATAGGTTGGTGGATTCCCTTGTGGTAGCCATTGTGAATGACTTTATGCCAACATTATGTGTAGGACGAAAGAATAGGCTTCATCCTTTAGGAGGGTACATCATACCCTATGTACAAATGGTAAGCTAAGTACCATAGTGATGATGCGCTCATTAGCGAGGCGGAGGTGCGTCATCAAGCCCCCAGGTCTAATGTTATGCATGAGAAGAGTGCATGGATTTAGAATTATCATTGCTTTGTTAAAAAAGACTTGGTAACAATTTCTACTACTTTTGTTTTGTCAAATCAAATATAAAAGTAGCTATACTTGTTTTTAATAGTCTACATTTAACTCTATCATGGTGGATACCTCGTTAAACCCCCAGTCTAATGTTATGATTTCATAGAAGGCATGGGATTAGACTTAAATAGTCCATAAACCCTTTGTTATATAAGGAGCGTGTGTATTAGGTTTTGCCATATAGATTTCGCTTTTAGTTATAAGCGAGCTTTATCAGAACCTATTTGTACATACGCTACGTTGTCGAAAGGTACCAAGGTTTGTGTATAAACTTGGCTTTGTTTTATAATGCATGACATAATGGCATTTTATCGCGAATCTTAGGCTCTGGCATGCTCACCTATCCAATGCGAGGATCATGGGGGTGTCCCATGATTTTAGGTAACCGCTTGGTTAATGTCCCATGATCCCTATCCTGCCGGGAAAGCCTTGATAAGGTTGTGAACATGGGTTTGAATTGGTCTTATGAAACCATTGCATTAATATCTTCGAAGAGCATACCCCGAAGGGCTTACGCCTTCGATTGGCGAATTCCCAACTGTTAACCATATCAAAGATGAATGGTTTTACACCAAAGAAGATTTTGGAGGTTTGCCAAGTATGTCGGAATGTAGCTCGAAGTGAGTATGAAGGGAGACCTTCAATTGAATGGAGGTATATCATCAAGCCCTCGGTCGAAAGTGATCGTACACTTTGAATGTAATTCTTTTGACTTAAAGAAATACTTCCTTGTGATAAATCGAACAAGGATTAATCTTTATATAATATAAACCTAGAAGGTCGTATATTTTGTATGTATACGAAGCTTATGGACTTCATTTAAGCAAAGTAGTAGTCCTTGGACAATTTACTATTCTGTGTGATATGTGGCTTCGGCCAAAGACAATATTGAATGGGCTTCGGCCGTATGATGCATGTACTATGGTTAAGGCCCTAGTTTAAATGGAATCAAGTAGGGAAATATATGTCTCTTGTGCACTTCTCGTACGCCATTTTTCCGACGCTTAAATTTTACAACCTAAGGTGTAATAACCTCATTGTGTGTAAATTACAACACCAAGAATATTTTGACCAATTTTGATCACAGACAGAGGGTCGCGACCCACTCTATCTTTAATCCTTTAAGTTTTATAGCTTTGTTTATGATACTATAAACTATTAGGAGAGTTAATGTGAATGTGTTGATAGGCTTTAGTAATCTTATAAGGCTTCTGTCATACCTTAGGCCATACGTTTAGACATTGAAACTCATAAACGACTTGGCTGAACAAATCATTGTGTTTAAGAAACGAAGTAAGAGATTTGTGGGAAATATATTATATCATTGAATTGGTAGAGAGGATTACATCGTTTTGAAATGAACACTAAGACAACTACCAATAATGCTTGCTTTCCCGTGAGAAGCTTTAAGTACATTGATTTTAAACAAGATAAAGTAAGTTTTACATCTATGAGGTTACGTAATTATACTTGCAGAGTCGAGGCTCTATAATTGTGTCTACATAGACACACATAAATCATGTGAGCAGAGGCTATGCTCGTAATCGTCTCGACAGAGACACCTATATATATGTGAGCAGAAGCCAAGCTCGTAATCGTGTCGTGTCGAAGGAGACACCTATGAATCAGAGGCTATGCTCTGTAGTTGTGTCGACAGAGGCTTATGTCAGCATATGTGATGCTCCGTAGTCATATCGACAGAGACTTATGTCAACATGTGTGAGGCTCCGTCATCTCAAAATATATGATAATAGTATATAAGTTCCATGATAAATTTTTCTAATATATAATACGCAGATGTGAGTCTCTGTCATCTCAATAGAGCTTGTGTGAAATGCCTTGTTAAAAGAGTCTTTGTCAGCAGTGGACTTATCATCACGAGTGACATAATAAAGCTTAGTATAAAATTACTTAAGGCTTATTTACGTACATCATGTATTTAACATGTGTGGATTATGTTTTATGCTAAAAACAACATGAAAGCTCTAACAGAGGTTCTGGGAACATAGGGTATCCTCTGTCAATGTTGTACTATCTCTAATGATCATTGTGTCATAAGCAGAGGCTCAATAAAAGATGGTTTATAGTGCTCTTAATAAACATCAAAAGTTTCATATGTAGATAATCTGATTTGTAGTGAAATAGAGGCAATATAGCGTATTAGTTTTGTAGAAAACATACCAGATTGAAAAAGGGTATCCTCCGTCATTAATGTAAGGTCTCTGTTCACCTTGTGGTAAACATTTTGCGAAGGAAGGTTCTGGCCCTACTTGAGTGTACCATTATGTGCCCCAATTTCTTAAATGAATCCGTGCGAAGGTTACTACAGAGGTTGCCATAGAGACTGGAACAGAGGGCTAGTGATTTCAAACCTTCTTCTTAGGAAAACCCATGACGAAGACTGCAACACAGACTTCTTCTCAAAGTGAACCCGAGCAGAGGCTCCTACGAAGGTTATTGAACCTTCTCTCCAAAACAGACCATAACAGAGGTTGCTACGGAAAATGCAACGGAGGCTCTTATAAAGGCTATTGACTTTAAACCTTCTTCTCAAAATGAACTCGAACAGAGGCTCCTACGAAGGTTGTTGAGTTTGAAACTTCTTCATAAAACGAACCCAAAGCAGAGGTTTGAACTACTGAGTAAAACAAACCCAGAGGCTCTTATGAAGGCTATTGACGTTAAACCTTCTTCTCAAAATGAACCCGAACAGAGGCTCCTACGAAGGTTGTTGAGTTTGAACCTTCTTCATAAAATGAACCCAAACAGAGGCTGCTACGGAGTCTGCAACGGAGGCTCTTATGAAGGCTATTGACTTTAAACCTTCTTCTCAAAATGAACCCGAACAGAGGCTCCTACGAAGGTTGTTGAGTTTGAACCTTCTTCATAAAACAAACCCAAACAAAGGCTGCTACGGAGTCTGCAGCGGAGGCTCTTATGAAGGCTATTGACTTTAAACCTTCTTCTCAAAATGAACCCGAGCAGGGCTCCAACGAAGGTTGTTGAGTTTGAACCTTCTTCATAAAATGAACCCAAACAGAGGTCACTACTGAGTCTCGCAGCGGAGGCTCTTATGAAGGCTATTGACTTTAAACCTTCTTCTCAAAATAAACCCGAACAGAGGTTTTGACAAAGGCCACAAAGATTTCCATAGGTCGTGACTTTGACCCTTCATCTTAAATGAAGCCAAACAGAGGCTCCTTGAACATAACAGAGGCCGTATGAGAGGCCGCTCGTTTAAACCCGACATAAGTTGTTGAAATGGTAAGCGTAAAGTTTGTGGTTGGTGGAAAATCTCGTGATAAGAGATAAAAGTGGAGATTTTAGTGGTGCTACCATGTGGTAACAAGGATGTAGGGAATTACGGTTGAATTCGACCATTATTTATGGAAAACGGTTATTTGACTCTGAAAACGGGACTTATTGTTGCGGGTCCCACGGATGGCGCCACTGATTCTACAAAAAGATGCACATACCAGGACATCAATGGTGATTGACGGAGTTAGGGGTGATGGTAGTGATGCCGAGTGCAAGATAACTTGAAAATAAGAAATAGAAGACACTACGTTAGACGGAGCGCGGAGGGAAGCCCCTGCGAACCGCCTCCGGTGTGAGAATCAGTCATGGTGATTATGTCATGAAAGTATTGAGGTGGAGAAGATGAGATCTCCTGGGTTAAGTTAGGTTACATACCTCTTGTGATGACTTCCTTATTTATAGGCATAAGAATCGACAAAGCGATTCTGAGAGGGTGTGTGGAGGCGATTCTGAGAGGTCATGGCGATTCTGAGAGGGTGTGTGGAGGCGATTCTGAGGGTTAGACACTATGAGTGCTTTGGGTGTGGGTTGGCGGATTCCCTTGCGATAGCCATTGTGAATGACTTTATGCCAACATTATGTGTAGGACGAAGGTATAGGCTTCATCCTTTAGGAGGGTACATCATACCCTTTGTGTTAATACAAATAAACCGTAAAAACGTTTATTAATATTTAGCGATCTCTTTGTGTTTTGTTGATAACAAATATAATGTTATCATAAGTAAAATTATAAGGATACATGTTATTTTTGTAAAGCATCTACATATAGTCATTTAAATACAAATTGTTGTAATAATTCATTTGTTGTAACAGTTTATTAGGATGAGTAAAAACCACAACCCATGACCCATACCCATGGAGCATATCCATAACCCATGGAGTTAACCCATACCCATTGTCTAGATGCATTGCATCTATTAGATACATTGCATCTATTAGATACATTGCATCTATTAGATACATTGTATCTATTTTAGATACCCATGACCCATGACCCATAACCCAAAAACCCATGGACAAACAGGAGCGTCTCACGGATCCCTAGAGTTACACTAGACGGATCCCTCAAGCAAGGGATCCGTGGGATCCGTACAACAGTGGCAAGATTTTGCCTATAAATAGAGAGCCATTTTTTCATTTTCACTCACCCCTCTTCTTACAAACTCTCTCATATATTCTTACACTCTTCTAACAAAAGATCACTTGATCTAGAGAGTAGTTCTTCTTTCTTTTATTGTGATTCTCATATAGGTCCTTCTCTAAGGCGAGATCACAAGCATTCTACAAGTCATCCAAGTAAGGGGTCCTTGATTGATTTGTTCCACCACAAGATTTACATAGCGAAGATCTTGTATTTCATATTTCACATATTTGTTGTGTTTTAGTAGTGTTGGTTTGGTCCTCCGTGTTACGGACTCGGTATTTAGCTTTGTACCGGAAAAAGTGTAAGCAATGTTGTGAAGGCTTCTCCGCTAAGTTGAAGGAGTTTGTTGACGTAGTGCTTGAACTCTCGAGTAAGTGACTCGGGGAGTGGAGTAGGGTAAGGAAGGTGTCCTTGTAGCCGAACCACTATAAATCGGTTGTGTCATTTCTATCCTTTATTTGACTTGCTTTCTTTACTTGCATTATTCTTATATCTATACTTTCTCTTCATCCATACGATTTCACATAACATGGAATCTAAAGTTTTTGAAACTAACTTAAAATAGGCAAAACTATTCAACCCCCCCTTCTAGTTTTCCACAATTGGCATCAAGAGCTAAGTTTATAAAAGTTTTAAAGTAAACCGTATTTTAAAAACTTTTCGATCACTATGGGTTCTAAAAATTACAAGGAAGGGAAATCCATGCAACGACCTCCACTACTTGAAACTAATGGTTTTATATATTGGAAAAATAGATTCGAAACGTATGTGAAGTCAAAAGATATTGATCTTTGGTACATCATTGTTGAAGGCGATTTTGAAGCCATTACAAAAGATGAAAACGGAAATTTAGTTAACACACCTCATGATAAACTCACCGATGATATTAAGAAAAATCTGTCCAAAAATAGTGAAGCTAAAATGGTTTTGTATAATGCTTTACCCAAAAAGGAATTCGAAAGAATTTCCATGCTTAAAACCTTTAAAGAAATTTGGAATTCTTTAGTTGTAACTCATCAAGGTAATCAACAAGTTAAAAACAATAAAATAGATTTATTTGTTCAACAATATAAACAATTTTCAATATCGGATGAGGATACTATAGATCATTCTTTTGCTAACTTTAATACTATAATTACATCTTTACAAGCATTTGATGAGTCTTTCTCTAGTCGTAATCATGTTAGGAGATATCTAAGGGCACTTCCATTCAAGTGGAGATCTAAGGTGACGGAAATCAAAGAATCAAAAGACTTGTCAATCCCCACCCTCGATGAACTCATAGGCAATTTAAAAGTCTATGAGCTTGTCCTCGCTAAAGATTAAAAGCCTCAAAAGTGAAATAGAAGCACAAATCTCTTGCCCTTAAAGCCAAGAAGGTCTCAGCGATGAAGAAAACTCCTCTTCGGATAGCGATGACGAGGAGTATGCCATGGCGGTGAAGGGACTTCAATAAGTTCTTTAGAAGAAAGGAAGATCGTCAAGCAACCTTATGACGACAAGAAAGGGTTAGGAAAAGAAAAGATGACGAGAAGGCAAGGGATGAATTAGCTTGTTTTAAATGTGGGGATCCCAACCACTTTATTAGTAAGTGTCCCAAACGTGATGAACAAAAAGCGTTCGTGAGCGGTTCGTGGGGAATGAGCGAGGAGGAGGACGAAGAAATTTGTCTCATGGCAAATGACGAGGTATGTCACGAATACTATAGTAGCTCATCATTAGATGATGACTCATTGCATAATGAATATGATAAACTTTGCAAAATTAGTTTAAAAGTAATCAACAAAAAAAAGTTTTTGAAAAACCAAAATCAACGTTTAGAAAAGGAAGTCATTGAGTTAAAAGCAAAATTAAAACGTCTAGAAAAGGGCAAGATAGCAAGTGGGGAATATGAACTTTGCGTTCAACTTCAAACACTAGTTGATCATCCAGACTCTAAGATTGCTAGAATGAATACTAATACTCTAGATATGATATTAGATAGTGTTAAAATAGGAAACAACCAAAAAGGTTTAGGATTTCAGCAACTTGATGCATCAACTAGTGAAAACAAAGAAACATAATTCATAAAAGCAATAGAAAAACAAACCACTGTAGTCACGGATCCCACAAAAAGGGAACCAACTAGTGTACAACCAGGGATTCGTGGGTCTGCTAAAGCAAACAGTAGAAATAATATAGCTTCCTCATCTAGAACCGATTTTGTTATTGTTAATAAGAAGAAACCAACCCATGTTACTATTAGACAACCACCTCCAAGACAAAATCAAAGTTTTACAAGAAAAAAAGGTCCATCATTTTCAAAACCGAACACATTTAAGAGACCTAATAATGTTTATCCGAGAAGTAACCATCAAATGGGATGGAATCCTAATATGCAAAACGGTTTTCCATTTCAAAACTTTGCACCATGGAACGATACTCACCTTTTCCATATATGTCTAACATGAATGGAATGTTTAACACTAATGGACCCATGAACAAATGGGGACCAAACTTTGAGTTAATTGTTTTCTTAGGTGTGCTTAAAGGTCGACCTAGATCCGGATGAGTGGATCAAGGATAGCGGGTGCACGAGGCACATGACCGGCAATAAAGATTTATTTTCCACATATGAATCCTTCAATGGAGGAAATGTGGTATTTGGAAATAGCAAAAGCAAAATCATCAGTAAAGGTACGATTTCTAACAAATCTCTAACCATTAACGATGTGTGTCACGTAGAAAACCTAAACTTTAACCTCTTAAGTATAGGACAAATATGTGATAAGAAGTGTAACGTACTTTTTTAATAAAACCGGTAGTAAGATATTGAAAAACGGTATCACTATAGGTAGAGGAATTAGGAAACATGGAGTCTATGTCATTAAAATCGGCAATGAACCTAAAGACAAACTTTGTCTTACTTCTATGGATGATACTTGACCTTATGGCATCGAAGATTGGGTCATGCCAATATGCGACTTCTTCATCGCTATCATCCAAAGATCTAGTAAGAGATCTACCAAAATTAAAATATGAACATCACTTTTGTGATGCTTGTAATGTAGGAAAACAAGTCCATGCTAGTCACAAAGCTAAAAACATGGTCTCTACAACTAAGTCTCTAGAATTACTATACCTGGATCTATTTGGTCCATCCGCTATCTAAAGTTATGGAGGCAACTACTACATTTTGATTATAGTGGATGATTACTCTAGGTACACATGGACTAAAATTTTAAAGAACGAAACTGAAACGTTCAATTACTTTAAAATATTAAGTAAGAAAATCAAAGACAATTAGGAAGTCCTATAGTGTCTATTAGAATGGATCATGGTAGGGAATTCGACAATGAAGTGAAATTTGGAGCCTTTTGTGACGCTAATGGTATTACTCACAACTTCTCGGCTCCTCGCACTCCACAATCGAATGGGGTAGTTGAAAGAAAGAATAGAACCCTACAAGAAATGAGTCGCACCATGTTAAATGAGCAATCCATACCTCAAAAGTTTTGGTGCAATGCCGTTGATATATCAACGTACATACTTAACCGAGTCTTAATTAGACCATTTTTAGGTAAAACTCCATACGAGTTACTTCGAGGCAAAAAGCCTACGTTAGATCATTTTAGAGTCTTTGGTAGCAAATGTTTTCTACTTAATACTAAAGATTACCTTACAAAATTTGATCCTAAATCAACCGAAGGAATCTTTTTAGGTTACTCTCCTAATAGCAAAGCTTATGTCATATTAAATAAAGAAACAATGAAGGTTGAAGAGTCATTAAACGTAAAATTTGATGAGAGTCCATCCAAACCTACCCTACCTCTTGTCGATGACGAGATTATCGAGAGTGAAGCTATAGAAATAAAGAAAAATACAAACGAAGAAGATGAACCTTTAAATAACGAAAACATCAATATTAAAGAGTCTAAAGATCACCCCGTAGATAAGGTCATAGGAAAATTAAACGAAGAACCTTAAGGTCTCAAGTCCAAAACCAAAGTAGCTTATTTTGTTTTGTCTCAACCATAGAACCTAAGAATACACAAGAAGCCATAAAAGATGAAAGTTGGGTAATTGCTATGCAAGAAGAGTTAAATCAATTTGTTTCTAATGATGTTTGGACACTCGTCCCTCCACCTAGTAATCAAAACATAATAGGAACCAAATGGGTATATAAAAACAAGTTAGATGCAAACGGTGTAGTGTCTAGAAACAAAGCTAGACTCGTTGCCCAAGGGTATAATCAACAAGAAGGAATAGACTTTGATGAGATCTATGCCCCCATGGCTAGATTAGAGTCTATAAGAATACTTCTTGCTTGAGCTTGTGCTAATGATCTTAAGCTTTATCAAATGGATGTCAAAAATGCTTTTCTAAATGGTTTTATTAATGAAGAAATATATGTAGCTCAACCTCCGGGCTTTATCAATTTCGAAAAACCTAAACACGTGTATAAGTTAAAGAAAGCTCTTTACGGTCTTAAACAATCCCCAAAAGCTTGGTATGATAGACTCAAGTCATTTTTAATCAAAAACAACTACACCATGGGGTTAGTTGATAATACACTTTTTACTAAGAAAAAGGAATCACATATAATCATTGTTCAAATATACGTGGATAATATTATATTCGGATCTACTTGTCAAGACATGTGTGATAATTTCTCTAAAATCATGCATGACGAGTTCGAGATGAGTATGATGGGAGAACTAAGTTTCTTTCTTGGTCTACAAATCAAACAAGTAGACGATGGTATCTTCTTTAATCAATCTAAATACATAAAGGAGATGTTAAATAAATTTGGTTTAGAAGATTCAAAACCCATAAGAACACCAATGTCATCCGACACTAAACTTACAAAATATGAAGACGGCGAATCCATTGATAACACAAAATACCTTGGCATGATTGGTAGTCTTCTCTACCTTACGGCTAGTCGGCCGGATATCATGTTTAGTGTTTGTCTATGTGCTAAGTTTCAAGAAGATCCTAAAACATCACATCTAGAAGCGGTCAAAAGAATATTTAGATACATTAAGGGTACGACTCAATTAGGATTGTGGTATCCTAAGGGTACGGGGGTAGAAACAATTGTATATGCATATTCTGACCATGCAGGTGATTATGTTGACCGAAAGAGTACAAGTGGTGTATGTACTTTCATGGGATGTTGTTTAACATCTTGGTTCTCGAAGAAGCAAACGGCATTGGCCATATCAACAATCGAAGCCGAATATGTCTCCGCTGGCAAAGCATGCCAACAAGCACTATGGATGAAACAAGCGTTAGTTGACTACGACATTCATCTAAGTGACATAGCCATTCTATGTGACAACAAAGGTGCCATCGACTTAAGCAAGAATCCGGTATTGCACTCTCGCACCAAGCATATAGAGATTCGTCATCACTTCTTAAGAGACAATGTTCAAAAGGGGAACATCTCTATTAAGAAGGTAGCATCCGAAGACAACATAGTCGATGTCCTCACCAAACCGTTGAAGCTGGGAACAATTCAACCTACTTCGTCTTGGTCTTGGTCTCATGGAACAATCGTCGTAATTAGTTTTTAAACTCTACAAGGTATGTAAACACTAGCCATCTTCTTTCTGAGTCTAGGATCTCTATTTCACACACAACTAACAAACAATACGGGAATTTTCAAAACCCAAGATAGGTTTTATTTACAACTCGTACTTTCATAATTTTCCTTTACTTTTCAAGGTAAATTTCTCTTACAACACGTAATTTCATACTTATTTTTCTTTCTCAAGGATAAACGTTTTCTTCAAACAAAGAAACTTTTTCAAAATGCTTTCTAAAAGGATACTTCTTCCCATATCACTTTCATAAAAGCTATTTCTCACGTCTAGGACAAACCTCTTTTCATTATTAATACAAAGTAAAAACCCGTTTTCATTGCATCTCATGTCTTTTGAATGCTAAAGAGGACACATAACTAATATGTGTTTTCGGGTACATTCATTTAAGCAACAATGAATTAGGAGCACTCGGGTTGTCTGACATAATAGTATGTTTTTTCAATTCTTATTTTTCTTTTCTTTTTAGGAGTCGAGATAACCGAAACTCCAAATGGTTTGCATATAGGCACACACTAGGCACTAATATTTCCAAAAGGAAAATTTTGAGTTGCTGAGTCACCAAGATACCACGGATCCCAAAGATTAAAGCTGGGCGGTTCCCTCAAGAAAGGATCGGTGGGATCCGTGAGATGGTCAAATTCTCTTCTATTTTTCTCACTTTGGCTAAAACCTCTATATTTTCATCATTTTTTTTTCCTTTTTACTAATGAGTATGTTACTTAATGTTTGTGTTCTCATGATGACATGCCTTAAATTCATATCTAATCATTAGATTTTAGTCCATATTTTGGGTCAAGCATTCATTACAATGCATTATTTTTTCTATAAATAGGATTCCCAAAATGATTGCATCTTCATCACTCTCAACCTCACAAACAACCATCATCATGTCATCCAAAAAATCTTCCAACATAGATGAATCACTTAGTGCAAACAATCCTTTTCAAGAAATCCAAAATTTTGTCCTACCACCTTCCGCACGGATTAGCATCCGGCCTTGTTGTTTAGCCAAATCATTATCAAAGAGTTCATCCCCAACTACTCATTCACCACAAAATGCTTCCATAGTAGCATCTCCCTTATCTCCAACAAGCACACCAACATCATCACCCATCAAGTCTCCACCTAAAGTCACTCTATTGGAACTCCTTAAGACTCCAACAAGATCCCAACAAACCAACCCAAAAGAACTAGTCTTTTTAACACCTCCCACATCTCTAAACACAATTTTCAAAGACCTTGATACCTCACCACCTTTAGCTACCATTGTCTTACAAGAACATCTAGGTTCTTTTCCACCACCACTTCCAAACATTCCGGACTTTGATCCTTATTTTCCAACTTTTCCACCACAACTTCCGCATCTCACAAATCAAACTAACCCGGAAAACTTCCGCACACATTACACACATCATTTACATTGTGAACATTGCCAATCCACTAGGGATCTTGCAATAGAAATTAGGGAAGAGATGCGACTCATACTTAACCTCATCCTTGATCGCATCAACATCATCACTCACCAAAACTTCCATCCATAACCTTATGCATGCATGGAAGGAATCATTTTACTATTTTCTCTAGTATTTTCTTTTGAGTCATTTTTAGAACAAGTCTTGTTACTAGTTTTACATGCTTGTATGTGACATAAATACCACTATATTTTGTTATTTTATTACAAGGCTTTGTTTACATACCTTGGATCCTAATCTTGTTTCTCGTCAATCACAAGATTATTTATGCATATTACTACTAACCTTTTCTTTGTAGGTTTTTTATATTTTCTCACTTGACGCCCCGTTTTAGGGGGAGCTACCGTCAAGGGGGAGTTAGAGATACTTGATCTGTTTTTCCACACTTTATTTGTTCATTAGGGCCACTTTTTGTTTCGACAAAAAGGGGGAGAAGAAGTAAAACTTATGCTTTCAAAACATACATCTAATCTTAAGTTTTACTCATCATAACATTATATTTTGTCATCAACAAAAAGGGGGAGATTGTTAATAAAAATAAACCGTAAAAACGTTTATTAATATTTAGCGATCTCTTTGTGTTTTGCTGATAACAAATATAATTTTATCATAAGTAAAATTATAAAGATACATGTTATTTTTGTAAAGCATCTACATATAGTCATTTAAATACAAAATGTTGTAATAATTCATTTGTTGTAATAGTTTATTAAGATGGGTAAAAACCACAACCCATGACCCATACCCATGGAGCATATCCATAACCCATGGAGTTAACCCATACCCATTATCTAGATGCATTGCATCTATTAGATACATTGTATCTATTTTAGATACCCATGACCCATAACCCAAAACCCATGGGCAAACAGAGCGTCTCACGGATCGGCGGAGTTACACTAGACGGATCCTCAAGTAAGGGATCCGTGCATCAATGGCAGAATTTGCCTTTGCCTATCAATGAGAGCCATTTCTTCATTTTCACTCACCCTCTTCTTACAAACTCTCTCATATATTCTTACACTCTTCTAACAAAAGATCACTTGATCTAGAGAGTAGTTCTTCTTTCTTTATTGTGATTCTCATATAGCTCCTTCTCTAAGGCGAGATCACGAGCATTCTACAAGTCATCCAAGCAAGGGGTCCTTGATTGATTTGTTCCACC
This sequence comes from Chrysanthemum lavandulifolium, assembly GCA_022545495.1. Taxonomy (NCBI): domain Eukaryota; kingdom Viridiplantae; phylum Streptophyta; class Magnoliopsida; order Asterales; family Asteraceae; genus Chrysanthemum; species Chrysanthemum lavandulifolium. The sequence continues at coordinate 184,885,454 of CM040239.1, read as the reverse complement.
ACAAGATTTCTGCAGCGAAGATCTTGTATTTCATATTTCACATATTTGTTGTGTTATAGTAGTGTTGGTTTGGTTCTCCGTGTTACGGACTCGGTATTTAGCTTTGTACCGAAAAAAGTGTAAGCAACGTTGTGAAGGCTTCTCCGCCAAGTTGAAGGAGTTTGTTGACATAGTGCTTGAACTCTCGAGTAGGTGACTCGGGGAGTGGAGTAGGGCAAGGAAGGTGTCCTTGTAGCCGAACCACTATAAATCGGTTGTGTCATTTCTATCCTTTACTTTACTTGCTTTCTTTACTTGCATTACTCTTAGATCTATACTTTCTCTTCATCCATACGATTTCACATAACATCGAATCTCAAGTTTTTGAAACTAACTTAAAATCGGCAAAACTATTCAACCCCCCCTTCTAGTTTTTCACACTTTGTACAAATGGTAAGCTAAGTACCATAGTGACGGTAACGCTCGTTAGCAGAGCGGAGGGTACGTCATCACACAGTAGTTAATGACATTTAGTCATTTCACTTTGAGATAGGGACAAAATCCGCATCAAAAGTTTCCCACAAGGACAATTTTTGCAATTTACTCTATAAAGTGCTCCCTTCGTTCCGTATTTATAGTTCACATTTCTTTTCGGGTTGTCTTAAATTAATTGTTCACTTCAAAAAATAGATAGGTAATATAGATCAAGTTTACCATATTAACCTTACCTGCGGTTATTATTAAAATTTTAAAGAAATTATAAATTAATTAGTTAAGGGTAAAATTGTTTTTTGTGCAAAAATATAAAAGAAAAGTTATGATGATGATGATGTATTTTTTTTGTCTGTAAATGTCACACCCCAATTTACATGCTTTTGCAATGAATGGAATTCTGGGGATAGATCATATAGCACCACAATCATAGTTATATTGAGCGACCTAGAGTGTCGTTTAAAAACACATCGTTTGATATTTAATAAAAGCGTTCGAGTTACAACATAGGTCCCAAAAGTTTATAAAGTTTGCGGAAATATAAATATATTACAAGTCCAAACGATGTTTTGAAAGAAAGTGCCATAATGTACAATGATATAAGTCGGCGCCACGACTCAAAAGGTGGTTCCTTAACCATGCCATGATGATAATGCCTTAGTTACACGAAAATACATTGCTAAAGCGGTCAACAATAATGTTGGTGAGAATCATAGGTTTATGTAAATGTTAATCGACTACCACAAGTATAAATTATGTATGACAATGATGTCACAAAATGATGTTACAATTGCTTAAGCGCATGATACCAAGCTCCGGTGATGTTAAGCTAACAGAGTGTCTTGCCAAACAACTCTAATAATGTTTATGAATGAAATGCATCCAGATGACTAGTTGGGATCCACCAACCCGGATGGAGGTGTCACCCTCGATAGATCTATCCACTCACACACGCTTCTAGGAAATTAACGGCTCATGCTTATGAAATGGGGACATTTAACCGGCAACGCGGTAACTTAAGCAATGTAAATGAATTTAACATACTTGGTATCGTAATAAAAATGTTGTGCAATGTATTCTCCCGTAGATTTGAAATAAGTAAAACTTGAATAAATCGGGGCTATGAAAACTCACTTGATAAATTGGTATGATGACAAGAGTGAGTACACTGAGGTATAGCGTGATACCTTAACCTTGACCTATGATGAATGATATGATACGCAATGAGTTATGATGTAATGTTATGCATGCATTTCGTATGTTATTTATACCATTTGTGAGTTTTGAAAATAATACTTATCGTCGAAAAATACTCTTTTGACGTCTTGACCATTCTTAAATTACTTTACAAGTATTTACGTCAAAATGTCATCCTACACTGGTTTATTAATGATTTATTGTGAATTTTTAACTTTTCGTCGTAAAATAATTTCGTCGGAAATTTCATGAAAGTGACAAAAATGGCTTCGAAAAGCTAGTCGTAAAATGGTGTACGTCGAACGTTAGGAAACGAACTCGACGGTTTTGGAAAGCTTGTATCAAATCTAGAAGTTTTAGTACATGAGTTTTCGTCATAGAGGTCTCGAACATAAAGATAATAGAGGTTACATATGGTGATTTTGTCTAAAATGTTGTTTAAAAGTGAGTTTCGGCAAAGTTTAAGCAACCGTAAATAATTCATTACAAGTCCGCTATACAAACGGTTGGTCATTTTGAAAAATATGCTTGGTGATCTAAATTTTATTAGAAGACATTTCGTTGCAAAAAGTTCTACGTCATTGTTAAAAACAGCCTTCAATATGGTCGTTTTGTTTTCCGTAACACTTGTCTCGTAAAAATAATATAGTTTTTCTTAAATAAGTAAGTTACGGCATTTTTATGAAAACGTGTATATTTTACTCGTTACAAATCCGTTTTCTACGTATTATACGTCCTTAGCTTCGTATCAAAGTATACTAATACATTTTTGATAAGTCGAAATAATTTGTGAAGCTTAAGACTCGTTTTTGACTCGTACAAAACAAAAACACCTTCTTGAAATTTTCGTAAAATATATATTTCGTCGTCAAACTTGAAAAATTCATAACTTCTTCGTTATAACTCCGTTTTAATCCGTTCAAGCGCCACGGATTCGCTTTTAAAGTATATTTTCTAATTATCTAGGCCAAAACTCATGTCTACAAATGGATTTTCCGAAATGCAAAACAAGATCAGACTACTTTTAATACTTGTCGAAAATAGTTTTCTCGTACTAAACCTATTCCAATCCCTTCAAATCAACTCCAAAGCTATTCTAATCCTACCATACACCTTCTTAGGGTGTCATGGGTTCCTAAACATCATCAAGACCATTATATAACAAGGGATAAATTATAGGATGACCTTTATATATATAACTCTAAAAATCAATGTAAAAATGGTATAAATAAACATAAGTCTTGCATGCTTGCTAAGAAAATGATGAAGTACATATGAAATGATAAGGAAAGATATAAAATGAAAGTAATATGCTTACAAGCTACTATGATGAGGTGATTAGAACAAGGATTAACCTAAACACCCTAGGTTTTTATTTCAAAACCTTTAATAAGAGTGTAATCTAGATTGTTTAAACTTGAGTTTGAAAAAAAATTTTGTGATCCCTTCTTATCTCCTTGTAGAACCGGTTTTTGGAGGATGAAACAAAGAGAGAAAAGCAACTTTTACTTGACTTGAATAAGTGAGAATGAATGAGTGAAATGAATGAGGTATTGGAGTATAAATCTATACTATCAATGAAGAAAAAAATTACCAACATTAAATGCTACATCCCCCTTGGTCGGCCAAGGGGGGAGGAATTCGCAAAATATCATTTTTTTTTTCTTTTATATATTATGTATAAACTTGTGTAAAAAAAAGTAGTTAAGTTAATAATAAATTGTAAAGTTTGTATATACATTAGTGTATTTAAGGTAGTTTTAGGTAAAAGTAATTTTTAATAGATCAAAGTAGAGTATAATGAGATCATAAAAAATTGTAAAAATACATTTCTTGTAAAATTTGAGTGATATAATAATTATCGTGTAGTTTTTAAGAAAAGTGTCGTAATAATATAACTTTAACGATTTATATACAAAATAAATTTAAAACACTAGGTAAACTCAAAATATAGTTTTTATAACTAAATGTAAGTATAAAAATATGTCGGGATCATTTTTAGAAGTATCGGATTAAATGTTCAAAATAATAACTTACGCGATAACGTTTATTTAATATAAAATTTACGCGTTTAATGTGAAATGCAAAATCATGAATGAACTAACATGATGCAAATGATCTTAATGAAATGTAGACTAAACTTAATCCATATGAAATGTTCGTGATGATATGATCACGACCAAGCTAAACCATTAAGGTTCTGAATTTGGAACACGTAAACCTAGTTTACGATAAATGTTGAAATAGTGAAAGCGTGAATTGTTTTGAGAAATGACCTGAAATTGCGAGTTGTCACAGTAAATAATTATTTTGAGACGGAAAGAGTATTTGTTTAAATGAAATGAAGTTAAAATGAGCGAAGTAAGATCCTTACTCTTTTTCTCTTTATCTTTTTGTTTCCTTTTAGTTTTTGTGTTTTTCTTTTCTTTTTCTTCTGCTTCTTTTTAGTTTTTGGTTTTGTGGGGATGTTTTACTTTTGTCTTATTGTTGTTGTTTTGTTTTGTTTATCTATTGCCTTCGTATTTTAGTTAAACAATGTTATGTTTACCTGGCATTTGTTAATTTTCTAGTTTGGTAAAGCATGTATACACCATATTTCATGGTTCTTCAACTCTTTTGACTGTGATCACACTCAACCTTTTGCAAAACTAATTTAAATAATCTAAAATTTATTTTAAAAAGAGTTGTAGTTTTTTTTAAAAAGAGGATTGGCAAAAGACTTGTTAATTTTGAAAATTCAAGTATATATCTCTTATATCAATTGTAGAATTGCAAAGGGTTGAATACAATTTTTTATATCCAGTGCTATCACAGTGGAGCAGCACCCGACGAGTTTGAAAGTTTTTAATAGAAAAACCAAAATGGTTAAACTCAACTTTACAATAATTATCACGAACAAATTGACGAACAAAATTAAATTTTGACATTATTGGGAGTAATTAGAACATATTTAAATGAAGTGGTCGATGGGATGTAGGCAAAACACTATGGCGAATTGGTAATGAGAATAGAATCCTGCCACCAACCGCTTACGAGATGGATAAACTATGTTTAGCAATTTATCGATAATCATGCAAGATGATAAATAAAGAGTTTAGGGGAAATCGGTGGCAAGAACTCTTGAGGCGGTGGAGGTCCCAACTTCTTAAAATTCTACCAAACCAAACAAATATTATAGGTTTTAAAGGTAATTTAGTTGATAATACAAACAAATTTTCGATTCGATATTCCCAAAATAAATGTTCAAGTTCCGACGGAAATTACACAGTAGTTCCAGGGTGATAGTTTGGTTCACCTATACATGAGAAGTTGGTTAAACAGGGTCATAAGCTTATGACACTCTACCATAAGTGGAAGATTCTCAATTAACATAAATTAATTTCATTGGAGTTTACTTGCACTTAATCATTTTATAAAAGTTTAGTTAATTTAGAAAACGTGGTAAGCTGGAATGGTTTCTATAAAATTGTTGTTTGTTTATAAAAATGAATTAAAATGTTTTGAAAGGGCGTAGAACGTTTTGATCATCTATACACTTAATCAAATATAAATGAAGATGTGTTAAAAACTAAAAAGGAACAAGGTCGTTCAGGGCTGAAATAAGCCATTTGAAAATCTTGCCAAAAGTTTATGTTAGAACGAGTTTGGATCATATGATTGCAGACTAGTGTATATAAAGTGTGATATTAGCAACGAATAATCACAAAGTAATAGAGAGAAAATAAGAGTATTATTGATATAAATTATGAAATGTTACAATATTTCATACGAAATATTTCATATCTCCGCCACTAGAGTTTATAGTAGAGTCTATATTCCATCTCTTTCAACTTAATTGTATGTTTTTTTTGAACGGCGGCTTTTATTAAAACTCACAAAAGCTAGAGAAAAGGATTACATAGAAGAAATTGAAACTAACGGGTTTTTCAACCACCCTACCCAATTCAAATTACACTTAGGATTTCTAGATGAAATCCACAAAAAAAGAATGAGAAACTATGAAATCCCATAACGTTGCCTTCTTAGGAGGGGAGCTTGAGAAGATCAGCTGATTTCGGTAGAACCAAATAATCCACATAAGGGTTCCCCCCACACCTTCGAGCACCAACCGAACCTTAGACGAAACATGTAAAGAATCTAACCAATCATACCATTCGACAATATGACCACTCCACAGATCGGAATATCCAACTCCCACCATTTGGCAAGAAGGATCCATAAGTCCTTAGCCAAACCACAGTTGAAGAAACAATGAATAACATTCTCAATATCAATAAGGCAAGTTGGACAAAGAATAGAATCGACCTCAATACCTCTTCTGTCCAGATTCATCCTGGACGGAAGCTTATTAAGCTTCAATCTCCAAAGAAACACATTGACTTTAATTGGAATGTTTCTATTCCAACGAGTGGCTACAATGTCCGTGTCCAAAGTGTGAGAGTCAATTAAAAGGCGAACGGAAGCAACAGAAAAATCCATAGAAGAGCCAAGAATCCAATGCCAAGAATCCCTTTGATCTGTAAGAGAAGTACCTTCTGTTGGGAATTATACGTTTGAGTTGATAAGACAAAAAGAATGAAACAAGAGGGATTTAATACGACAAGAAGGAAACCTACTACAAGATTGAAGGACTTGCTTGCAAAAGAAGTTTTATTATTTAGTCCTTAGTAGAGATTTGTAAACCCTAATCCTCTAGTATATAAAGAGGACATGGGGTGTAGGTTTTAAATACAAGTCTTCCAAGATGTAGTCGACTTAAAGGTGTGTGTGTTTCCTAAGCGCATAGTATTGTAAACGCCCAGGTTATTAGTTTACTTAGTAGTTTAGTTATCTAGATGTGTTCCTATAAACGTCTAAGATTAGTTAGTGTTAGTGAATGAAAACCTTGTTCAATAACAAAGAATTGATTAGTTTATTCCGCTGTGCATGTTATTAGTCTTTGTTATTGATCCCTAGTTGAGCTTATAAACGATCTTATCAATTGGTATCAGAGAGAGGAGCTCTTGATATAGGGATTCACAAGGTTTCTCGGCGAAAAAGGAAGAAAAAAATCTACAAATTTTCGTAATGCTTCTGCAGCACTGTTTTCAAACAGCGATAACTTTTTCTTGAACCGTTGGATCGAGCTACAATTTTTTCTGGTGCATCTCCGTATATCCGTCTAACGTTTCACTTTGGAGGGATTGTCAATTAGAGCTCTCAATCAAAAGTTATAAGTCGTCAAGTCTGCTGCGAAACTAAAAAGTTCGTAAGGTTACTACAAAGACCTTTGTTTTGAAGCGATTATAACTTTTTCGTTAACTGTTGGATCGTGACAAAATTTTAGGTGGACGTTATTTTATAGTCATCTAACTTTCCACTGGAGGGATCTTCGATCTGAGCTTTTATGCAAAAGTTACAGGCTGTCGAATATGGCTACTGACAAAGTACTGCTCCTTGTTCAAAGTACTGCTGTTTATCCTTGAAAGTACTGCTCCTCCTTGAAAGTACTGCTCGTCCTTTTCAAAGTACTGCTCGTCCTTATAAAAGTACTGCTCTGCCCGGATAAGTTGAAAGTACTGCTCGTTGTTTTAAAGTGCTGCTACTACTTGTTCGACATTGGTGAAGATTCAATTGTCATCAGTGGAGTATTAGTGGTCTATTTTTTTTATGGTGGGATCATGGGTCTCTAATATAATAGGCTTGTTTTGGAATTGAGAGGAAGTTTTACAAGTTTTTGGTACTGAGATTTTTTTGGCGACACACACATGGAATTTTTGGTTCACAAACACAAGTTATTGGTTAAGTTGTTCTTAAAAGTGTTAAAAAGCTCGGATTTGGATTTATTGCATAATTGATTACGAAGAAGGTTGAATATCATTTATTTGATATTGTAGTTGAGTTTCACAGGTTTATGTTCTTATCATATCTCAAAGTGGGTGTTACACTTTGTAGATAACTTGTTCGTGCTTAAAGGATGTTGACGAAGACTTGCAAAATCTAGTTTTCATAGGTCAAGGGGTGGATGGATGAAGACCTAGTTAACTATCACTTAAAGGAGTTACATTGTAGTGCTCAGTGTCTCATTCAAGATGAGGATTTTGTCAAGAGGTTGCGATCTGCTTATATTTTTGGTTAGCGGTATAAGTTCAACATCACGTGGATAAACAAGACATAAGATACAAGTTTGGGTTATTCTACTTCTTCTTCAAGTTCGTTATATTTGGCTTTCTTCACAAGTAATCATTACAAGGAGCTTACTGATTTGATGTTCATGCACCACTCAAGGGGCGTGTTTGATTTTACTCATCGTTGATCATTATTACTCCGCTAGTTGGAGTTTTCTACTATTTTAGATTCATTTTAGTAAGCATTTTGGTGTTCTTCATGGAGGGCAATTCAAACATTGACGGACTTAGATTGGAAGTATGATATTGGTTCGTGGTGGTCAAGATCATTATTTGCATCGTTCTCTATTTGGATAATAACATAAAGGGAAGAGATGTTTGAGTGGCATGGCATGGATTAAGGGAAGACAAAGGAAGACATACTTGTTTCATTCATGGTGAGATCCACGATCTCAATTTCTCTACCGTCTAGGGAAGTTCGTTCAAGAATGGTTTTGTCATTATCAACTAGGGAAGATTGTTGGGAATTATACGTTTGAGTTGATAAGACAAAAGAATGAAACAAGAGGACTTAATACGACAAGAAGGAAACCTACAAAAGATGGAAGGACTTACTTGCAAAAGAAGTTTTATTATTTAGTCCTCAGTAGAGATTTGTAAACCCTAATCCTCTAGTATATAAAGAGGACATGGGGTGTAGGTTTTAAATACAAGTCTTCCAAGATGTAGTCAACTTAAAGGTGTGTGTGTGTCCTAGGCGTATAGTATTTTAAACGCCTAGGTTATTAGTTTAGTTAGTAGTTTAGTTATCTAGACGTGTTCCTATAAACGTCTAAGATTAGTTAGTGTTAGTGAATGAAAACCTTGTTCAATAACAAAGAATTGATTAGTTTATTCCGTTGTGCATGTTATTAGTCTTTGTTATTGATCCCTAGTTGAGCTTATAAACGATCTTATCACCTTCAATAGAGCTCATTAAGGTGGTAAACTGAGAAGCCTCCACTCCACTTCTCGGATTACGTTTAAGAAACATGGACCAGTCAGGGGAGCGAATATGATCTGAAACGTAGCAGTTTTTGTTTAAATCGAGAAGAAAAATACGGGGAAATAAGACCTATAATGGTTGTACTCCACACCAAATGTCAACCCAAAACCGAGTGCTTGCCACATTACCAATCTTACGAGAACAAGAAGAAATGAGGTCAATGCCTTTTTGCTTGAAACTAGTAATCGAACGGATAATGGACCCCCCCCCAAGTAGTACATTTAAGGCTATTGCTAGAAGCAGTATGTATCACCCCATCGAGACCATAAATGCATCTAATGACTTGTGCCCAAAGATCAGACGGGTTGTTTAAGAACCTCCATATCCATTTGAATAAAAGACCAATATTAAGCCCAAGGATGCTTTCGATGCCAAGGCCACCTTCTTGCTTGCTTGCAAGACATCTTTTCCACTTAACCCAAGACATCTTTGTGTCTTCCAAGTCACCCCTGTGAAAAAATTCCTTCGCATCGACTCAAGGTTTTTGCAAATAGAAGCCGACATTATATAAATAGACATATAGTATGTGGGAAGGTTGCCAAGAACCGACTTAATAAGCGATAGACGCCCACCTACAAATAGTAAACAAGCTTTGCAAGAGGAGAGCTTAGAAGAGAACTTTTGAACTATATCATTCCAATGAGCACACCTAGTCATACTATGTCCAACCGGGATGCCTAGATATTTCAAGGAAAGCTTAGCCAATCCACAGCCAATAATGTACGCCATATGGGAGACCTCTTCATCATTGATACCAACACCTAAAACATTGCATTTTTTAACATTGATCTTTAGCCTCGAGATAAAGTAGAAACAACAAAGAATACTTATGAGATTGTGGTCATTTTCCTTTGACCAAAATAACATCATCCGCATACATAAGATGAGAGATACACAGATTTTCTCTTCCGATGGAAGCTCCTTTAAATAAGCTTAACGACTCAACCTTATTTATAAGAGCATGAAGACCCTCCATAGCCAAAATAAAAAGAAAAGGGGACATAGGGTCTCCTTGTCTAAGACCTCTGTGAAGCTCGAACTCTGCCGTAGGAGAACCATTAGCTAAGATAGAGGATTGACCATTATGAAGGCAGCCTTTAATCCATGTACGCCATTTTCGACAAAAACCTTGCTTTTCCAAAATTAAATCCAAAAAATCCCAACGCAAAGAATCAAAAGCTTTCTCGAAATCGACTTTAAAAACCATGAGCCCTTTCTTACATTTTCGATACCAATCAATGACCTCGTTTAAAATAAGGGGACCATCAAGGATATTTCTTCCTTTAATAAAAGCAGATTGAGCATGATTAATGCAACTCTCAATAACCGTACTTAGCCTATTGGCTAAGATCTTACCAATGATCTTATATTGACACCCAATGAGGCTAATGGGCCAAAAACATTTGAAGAACTTCACGTTAGAGGTCTTTGGAATATGTTTTACGAAGGAAGAGTTGCATCCTTTAGGGCGGTGATTGGAATGAAAAAATTCTTGCACAAATCGGTTTACATCCTCTTCAATAAGATCCCAAAAGGTGGTAAAAAATTTGAAAGTGAAGCCATCAGGCCCTGGCGCACGATCCCCTCCACAATCCCAAACGGCTCTTTTGATTTCATCACGTGTAATAGACCTTTCCAGGTGGACACTTTGAGTATAAGAAATCCGATTAAGGGAATTCGTGTCTAAGGAAGGAGGAATACCGGAAGGTTGTGTGGAAACGTTTACTAAAATGACACAATGATTCTGCCTTAACACGTACAGGGTCCTCAACCCATTCCCCATTCGTTAAAATACCACTAAGGGCTAGCTAACGCCTCTTTTTCTTTAGCATACCATGAAAAAAAACTCGTATTTTCGTCCCCCTCTAAGGCCCACTTGATTTTAGCTTTTTGAGCTAAATGTTTAGCCTCCATACGATCAAGATTTCCCAAAATATTTAAAGAGTCACGTCGAGCCTCAAAGTCCTTCGCAGTAGCACAACCATGATCAATGTTTACATCTACCGAAGAGAGAATCGATTGGTGTTTTTTCTTTAAAGCATGCGTGTGAGCTTTTTTCGACCCAACCCACTCCTTGATAACATTTTTAAGATTCTGAAGCTTCTTCTTAAAGAATACCAGACCATTATCATTTTCAACACCATCATTATTCCAAGTATCAACGACAAGCTCTCGAAAACCTTCCATCTCCATCCATGAATGGAAAAAACGAAATGGAGTTGGACCATAGTCTACATTTGATTCTTTTATAAGAATAGACCGATGATCTGGAATACCTTTCTCCAAGACTACACCTGTACTATTAGGGAAAAATTCATAGAAACTGTTAGAAACCAGAAAATGACCGAGTTTGCTCATTTGGACCCCCACTTATCTGTCCATGTGTACTTGAAACCTCCTAGTGAATATCAATAAGAAGAGTCATTGATAAACTCATTAAATAAGGTAGTTTGTCTATTATTAAAAACTGAACCATATCTTTCCCCAGCTTCACGGACTTCATTAAAGTCTCCCATCGTAACCAGGATACCATCCCAACTAGTGACCAAATTCAGTAAAGAGGACCAAAGAGTAACTTTATTTGAGAGACTTTGAGGAGCATAAACATTAATCCATCTAATTTTTGTACCTTTTGTGATCCAGAATCCGTCAACTACAACATAGTTTTCGTTGCAAATAATATTTAATTTAGAAAAGACCAAATTATTCCATAAACAAATAATACCGCAGAAGACAAAACAAAATCAAAGTGAGTGTGGAAAACTAGAAGGGGGGTTGAATAGTTTTACCGATTAAAACTTGGTTTTAAACTATTTAGACCGACTTATGTCAATCTATATGAACGGGTGTGTTGGATGTTATAGACAAGCATATGGATAAATAAAAGCTAAGATAAAGAGTAAGAAGCACAAAACCACAACACGAGTATTTATAGTGGTTCGGCTACAAGGACACCTTCCTTGCCCTACTCCACTCCCCGAGTCACCTACTCGAGAGTTTGTAATCACTACACTACACCAACTCCTTGTAGCGGAGAAGCCTTCCCAACGTTGCCTACTCTTTATCCGGTACAAGGCTAGATACCGGGTTCTTCCACAAGGTAGAACCAAACCTATCACAACGTCGCCTACCCTTTTTCCGGTACTAGGCTAGATACCGAGTTCCATTACAATGGAGGAACTACTACCCAACACTACACAATCCTATCCCTAAGGAGATCCACCTTATGACAACATCAACAAGGATATCAATATCCTTTGACCCAATACAAATCTATCTTGTACATCGAACACACCATATCGAATGTACACCTTAGGCACCTTTCACTATGCCTTTGACTCGACTTCTAGGCACCCTTCACTAATGCCTTTAGCCTTGACTTCTAAGCACCCTTCACTAGTGCTTTTAACACGGACATTCGACACCTTTCACTAATGCCTTCGTCTTGACCTTTTAGACATCTTTCACTTATGTCTTCGACACTACACTTCTAATGAGAAAGAATAAAACTATCAACAAGAGAACCTCAATAGTCTTGATGATGACGAAGCATGGCAACTCATGGACTTGAGCTTGCTCGACTTCAAGAAGTGGTGATCTCGCCTTTAATAGGAACCTAGAGAGTCACACAAAAACTACATACAAAGATCACTTGGATCAATGGTTAGAGAGTTTACAACTCAAAGAGAAAATATATTTGAAAAAGGGTAAGTTACAATGAAGAAATGGCTCACTATTTATAGAGGAAAAGAGCTCTTGTTCCACGGATCCTCACTGGCGGATCCGTCGATCTAATCCCGGGGATCCGTGGGGCGCTCCTCTTTGCCCATGGGTTTTGGGTCATGGGTCATGGGTTATGGGTCATGGGTCATAGACTTTGGACCATGGGTATCCAAGTAGATACAATGTATCTACAAGATGCAATGCATCTAGTCCATGGGTCATGGGTTAAACCATGGGTCATGGATAATATCCATATATGACTTATTCATGATGTCATGCAATGGGTTATGGGTTAAACCATGGGTCATGGATAATATCCATGGGTCATGGGTTAAACCATGGGTCATGGATAATATCCATATATGACCTATAGATCCAAGGATCGTCCACTTGTAAGGAAATTCAATCAAGGAAAATCACAAAGATCCTCAACGAGATTAGGGCCTTAGCAAGATAGATCACAAGGATGGTAGTATTTTTACAATCGATTAGGGAAGCCAAGAAATTAAGAAGATGTATAATTAGGGCTGTAAACGAACCGGACGAACACGAACGGAGTCTTGTTCATGTTCGTTCATTTAATTTTCACAGGACAAATAAACGAACACGAACGCTTAAATGAACGAAATTTATTGTTCATGTTCGTTTATTAACAAAATGAGTTGTTCATGTTCGTTTATGTACGTTCATTAAGACATTAAACGAACGCTAAACGAACATAAATGATCAAACATAAATGAACATAGACAAACAATTATAGCTTTTATTAAATTATGCATCTGATGTTGTTTTATAAGTGTCGTTTTGTTTAAACAAGCTAATTTAAAAATTATACAATTAAAAGATTTGATATACGAACATAACTAAATAAATGAACATAAACGAACGTTAACGAACGCATAATCGGACGTTCACGAACATAAATAAACGGACGCGACTTTTGTTCATGTTCGTTTATTTAACTAAACGATCGTAAAATATTGTTCGTATTCATTCATTTAATAAATAAACGAACCTTTTCTCGAACTGATTAAGCGAAATGCTCACGAACGTTAAGTTCGTTTACAGCCCTATGTATAATGGAAAAGATGAAGAGGAATCATCATCTCCATCTCCAAAACAAAAACCTTTATCGCCATTGTATGTTTGATGTTGAACTTTGAAATCTTTGTTTATTCACTAATCAATCTTTCAATCTTAATTTTTCTGATGTTAAAATTTATAGTCTTTGATTTGTCGTTGTTTTTGATGATGTTGATATTTTTATTGAGGTTGTTGATGTTGAAGTGGTGTTTGTTGAACTTTTATTCGGAAATTGCCGCTTCAAAACTTGTTGTTGTAGCTTAAATACAATCAAATTCGAAGATCGATAATCAAATTCGAACATCTTATCGATCTTTCATTTCGAACATTTTTTTTGTCTTATCTTCTTTCGTCATCTTTAAACAAATTTATTTGCATAGTTGTTGAAATTCGAAGATTCTTGATCTTTTTTAGAAAAAAACATTTGTTTGAAGTGATATTCTTTTTTTAAGTAACGACTCTTGATCTCAATTTATCCCTTTTATTGCAAGTTTCTTCTCATGATTTCTACCGAAATAATTTCTTCCCCACTTGATGATTACATAAGTTCTGAGTTGATAATCAATCGAAATTCGTGAAGTAGTCATTTAATATCAAAATCTCTCTTGGAAAACAAATAATCTCCTTTTATAATCAAACATACCCCCACCCTCCCACCCAAAAAAAAAAAAAAAAAAAAAAAAGTAACCAATAAATTCCCTAAACCAACGAACTTGATCGTTATCATTCTTGTGAAGGTTAAAGGTTGATTTTCGATAATGTAAGACTTGTTGAAAGTGTAATACTTGTTAAAGGTAGATATGTTGTTTTGTTTGTAGAAGAGGAATTAGACAATATCAAAGTAGTAAAAATCTTCCACATTGAATTGTCGATGTAAATGATAAGACATGGGAACCTAAAAGAGTATTATCTATACTACTTTATAACGTTTAGACCTTCTAAAATTATAAGGTTTAAAAGTTCAGACTTTTTATTTCTTTATTATGGAAAGAGTTTTAACCAAAAATTAAGATAAGGAGCCCAATCACGATTTACGTACGCACACTTCTTAACAAACTTCAAACCTAACTTCTAACAAACTCCAAACCTAACTCCTAACCACTAAAAATTAAGATAAAGAGCCCAATTATAAACGACATATATCGTTTCTTAACTAAAATTCATCTTTATTTTTAAATTAAAATATCTTTTATCTACTTATTTTTTTATAATCTAATTTCACGATATTTTCTAAAATTTTATCTTTCTTTAATTCAACATTCATTTTGATATATTTTTATGAGTTTTAGTTTTTATATTTTTAATGGGTTTATTTTATTTTAATTCAAATTTTCTGTTTTTAACCTTTATTTCATTTATTTCAATCGGTATAATCTTGATTCGTCAAAATCATATCTTTTGGGGTAGTGTTTGACGTGTAAGAGATTCGAGGGTATTTCTATACGGGAATAATGATGTCGCGGGAAAGCTACGGAAAGTTACTGGGTAACAAACAAACACTTACAACTAACACATATACATTCGAAGTGTTGTGAAACGAATTCACTAAGCGGGTAGAAACACATATAACTATATCTTATCGCATGCACATTGTCTTGGAGATCACATTAAGAAAGATAAACGATGTGTGACACTGTGTCTTTGAAACTTTTATCTCTAACACGAATGATTTGCATAACAAGGCGAGCATTGGTCAAGCTTCATTTCGTTAGGAACATCATAAACGAGCCAAGCATTAAGCCGAGCTCAAGTAAAGCATAGAGCTCAAACGAGCCACGCTGAAAATATATAAACTTAAACAGTAGAACGCCAACTTTAACGGTCTCAGGCACACAACTTGTTTAATGCCCTATTTCGTTCATCAGTAGCACGAATTTACTTAATACTAGAATAGAAAGAATATTAAGTATTTACCTTGCACCACTCTCTTGTCAATTTTTCATTATTTTGGATTTTACATACACAAAAGTCTGAAAACATGACAAATAACATAACTTCAAGAAAAGGGAATATGAACCATCGTTTTCCTCCCCATGTGAGAACACTTAATTCAGAATTTTAAGATCTGTTTATATCCACATTGGACCTTAAAGATTTATAGGTTGACATCCATTTCATGATACATACAAAATGCTTATAATAACAAAAGTGTTTGTGTCTTAATGATATCTTATGTGTGAAAATATTTTCTAGTTAAATGATTATATGTTGGAAAATTGGTTTTGCAAAATGAGTTTTTGCAAATTTTGGACACTATTTAATATATGATATATGTTATATATATTTATGTTTCTTGTAAGAATGCGTTACTCCTCGACGAGAAACATGACGATCTAAAAGTATGTCTAAAATGGAAATGAAATGAATGAGATATCGTGTACAAAGTGAAGACTAAACATAAAAGCTTGGAAAATGGGAGAATCCCACATCGCCCAAAACAAAGTGGAGCATTTTATAAGGAAATTATAGTTTTGGCTATCAAATTCTTTAGGTTGGTTATGCCCCACTCCTACCTACGCCGCAGAGGGTGCGAGAATGGGATTTCCAGGGTCAAAATGAGTTCGTTTTCAACTCACGCGACCATGGACACAAATCAGCCCTCCGAGCGACACGCGTGTGCGTATCTTTTTTGTTGCGCTTTCATTTTTCCATAATTTTCTCAGAATCTATTTTAGGAATAGATTGAAACTTATCAAGTAAGTTTACATAAATCGCTTTATGTTTTTAAAAGATATGCAACCGCTTTATACATTAAAAGATTTGCGAACTGCTTTTGATATAATGATTTTAGAGTTATATGGTGGGATATTTTTCTTGGAGGACAAGTTGAGTCTTCAATATAAATAAAGCCCCATGTCTCATTCGCTTTACACATTCGTAAAAACGTAGCTCCTTACCATACGAGTTCCAAGAAATCTTTGATCGAAGCACACGTGTTTCCAGTGATCTTTCGGCCAAGTTTTTCAGTCCGACCGCAGCAATTAGAACGTTATCTGCAGGAAATGCAGAATGGCGAACTGCTTTAAAGGGAATCGTGTTAAACACGCAGCCTCGCTCACGACCTTGTACCGCTTTCGTTTACGTATTATTATAGAGTCTGTCTCGCTTCTACCTCATTCATCTGCTATTTAATTTCTTCGTTATTTTGTTTCATTAATTTATTTATTAGTATTGTAATCTGGTTTCATAAATAAAGTTGCATAACTGCTTCCCACATTATAAGTTCAAGCCTCGCTAAATACATTAAGATTGAGTGTTGTAACATATGTAACAATAAAAGAGTAACATATGTAACATTGAGATTGTGCTTTATATTGATTATTATACCGAATAAGTATCTTTTGTGCTACAAACAATTTTTTCACGTATTTGTCACTTGTAGTTGTAGGTGTCACTTCTTGATTCTAGTCACGTCATGGTTGAGTGAAGGCAGCTACATTCCAGCAATTTAATATTGCAACACCTATGAAGTATGAGAATGTTCTAAAAAAGATAAAATAAATTAAATTAAATAAATAAATAAAATAATTGCAACGCCTGCTATTCTTCTAGTATAGAGTTAAAAAATGCCCTATGAAGTATGAAAATCCATAAATAATGCAAATTTCTTGCTTGTTCTAAGAGGGGGTTTAGGATTTTCTTAAGTTAACTAATTGAAAAATGCATCTGGTTTTCATTAAGTTGAATGGTTACTTATTTGACATACTTAATGATATGCCTAAACATATGTGACAATAGAGACTAATTAAACACTGTTACGACAATTCGAGCAAAAAATTAATCACATTTTTAGGTATTTCAATTATTTCTTTAAATAGAAAACAAATAAGTTTACGGCATATACAACGGTGGTTAATTTCAAGAAAAGGTCTAAGACACATTAAAATGTTTATAATCTGTTTTAACCATTGTGAGTTGATGTTTCCTTTCATTATTTAATGCATGTTTAATTGTTAAGCATTTTATAAACTTGAAAAAGTTTATACATAATACAATAAGGTTTATAAAATCAAAAACTTTATAAATTAATGATCTTTTATAAATTTTAAACCTTTTAAAAGCTTCATCACTGTGGATGCTTTCATAAGCAAAAAAGAAAAAAAAAAATCAAAAACGTAAATACATTTTTATTCAATTAACCATAATTCAAACCCTTATCTCCTTAAAGATAATCGATAGTACTCTGATTACTTGTAAATAGTTATATCACAAATTCACAATAAAGTAAAAAAATTATACTCAGTCTCAAACACGCAAAAAGGTTTGGCCAAATGCTTGGTATGACATGTTCCTGGTATTAAACCAAGTCATTGTTCCAAGACAACATGGTGTTTTGGCGTGATTCGAGTGAGCAATTGAAGGAATTTTTAGTTAGCTTAGTGTGGGATACTCTCAAGCGAGGGAGTGAGTTGGTAAATTGGTTTTAGATTGTATGATATTCCCATTGATTCCAAGGCACACGATCATTGATGGTTGATTACTATACGAGGAAGAAGTTGAAAATACATAATCAAATGAAGCAATGAGATGTTAGTCATTCAACCAACTTAAAGTTGCTTCGTTGTCCTTGTGAAGCCTATAACCTGACTCACATGACCATCTATTATCTGAATGTTCTTATTCTACGCAAGTTTGGTCGTTAGTAAAACCGTTGGCGAGATGCAAGTTGTATATACTAAATACAAGGATGTTACACGGATCCGGCTGATTGCATAGAAGATCAGCCACGAGTGTGATGGTTCATATTATTATTGCACCTACTATGTACTTTATTTGGCAAGAAAGAAATAAGCATTTATGTTAAGAATCGTTGAAGCTCATCTAGGGATAACAATAACAATAATAAATAAATGCACAACGGATAAACTAAACATTATTGTTATTGCTAAAGGTTTTTTCGTCATCATTATGTGTTCTACAAAACACATCTACAGCCCCAATCCTAGACGATCAACTCTAAGACGGTTACACTCTAACAGGGATCAATGATCCTTGAGGCTAAACAATATATATCAACTACACCAAAACTCTAGGCATCCCACGCCTAGGTTTTCCCACACACACACACCTTTGTCTGATGTTTACATTGTTTGACACTTATAAACCTAATTCCATGTATCTCTTTATATAATAAAGATACTAGGGTTACAAATAACTACAAGGACTAGATAATAAATACTTTCACAAGAGGTCCTTGTCTTTCTTTTGTTTCATAGTCTTTCATCTTTCATTACTTTGTCTTATCAACTTTAAATATAGTTCCCAACAATCTTCCCCTAGTTGATAATGACAAAACCAAATAAGCACGAACAAGTATGTCATGAAAGATAAACAAACTTCCCTTTAAACATGCAATCACCAAGAATCTTCAAGTTGCAGCTTCCAAGTACTTCTTCCCCTTTTTGTCATAATCCACTAGGAGACGCTAAGTAAAAGCAACTTTGATTCCAACCACCACAAACCAATATCATACGACTAATCCATCCTTCTAATGCCTTAAGATACCCGCCATGAAGATCACCAAAAAGCTTGCTAAAAATGAAATTAAGGCAAAAGAAATCTGATCCAAGAGTATAAATACCAACAAGTAATAGTAAAAATCTTCCCCTCGAATGATGCATGTAAATAACCATAAAAACTTGTCAAATAACTAACCACCATGGTCACAAATACATTGTAGTTCCAGCCATGAAGAACATAGTACCAGTCAAAATACTAATAAAGATGACTATAATCGTATTTGAAACCAAGTAGTAGTAACATGAAGAATAGTTCTTTGGTTAAATAGTGAAAAACTTCCCCTGAACATGAACATGATATCTACTTCAAGCAATGTACCTGTGTGTATGTCCAATAAACTCCGTACTAAAAACTTGAACAATCTTCCAAAATCCTCTTGCGTGTGTGATCCAAATCCCATGTGTGTGTAATCACAGTCAAAAACCATAACCTGCCATATGACACCCAATATCAAAAATACAAATAATCTGCATAACTTCCCCTTACTGTTTGTAATTCGTGCCATAAAACCAATAATCATCTTTCAACCCATGCAATAGACAACATGAAGTGAAAAGCCACGACAACCCATAAACTTTAGTACAACCTCGCTGAATAAAATACACCAACCGTCACAAATCAATGTTAATCGGTGGAAGCCAGTGGCGATTGAATAGAGAACGCAGCAGGGTAACAAGTTAAGTAGCGATGGAAACGATGTAAAGGTAGCAATGGTTTCAGAAAACTAGCCATGGTTACCAAAGTGCGGCGTTGGAAATCAAAGTACTAGCGAAGGGTAACGAGATAGTTCGCGATGGAAACGACAAAGCTCATAGCAGGGTAACATTTGAAGGCGGTGGAAACGAAATAACAAGTGGTGGTAACAAAACGTGAGCAAGTGGTAACGTTTAAGTAGCAGTAGCATAAATTGAACCTGCTCCTTGTAAATCACATGTATTCCATGTCCAATGCATCAAACCAACCAATGAACTAAACACTTACCAATCAGCGGCAGCTATAAACTTGATACTAAATCATACCATGTCAGTAATGAATCATAACGTAGCAACAGATTCATCACGAGAACAGCAGACTAACCAAGTTCCAATCGATCACCTTCTTTTTCTATTGTCTAGGGTTTTCTTTATGCTGAATATAATAAGCATGAACGTAGCAAAGAACTGTGTATGAAAAACAAGTTGTAAAAAACCCTAATTACAACCAATAGAGTCTCGCTCTTTTCTTTTTTTTTTTTTTTTTTTTTTTATTTATTTTAAGTATAAAGACGACACTTTTGGTCTTTAGTGACACTTTTAGAGTCACTAAAACTTGAAAAATTCAACTTACATGATGGTGTCTGCAGTTTTCAGCACGTATATCTTTCGACCGAGACCTCGGATCAACAATCCTCCTATGGAAAGTTAGATGAGTATATAGAAGCTCCAACCAAAATTTCACTCGATCCAACTAAGTTGAAAAAGTTTTACTGTTTGAAAACCGATCTGCGTAAGCATTACGAAAATTTAACCGCTTCGAATTTTTCTTCTTTTCACCATCTTCTTCGAGAAACCTTGTAGATCCTAGATATCGAGAGCCACCCGCTCTGATACCACATGTTAAGAATCGTTGAAGCTCATCTAGGGATAACAATAACAATAATAAATAAATGCACAGCGGATAAACTAAACATTATTGTTATTGCTAAAGGTTTCTTCGTCATCATCATGTGTTCTACAAAACACATCTACAGCCCCAATCCTAGACGATCAACTCTAAGACGGTTACACTCTAACAGGGATCAATGATCCTTGAGCCTAAACACTATATATCAACTACACCAAAACTCTAGGCATCCCACGCCTAGGTTTTCCCACACACACACACACCTTTGTCTGATGTTTACATTGTTTGACACTTATAAACCTAATTCCCTGTATCTCTTTATATAATAAAGATACTAGGGTTACAAATGACTACAAGGGACTAGATAATAAATACTTCTTTGCCAAGTAGGTCCCTTGTCTTTCTTTGTCTTCAATAGTCCTTCATCTTTCATGTACTTTGTCTTATCAACTTTAAATATAGTTCCCAACAATTTATTTGGTAAGAAATATACAAGATTAGCGGCTCAAGTGCACGATGTAATAGCTACTACTGTGAGGCTCAAATTGTTAATGCTTCAATTCAAGAACTCTAATCAAGTCCTCGGATGTTTGAAAGTCGCCTCTGGAACTTATAATGCATGGCACAGTGGAGACAAGTAATCAACATCGAGGATATCACTAGAGACTTTATTTGCATGTACTTGTTTTGCCTTTTCGCTTATTAGGTTAGTAATTTGGTTTTCATGTCTCGAGTGTTTTGGAGCATGTAGTTAGTGCATTGATGGTTTATTGAATGGTTCACTACCACCCCTTTTGTACATACATGTTAATTATTTTATAAAATTTACCAAAGGAAAACCTTTTACTCAAGAAAAAATACCGCAGGAATTTTCATCTATCTAAAAGATAAACAGATATAGGTAAATAAAAACTATAGATCGGGTAAGTAAGATCCTTCACCGAATGTATCACATTAATCAATTCTCACATTATTTTCAACTTGCAAGTCCTATTAGATGTTAGTTCCTATTGTATAATACGATTTAGAGGTTTAGCTATGTGGCACACCAAATTTTCCGCTATATCTTATATTATATCGTTGATTACAATCTCTTCATTACACCATTATAGTCAAAATCGAAACCATTGGTAAAATCACACAAAACACGATCACAAAAATTTATTCACCGCCCGCACTATTATCATATTAGACTAAGTGTATTGGTCACCAACATCACCACCGCCAACTTAACGTCACATCAACTTTTCATTCCACCACCAAACAGACGTAGTGATGCATGACCACTCACTTCACGACTAACTAACATCTCAAAAAATAACACTCCACCTCTTCACAAATCGGTCGTACAGACCACCAACATCTAAAATATAACACAACGCGGGGTAGACTGGTGTGATTGAGGTGGTGTTATAGAGATGATACGTGTTGTACAGGGACAACGCGTCCTTAGACCTCTATTTCATACAATCATAATATATACACAACATAGAGACAAACGTGAAAGAAAGTATTATCCGAAGTAGTATACTACTATTTGTTGGATTTTGGCTGTGTGTGAGTGTTAATAATCAATAATCTTGATATATTTCTCGAATCGTGTAGAGTTCACTTTAAGATACAAGTATTTTGACCTTATATCTCTGTGTTGTCACAAAATCCTCAATTAGATAATTGAAAGAGTTACACTTTGTTTATAAGACATGAGAGAACAAAAAAATACACGTAAAGTCGTTATGTAAGTTATATTTGGTAGAGATCATATATGTTATATAAACGTAACTAAAAGTTAATTAAGTTTGGTTAAAAGCGGTTGGCCGGAAGAGTCACGACTGTTGGTAAATTTGTGTCTTTTGGTGAGGAAAATCTGGTTGGAGGAAAAAATGGGTTATACCCGAATCCGAAAAATCATTTACCTTTTAGAGTTGTGCCCTAAACTCCCGCTAGGGGCGGCTCCCCCTCGACCCTCGCCCGCTCAGTTGGAAGCATGACATAAACAAGATGTCAAGAGGCACTGGCCTTTGACGTTGCAAGAGGGCGCTACCTCTTTAACACCCACACTTAGTTATGGCGGAATAAAGCTACTTAGAATAAATGTATACTCTGCAACTCTTAACTCGAGTATAAGTTAAACCTGAATAAGCGTTTGATCATGAGTAAATCCTAATTAGACAAAACTAACACATTATTTATGTCAAAGTACAAATGAATTGTACTTGCCGACAAATGGGGATGTTACATGGAGCCTGGTTTGTGTTCTCAAATCGTGTTTTGGTGGGGATGTTATCTAGCTACTGTCTAGCACACTATGTCCTATGATCCTTCTGCACATTGGCCCGCAAACAAATTTGTAGCATTGTCTTTCACTGATTTACTTTTAATTAATTATTTTATATTTCTTCAGGAAAATTCATAAAACTAGTTTCTATTATCTATACTACATACTGAAGAGTGATCCGCGCGTTGCATGCCATGATTTTGGAATATAATTTTCGACAAACAACGATTTTAGTTTATTATATTCTTTTTCTGAATAAATTTACGAATATCAAATTCAGATACCTCGCGCCTGTCGCTCGAACCCGCTGCATCTGTGTCTGCTCGGGCTCGAGCCCGCTTGGTCTGCGTCGTTTGGGCTCAGCCCATTTTACCGCCGCCTGCTCGCGCTTGAATATTTGATAACGCGCTTTATTATTTGTAGAATGAAATTTGATCAGAATCATGTGTTTAATTTGGTTGCATGACATGTTTGATAATTTATATTTCTTATGTAATGGGTGCTTTAATAATCAGATTAATCAGTATTTATTAACCGGTTAAATAATTGACTACATTAAATAACATTAATGTGGTGTTTTGTTGTCTGTATGCTTTGCCTCAGACGTCCGAAAATTACGCAGATTAAATTGTTTTACACTACGCTTTCTTTTCTTGTAAGTAGTAGGCATTATAGTCACTAATAACATCGACCACTTTAATAAGATTAATGTTGTAAGTCACGAAAATTACATCACGCTTATTTTCTTTGACCACTACGCTTATTTTGTTGTAAATCTTGAAAGTCAAAGTGAGAGAACGACAGTGTAATTATTACCTTACTAAAATAACTCATTACTTTAAAAGATAATAATTTATTCACAACAGACAACCAATTAAAGATATATACCAAATTAAAACAACCAATTAAAACACCCTTATTAAAAGACAATAAAATTTTCACAATGTACAATTTAAACAAGCTACAACATAATCCAAAATATAAAATAATTAAACACACTAATTAATGTTATTTTAAAACACCCTAAATGAAAAGTACATGTTATTATACACATTAACAAATTAATAAAACACACAAAGTTTCATATAAATTTAACAAATGATGGTATATATATTTTGAAAACCGGACCGACCGACCAAAGTGTTCAACCAGAACCCAGATCGCCACCGCTCGGCTAATCAATAAAACCCATCCGAAACGAACCAGAGGACCGTTGAAACCGATACAAACCAGCTGGAATTAGGTCTCATCGAGATCTATTTATCCTAAGTTAATTGTCACAGGTACCACCGAAACTTCTTGGTACCTCGCTACTATATATAAAGGAAAACCAAAAAGAAAAGTGAAAAGTTGAAACTAAAAAAAGAAATGTTGAAAACATATATTTCAAAAGGAAACTATTACTACATATCGAAAAACGGGTTGACCCGGGACGCTTCAAACCCGACGGGTTGACTCGGTCTAATTTGACCCGTTTTCGACGCAACCCATCGGGTTGACTCGGTTTAAATCGACCCATTTTTCGACCGAACGGTTCAACCGTTGAACCACCCTGTTGAACCTGCTTCAAAACATTATGCTTAATCCTCAAATCTTCAAACTTTTATTATTTTTCGCTTATAACCCATAAACTTTTTTATCACTAAACGATCCGTCGCTATAAAATTTCGCTACTACGCATTTTAAGACTTCCTAAGAATAGAATGTAAATATTATAAGTTGTTATATTAGTTAATAATTTTGGAGAGACATCTTTCGAAAGAGATGAAATGTTAATGAGATGATTAAGTTTATGGAGGAGTTGAATTTGAAAATCTACGTTTCATAAATTACCAAGTCATTGTAAGTAACTTTGCCACGGTTTTGCCATTTGAGGATCTTGCATAAACATTTAAATATTACTGTAGTTACTAAAATTAAAGATTATTTATAATAAAATAGAAGAGAAAAAAACAATATGTGGTTAAAACTAAAAAATGGCTCACTAAAAGTGTAAAAAGCTACACAAATAAGTTGAAACCAGCCACTTTCCCAAGGAATGAGTTAATGATTTCACTGACACCATTTTTGCACTTTTGATTCCGCATGTTTTATACCAAACGAGCATAATCAAGAGTGATTATATTCCCCTCATTCCAAACCCCAAAACAAACGGACCTTTAAGTTTGTCCATTTATCACTTTATGTATATTAGTTATTGTTTATAGTGCATTAGAATACACATATTCTTTGTTTTCTGCGGTGCAAATTATAATATGGACACAAATAACTATGAGTGTGTTAGGTAAAAATATCGGGTTGATGTAAGTTGTACGAAGCATCGGCAAGAAGCGTATAGAAAAAATATTGTATATATTTGAACGCTTTTCTAAGTAGCATTTGTAAAAGTAGTGTTTAAACAAAATTATAAACGCCCACGCTATTTGACTTAACAAGCTTTATGTTTCAAATATAAACGCAAATTACTAGCTGCTTGAAATACTCCAAACGTTGTGTCAAACATACCCTAGTGGTTAGTGATGATGATGTTGATGATGTTAGAAGCGGACTATATTATGAAATAAAAATCTTATAAAACGAAAGCATAACTGGTTACATTTTTAACAAATAAACTGATACATCAAAAAGTTAGATTTTAAAAGTTTATATTATATAAGAAAAAAATTAAAAAAAAACACACTAAAACAATAATTGACAAGTTAATTACATTTCTTCTTGTTATCTCATATAAAAACAACCTATCAAAAGAATTCTAATATGACTAATTTATCTATTGAGAAAAATGAGTCTACCGATGTAAACCAAGTGTTGGGCTTTGAAAATATTTGGGGCCTATATTAGAGTAACAAATGACTATTAATCACATTTTAAAACTCCAATGGGCTTGTTTCAATTTTATGCTTCTTGAAAATGATAATATTTGAAGTGCGAACAACTAAAATCACCAGTTAATTATGCACACAACATTATTTCTTGCGATTCTGATAGAATTAGAATATAATTTTATTCCCAAACGTATTTGGTTGGCAGATTCAAAGAATTCAGAATCAGAATTTCATTCTTTAATGTGTTTGGTTAGTAAGTGAATATCAAATGGAATAGAATGAAATTCATCAAAATCTCATTTACGTGAAATTTAACACCGTAGCAAAATGAGAGAAATGTTTATAATTCCATATAATCACCAAAATCAATTGTGGATTATTATTATTATTATTATTATTATTATTATTATTATTATTATTATTATTATTATTATTATTATTAATAAAATATTATTATTATTCTATATTTTATTTCTATCTAAACATTACTTTATCATTTATTTAATAAACGAATTACAACATTTCGAGTGATTTCATTAATTCATTCTTATTAAAAAGCAACGGCCAATAGAGAACTCGATTTCACACGTAAACCAAAATCATGTGATGTGATTTGTTAATAAAAGTCAAAATTAAATTGGTTTTAATCAACTTTAATAAATTTATTGAGAAAAAACGATAAAAATATAGTACAAATTCATGAAACAAAAACTTAAAAAGAGATGAGGTAATTAATAAAACTTTAGTGGTTGAATTTTTAAAATTGATAGAGTTAAGTTGTAATATTATAAAGTTCTCCATGCTTTTTAATAACTTGATTATAAACAAATACCCCTTATATTTTATACCCTTTATATTTTATATCTTAAAAATACAATGCATATGTTATTTTAAAATAACAACATATAAATTTGTATAAGATTATAAGATCAATTTTTTTTTACTATATATCGCTTAATAAGCGACATATTTATTTCATTTTTAAAAGTTTAATATATGCGACACCTAGTTTACATTTCAAATACTACTAAATTACATCGAAAACTTAATATAATTATCAAATCAGAAGACGGGTTACTTTTAATATAAAAATAAATATACGCGATTATACTTATAACAATTATTCATGTAATTTTATTTATTTATATAAGGATATCTAGAAAAACATTTTTAAAAACTTTAAGGAGTATACTTTAACTTTATCAACGCCATTATGCTATTAAACTCAGATCATGTGTACAACATAATATCAAGAGAAATTTAAATAACAACATCAACATCTTTGTCACTAAATAAAATTAAATCTTGAGTTACCTAACAAAAATTTTATAAATATTTTACCAAATTTAATGGATATTGCATAATGAGAAACTCGTGCATAATTATTAGTTGTACTTATATCACAATTTTCATGGGCAAATTCTTATATGTGTATATACTTGACTAAAATGTTAAAATAAATTTGATTTATGTAGAAACTTCGCACTAAACTTATAACTACATAACTATATGCAATTACCTTTAAAGACACAATATTCAATATTAATACATAATATATTTTTTGGTCAAAACCTCAAGGCATGCACGGATATTATAACTAGTTAAAATTAATAAGATTTACAAAAAATAGTGAAAACCGAGATACTATCCGAGCCCCACCTCTAACTATAGCAAAACTAACCTTACTAAATATATGAGTAGCAACATGTGCTCTAACGTCTCGAGTTAAAGAGAACTTTTGGATCCACTTCAAGAAGGTCACAAGATCCTTCTCAAGTTCCTCAAAAGAGAATAAGTAAGAAGAAACCCATATCCAATATTAACGCACTTAGCCTCATACTTGACGCTGCTTACGTTATGCGACCTCGGTCACCGCACAATCGGGCACAAAATCAACCATACCGCTTTTGGCATGGCGATGACGGTCGGACCGACGATACATCAAACCCTCTCGTCCCCACGAGTAGAGCAACATATCACCGGACGTAGTGGTTTATCCCTTTCTCCACTAAGCCCGACATCAACTTTTTCGGCCGAAAACAGATGTCAACAAGTATCGCGCACCACGTTATGCCGATGTTTAATACTAATAATACCAACACACGATGCAACATGGTCCCCATAAATATCCGCCGATAGACACTGGAACAAGCTGAGCACGACATCTGAACAGAGAATATGGGAACACCTAGTCGATAGCATAACACACACCGTAGGTCCTAGCATTCATAGTCCGCACTAACCAAGAGATCGTAACCACCCTAAGCCGACGGTGTAGTCCTCCATTTGAAATTTCAGAACGCCATCCGCTGAGTAGTCGAGAAAATGAATTAAGTCGTTTGGGTAACACGATAAACGGTAAATCTCTATTTTCACATTATTATTATTAGACTAAAATACACCGTTGGTCCCTAAACTTGTTCCTCGTGACATCGCGATGGGACAAAGTTAAGAGTTATCATCGCAGAGGTCCAAAACTTGGGTTTTAATGCCAAAGAAGTCCTCGACAAAGTTAATGTCCGATTTTGTTTCGTAGTCGAGGGTATTTTAGTCCATACACATTTATACTTTGATAACACATTTATATTTTAGCCCTTCATCTTTATTTGTCGTCGTCAACATCATCCTCGCCATCATCTCCCAAGGAAACTTAAGAAACATAAACATGGTAGAAGAAATTCAAAACAAACAATAGGGATGCCAAGGTCAGGTTAGCTTCCTTCATGAGATCACAGTAGGCCTGGAAACACCCCATTTTCCCTCTGCTCATTCCACTTGTCAACCTGCAACACAAGAATAAAGGAGTACCTTAATTGACTACACGCTTCTAACCACAAAAATAACAACGATGAGGTCAAGACTACACGCTCATATCCCATCTTGGCTTTATCAAGTCATTGGGATTGCCATGAGTTTAATGGGTGTTTGGATGTGCGATTTGGAAGTTATCATCGGACTAAAATGTAAAAGGATGTCTTTGACCACATAATAGTTTCAAAACGCAACTCCAAATACCTCCCTTTAATTTTCCTCATAGGGTGTTTATTTCGCCATCTCAAGTAAATTGAAATATTGAATTGCCACCAATGTTCGTATACGCATAAAATGGAAACCAACAAATTACTCACCCATTCACCCGGGTAAAGAGAACGATATAATTTAGCAAACTTCTCACATTCTGAAGTATCATCACCTTTTGCTGCCACACTCTGCAGTTGATCATCATTAGCAAGTGACAAAAATTTGTTCACACAAAATACTCCGATATATTGCTTAAAAAATACAAGGGTTACAAGGCCGAGTAATTGGCGGTTACTCGCTACAAGCTCAGTGATTAATTAATCAACGATTACTCGCCAAAGGTCAAACCTCGTGTTGAAACTCACCAAAACTGGGGTTAACTCGGACCAACTCGGTTTAAAGTATTTGAACGATTGTGTTAATGTTTCTAAACATATTTCTATGGTCTTATGAACAATTCAATAGGCCAATCAACATGTCATTCATACAATTTGAAAATTTATATACAAACTTCCAATCCGATTAATCCCCAATCACAAGCTAAAACTAGCGCTAGCATCTTTACAACCATGATTAAACTTGCTCCAATATTAGAAATATGTTTGGTAATCTTAGCATCATTATATCGAATAGGTTATTTTTCGTCTCTAAAATTATCATTCACGTTTGACTTTTTGTTCATCTTTTCAACTTCGACCTTAAGTGTTTTTGTTTGTGTTAGGTAATACTTGATGCAAAATATATAAATGGATTGCGTTTTAAATGTATTTTCATTAGAATAAATTTCTATCAAGTATTATATAACACAAACACAAATATTTAAGGTCAAAGTTGAAAAGGAAAGACTTAGAAAGTCAAACATGAACAATAATTTTGGGACGGAGGTAGTATTTCATAATGAGCAACTGTACAACATGACGTAACATATAAAGTTAGTTCTTTCAAAATTCGATGTTGATGTTTGATACCCTTAACATTAAGGAAGAAACTATAATCAATTAAGAGGTAAAATCAAATTTTATGCATTTACTTGTTCTATACATGATATGGACATGGATTTATGCATCCATTTCAAAGTATAACAGCTGATGCAGTAATGTGATAGCATACCTGTGAAACTCTACATAGCGAGTGAAGCAGTGTCTGCTTTGGTTCGTTGTTGGGAAGCGGTAGTCACCTGGTGCAATCTTTAATTCAATCTGAAGAGTTACGAAAAAAATAAAATAAAAAAAAAATAAAAAAAAAATAAAATAAAACATGTCATCGAAAGTGATGAAATTCAGGGACAACTGATAAAAAGCTCATATGCTAATTACTTGGATGTTATTTTGGGAGATGATGACGAGGATGATGTTGTGACGACAAATAAAGATGAATACTAAAATATAAATGTGTTATCAAAGATAAAATGTGTATGGACTAAAATACCTCGACTACAAAACAAAATCGACGCCGACTTTGCTCAAGGACTTCTTCGCATTAAAACCCAATTTTGGACCTCGACGATAATAACTCTAACTTTGTCCCATCGCGACGCCTATGAACAAGTTTAGGGACCAACTGTATTTTAGATTATTAGTATTATTATTATTATTATTATTATTATTATTATTTTTATTTATTTATATAATAATAATAATAATAATAATAATAATAATAATAATAATAATAATAATTTTAATGTTTTATTATTATTAATTTAATATTATTATTATTATTTTTCATTTATACTTAATTTATATTATTTATTAAAACTTAAATATAAATTAATTTTTAAACTTTAATTTGTGTGCTTTACTTTGATAGTTTTATAAAATTACTTTTATAAAATATACTATTTATTGATAAAGATATCAAATTATTTTAATATATTAGTCTAAATAATAGTATTTAAAAAATTTAAGATTATTATTGTCTTTATAAAAAGTATATTTAATAAATAATATTCAATTTATCAATTTTAATCTAAAACAAAATTTTAAATATTTTAATAATAATTGTTTTCTTATGTTTCATTACTTTCAACCAAACACACGTTAGTTTTACAGATTCTAATTCTTTGAGATTCCAAATCATTAACATTCCAATTTCATAAAAAAATTCTAATTACATCAAAAACATTTTACGAATCAAATCGACCGTAAGTATTTAATAGTCATGGGTGCATATACTTTTAATTTTAGTACTTTAGGATTGTTCGGCAGTTTTTGCAAAAGACTATAAAAAATGAAGCATATTATTTACACCGATGTAAAAGAAACAAAATCAAGAAGTAAAAGGAATATGAGATTACGATCTGTTGTCACGAGCGTAACTGGGCTTTTGTGTGTAGTGACTTGCATTTTCAATGTGAACGATCACACTTTATGTATCCCAGGCTTCTCTCAACTTCTCTGTAATTATTTATCTACATGTATGTAAAGTAGCACATATGATATTTACCTCTAAGAAAATGTACATATACTAATAGGGCAAAAATTCAATATAGATATCAAATTTACCATAAATTAATGAACCAATCATAGTTATTCATTTTCTAATAAAAATATAAAATAAACTTTCATCATTTTAAAAAATTAAATATCTCGCAAACCGTTAATCGTTACGTGAAAAAATCATATTATCATGACGATTAAATTATCTTTCATAGATATGCATTTTATATATTTTTAATGATTTTTTTTTTAAATTCGTTAAAAAATCATATATGATTTGTGAAAATCATATGTGATTCGCTTTTACAAATCAAATATGATTTTTGCAAATCATATGTGATTTGTAAAATCATATATGATTTGAAAAATCACATGTGAGTTTTAAAATTATATATGATTTTACAAATATGTGATTTTACCGCTAATAATTTTCAAAAAAAAAAAGTTTGTCGGAAATATAGAAGTGCACATCTATAAAAAGATAATTTAATTCCTATCATGATAACAGATTTTGTAGTTTGAAAATTTACCGTTTGTAATATATGTTGTTTTTAAAAAAGTGAAAATGATTTTTTATTAAATTTGATCAAAACGAATAACTAAAATCGATTTATTTGATATATGTCAAATATGAGATCTATATTGATCTCAACTCATATTAATAGTTATTACTGTGGCGACAATGGCAATGTCCATCACTCCATTTCATGCTGTCGAAAAATAAACATATGATCAACTCAATCGAAGCACTATTTTAGTTAAGTACTTTAAGCAAGTTAATACGGAGTATAAACATGATTCATCATACATACCTATGGACCTGTAACACTTGATTATTTAATCTTTATAACAATGATATATAAAAATGTTCATTTCCATTATAACATGATCATCTCATTACACAATGCGGATTAATTTAGTATTTAGTATTAGAGTTGAGTATTGGTAGTGGCTTATTCAAAAAATGAGATTTTAATAACTAAGCCTGGATATCAGCACAACTTTGAGCATACCTTATAATTGGATTAATATCAAAATCAAGGTTGTAATATTCCTAATTAATATTAGATTATTGACTTCAAATCTTTATATTATCTGTGTTGATTTGATAATGTATTAGTATAATTCATATAATCAGGCTATTACAACTATTTGCATTAGTTAAATTGTATATTTGTATAATCCCATTTAATATAAAGTTCAAATGACCAAGATAGCTAGGTTTCTCCTAATCTAGGTTTGTATTTTAAGGCAGAGTCGTCTATCGTATTGATCAAACGGTTCATATATCTTATATAATTTTTGTATAAGAGTTACGTTTCCACTTTATGCATTATATATTTTTAACTCTCGAGCTCAAATTTTTTTCTAATGGTTACTATTTGTTAAAGATAAGATGACCATTTTGGATGAATCTTCTCTCATAGTATACCTTTAATCATGGTGTTACGTTATTTACATGTGCCATATTACTTTTGTGAGAGGTTGACGACAGTCAGCTATAAAAACGCAAAATATGTACTATATTTTATAGTGAAAATTCTTTTTATAATGATTTGGTTTTATTATGCTTTTATTTATCTTATAATTACAAAATCTCTAGATAGCATATGATTTCATGATATAAAAATCTTAACTCAAATAATTACACGATATGACCTTATAGACATCCAACTCATATACGAGAGGCACCTCTGTCTTGGCCCAGTCATCACTCTAACACAAGACCAACGACTCTTGAAACTTGGCGTCTTGCCAAAACTAGAAAGAAACAATATTGTTAAAAAAGAAATAGAAAAACTGATTTGATTTTTAGCTTAAAACTAGTTTATATATTTAAGCTACAGTAATCTCTAAGAGCACCGCTCACGTTGTTGCTATACATCGCGTTATAGTTGGCACGTCAGTTTTTCATCCTATATAACCCAAATCTAATAACTTAACATAAAGCAAGCTGACTCATCACTCCAAATTATAGGTTCACCTGGGCGTACTCTTTTTTCTTAAAAAAATAAAATAATACAACACATTAAAATAAATACATTACATAAACTAAATAAAAAAAACACTCATTTAAACCAAATTATATACATTTTAAGATTAACCACGGCATTGCCACATGGCATGCAGGCAATGACCCGCTGATTATACTTTTGGACGATATGAGGTTTCCGACGATTACTTTTAAAGCATGGAAAAAAGAATGTCGAATAGAGGTGTTATTAATCGGAATTAGTTTGTTTTCTTCTTTACGCGATTTAAGAACATAATAAAAGGTTTTATAGTAGAGTGCCCACGCCGATTATATGTTTTTCATTCATAACTTAACACATGAGATAACTTAATGGAACAACTTTACCGCACAATATCGCTTTTAAAATGGACTTGCATCACGACGCAACGATCGATAATGAAACGATGGTCAACCATATAAATTATTCGCTTAGGACGTGTAATATCATATATTGTTTAAACATACAAGGTGTTTTCAATAGCGGTTTTAGCACCATACATTGGTGTCTATATCATTAAGTTGTGGTGGTAAATGGTAGTCATTGCGTATCGAAAAGGGTGGTGTAAAATTCGACTACATAAAAGATTGTTTTCATGATTCGCTTAATTATTTGTAAATTTTATTTAGTAGGTGTTTGAAGAAGAAATATAAGATAAGATGATTTATCGTTATTATTTTATACCACGCGATATATTAAGTGTCTTTTGAAGTGAAGAAGATTTTAAGAATATCATTATTTAGTGGGTGTTTGAAAGATATAAACGATAAAACGATTTATGATTATTGTTTTGTATCATTTGCTATATTAATTATACTTTGAGTGATGGGGTATTTTAATTATAATGATTTGTAAATTTTATTAGTGAGTGTTTTAATGAAAAGAAAATTAGATGATTTATGTATTATTGTTTTGTACCAAGTGCTATATTAATTGTACTTTTGAGTGAGAGATTTTAATGATTTCATTAATTCGACATTAATATACATAGACGTTACAAGTTAGATGACGATATTATTGTTTTTGTACCAAGTGCCATATTAATTGTACTTTTAGTTTACAAGTTTAGTAGGTTACTTTTATTAGAAATGTTTTGGTCTTAAAAATTTTAAGACTTCTATATTTAGAATGTCCTAAACACTTTATATAGTAGTATAGATAATATAACAAGTTGAAATCAGACTAACAATTTAAAGCTACTTGGGACTACATGTGCAAAAAAAAAATTATCAGACACTAGTTACGTAAAAAATTATCAACATGACTTAAAGTGAAAAACAATTAAAAAAAACTTTTCTCTCTCTTGTTGGACACCAGTGCCCAGGAGTGTAAAATGAGTCGGGTCGAATTTTTTTTTAGATAAAAGGCCTTTCGCACGGTAAAATATATATTACACCAAAAAATATTGAAGTACAATAGATGAGGGTTACTCCCCCACCTGGGCCCGATCAGGGCTAAAAACAACTGCTCCACATGTGCATCAAAACAATGCTAACCAACTAACAAAAGAAACACTAAGAAAATGTTTATGACATGCCATAAACACGAACACCTAATTATTTCTTTGTGCGACCTTGCACCTTGAAATCACCCAAAGATTTAGAAGAATTCGCAAGTATGTAGAAGTGTAATTTGGATCCTCCACCTCATCTTCACTTGACTCGCCTTGCATTTCTAAAACTTGTTTCCCCTCGGGATCAAATGCAAGCGAATCAAAAGGGTTCGGAGTTGCAAAATTAGTATCATGTGTAACCTTCTTCTGACTTATGTTCTTTGAAGTAAATGCAACATTATTAGTATTACCCATCTTATTCTTTTCGATTGTAGTAAAGCGGGTTTAGGTTTGTTTAAATGAACACCGCCAATGTTACGAGCCTTTTCATGTTGATTCCTTTCCCTTTCTTTCGCAGAATCTCCACAAAACCATCCTCCCAGTAGTTAGGTTGAAACATCCTCAATCGCCCTTAGGGCATTAATCAAAACCATGACCAAAATCTTACATAAATGACACCTTGAGGTTTCCACCATACTCAACTCGAATAGTCTCTTTAGAAAACTCCTCGCCCCATCAAAGGAAGAGCCACAATAAGACTATCTTTCAATTCATTTTCGTAACTAACCTCGACTAACACCCAAGAAACCAGAACGACCCCACGCCTCTTCACATCTTGCTAGTCATGAATCAAGCATCTTAGGAATACCGAGCTTTGTAGCAAGACTTAACCCTCTCAATGAATAAACCGCTATAGGAACATCATGGAGTTTAATCCACACCGGTATTTTAGTCAAATCTTCCTTACAAACTCAGATGAAGCGTGCATTCTTTAAGAAGAATCGAAACATTACGGATAATCCACTAACCGCCCAACACATCTTCCATGCCCTTTCTAGTTTCAAACCGAAAAAGAAAAATCCTTTTCGTTTTCATCACCTTGGTTAAACCATATTTCACCACATACTACGAGCATAGTAATCAACCACCGAAAGGCCAAACTTTACCAATAAAATACCGTAAGAGTATTCTTGAATTTATTACTAACCTTTTCCATGGTAGCACGTGGTATAGCAACATCACCGCTCACATGAAATATTAGATTCCAATGGGCACACAACCACCGTTGGTTTAGGCGATTCAGTTGCAAACCCGTGCAAATGAAATAGTTTCGGACTCTCAGCGACCTCTTTTCGTACAGACTTGATTGAAGCGAAGATGAATGCAGATCAAGAGTGCGACGATCATCACCATTAGCAAAAGAACCATTCGACCAAACTCTCCTCGTTAGGCCTCCATCTTCAAACCGAACCACACGATTCGACCTAGCGGGAATTACGTTGGACCTGATCATGTTACCATCAATGTTCTTCACTTTTTTCGCTAAAGAACTCAATAACTCACTATAATTTTCCTTTCCTCCTTCATCGCCATCACAAACCCAAAGAACAAACAACCTAAACAAAACGCAACAAAGAAGAAAGAACCACGAAGCCCTATTCGAATGGCAAAGAAACCCTAATGACCTTAATGATGACGACTAAGACCTGTGAAAACCAAACCCTAATCACCAAAAAAAAACTCTAAAACGAAAAAGACCCAAAATCTTTGCAACAACAATTGAATGGAGATGAAAGAATGATAAGAGATCACTCCCAACCACATACAACGTCAATAGCGTGGAAATATCGAGCAAGAATCGATTTAGGGTTCATAATGGCTGCTGCTAGGGTTAGGAGTAGAGAGTTTTTCCATTTTTCTATTTTAGATTTTAAAGTGGATCAGAAAGATCAGATTCAATATTTTATTCGGTT
This sequence comes from Chrysanthemum lavandulifolium, assembly GCA_022545495.1. NCBI lineage: Eukaryota > Viridiplantae > Streptophyta > Magnoliopsida > Asterales > Asteraceae > Chrysanthemum > Chrysanthemum lavandulifolium. The sequence continues at coordinate 184,848,829 of CM040239.1, read as the reverse complement.
TGAGCTCAACTCGATAGCTTGACGAATATTCATAAGGTAAGCTCGAACTCGGCACAAGAAAGTTTGACTTTTGCTCCAGCTCAGCTTTAAAAACTCTAATTAATTATTTTTAATAATGTGTTTTTTTAACCTTTAACTTAAAAGCTAAGATAAGATTTGAATTCGGCTTGAATTTAGCTCGAAAAGCTCTATACATTTATAAATTTACATATAAACCTTCTAAAAAAATGCAAAACATATATACAAACATTATATTATTTAGATGATAGTTATATTAACTTTCTTCACATACCAAGGGACTTATCTCCACCATTCATCTAAAAAGAAATCAATAGCTGAGATTAAAAATATTTTATTATTTCACCTATTTTTTATGATTTAAATATCTCTTAAACCGTTAATCGTCAAGCGAAAATATTTACACAATCGCAACGAGCATTTAATTATCTTTCATGACAAGACTTGATATACTTTCGAAAAAGAAAAAAATCCTTTTTTTTCACGTTTTCGCTTTTTTAAATTTTTATATTCTTGAAATTTGCATGAAAAAATCTTATATGATTAAATACCAATTTGAATATCACATGTGATATTAGAGTTAAATCATATATGATATGTAATATCACATGTGATATGATATGTATATTATATGTGATTTTACACTAATATCAAATGTGATATTATATAATATGATTTAACACTAATATCACATGTGTTATTCAAATTAGTGTTTATGATCTTTAACGCAAATTTCGATGCGTGTAAAAAGCGAAAAACTTAAAAAGAAGTGAAAATACGATTTTTTTTCTTTCAAAGTATATTAAAGTGTTTTTCTATAAAGTTAAATCTTCGTCCTGATGAAAGATATTAATATTTGAAAAAAAAAAAAAGTGGGTTTTAAATTGTTGGGATTAATTTCATCATTTAGATTAAATAAAATTAAAGGTGGAGATTGAATTCCCAGTATGTAAAAAATCTTTTGTTCTCAAATGATTTTAAATTTATTATTTAAAAGCTCGATAAAAACATGAGTTGAGAATATATACGCTCGAGGAATGACTCGTTAAAAATTCCAAGCACATTTTCTTGGCTCGAACTCGAGCTCGAAGCCATATAAAGCTCGGCTCAAACGAGATTGAGTCAAGTTCGGACTCGAGTTACTTGTTAAAAGCTCGACTTGTTTACACACTTAAAAATAAATGCATAAAACCAAACAAAAATCAACACACAAACAAAACGTTGTGATGCTCTTTAACTAAAACGTTGTTATTCAAATTTTGTTAGGAGAAGCATAATGTGAGATTGTAATACTTGTTTTCTTTAGTAATATAAGAGTAAATTTATTTTCTAAAACAACACAAAACTCTTAGGAAATAGATTATAGGCCCGAGTTTGTTTGTGAGTTCAGGTCCATTAGAGTTTTTAGGTTTCATTATATTATTATTATATTCTACGTAATAGATTATAGGCCCGAGTTTGTTTATGGGTTCGGGTCCATTAGGGTTCTAGATTTCATTATAATATCATTATATAAAGGTTTGATGAATAATACAAAATATCCCATTAGGAATTATTAAAGTTCACATGATATCAGAGCAACTCTTATCCTGAGACCTAGTCGGCAACTTTGAGCAGACGTCTCAAGCCACCTCGTTAAACCCTAGCCGTCGCCGTTTATCCGTTTTAACAAAAAATAATTTTTGGATTAAACCCTAGTCGGTCACTGTTTGGACCATAACTCCTAAACCGTATGAAGTTAACTGACGCCGTGAACGCCATTAGCTTTGTAATTAACTTCAAAAGAAAAACATATCAGAATAGCTATCGTAGGCCTAAATACGCGCCTTAACAAGCGTCGGGTTCAGAAAACAACATTGCCTCATTGTTTTGCTTATAACTCTCAAACTGTTAAGAGTTAGATGACACCATCAGCAGCCGTGGATTCGTAATTGAATTCTGAAGAAAATGATACCGGAATCGTTGCCTCCACTGGTAGGACGGCGCCTTCACTCGTCGTTATAAGTCCAGACAGTCGTCGCATTAAAAAACTCTCTTTTTCAAATTACGTTTATCCGCTGCGACTGGTTACTATCAAAGTCTAGATTCTTTATCAAAATATCTATATTTATTTATTTTTCCCTCTTCTTAGTAATTATAGTTTACCCTCCAATTTGAGCTTTCACGATTTCGTTGCTTGAATTACGAAAAAGTATTAGGCAATAAATTATAAAACCCGAACCCGTCTTTGAGTTTGAATCAATTAAGGTTTCTAGACCTCATTGCATTATCATTACACAAATATTTGATGAATAATACAAAATATCCCATGAAAAATTATCAAAGTTAACAAAAACATCTATTAACGGCTCAAATGTTTGGTATGCAAACTTTCTGATTTATTAAAATTTAAATATCAATTATCAGTTGATAAATTGCTCAATTAATAATGGAAGAGTGTAGAAGCTAAGAAGTGTGATAATGTAGTTTGTGAAAGCCGTTACAAGCAGTCGCTTTCTACAACGGTTAGAAAATGCCACCGGCTAATTGCCTGCTGCCACTCATTCTTTTAGCTTAATTTTTCTTCTTAAATGGTCCCGTCATGCAAAAAAATATTTAAGAATTTAGAGTTATTATAAATAAATATTCCAAAAGATATGATTTTTTTTTTTCTTTTCTTATAATCGCTAAGAAATGAGAGGTGACTACTCCACCACACGTTTTATTGATGTACAATAAAATGTTGAATTTGATCATCATTTCATAACACTTTGACCCAATTTTATAACATGTGCAAACGGGTATTAATATATTATGACGAAAATAAATTAGAGTATATTTAGGCATAGTGCAAGAACATGTCTAATTTACTTATCTTGATTTTTCTTGCATTCAAATCATTGATTTATAAGAACTACTTATATATCATTTAAAAAAATGTATTCGACTTATTATAATGTCAAAACTTGTTTATATGATAAAGGCACCGATAGAAATTTTAACAGGTGTATCGTATTTTTTACAGGATATAAAATGATCTTTGAAATTATTTTTCTTGTTTAAATTAATTATAGTATACTACAATGTTTAACACATTTTGCAAAACTGGTATCATATAGAATTTGTGTAACATGTTCAAGTAAGTTCGAGGAAGTTCTTAGGCTACACTGTTTTAACGGTAGCAAAGTTTTAGGTTGTGGTTTGAGTTCTTTGTGGTTTCACAACGATCAAGGGTTATGGGTCGGCGAGGGTCAGGGATTTGAGCTTGTGGGTCTTGGGGTTATGGATTTTTTGTTCATCAATCGCCCCTTACATCTTATTGTGTCAGCACTCAGCCTAATAGTGCAACTGGTCTGACGGGTTTCATCACATTATGTCTCGTGGTCGGTTTTCTTCACCATTTTTCTTGCTGTCTACTGGGTGACCGCTTTTAATGGCTATTTTTTTTTTTTTTTTAGAACGGCTAAGATTTATAAAAAGTTAGCAAAAAGCTAACGACAATTACAAAGAAATATTAAGAAGTGGCTATGTAATGCAGGTCCGGATGATGAGTTCGTCCTTCGATTGTTGGATATGATGCATGGTTGTTCTTGTTTTAGGACTGTTGTTGTTGGATAATTTGATTGTCGTTTCAAGGTTAAAGTCTTTTAGAGTGGTGCCGGTCGCCTTTTAAGTACAAAGCGACATTACTTTCCATTATATGAGAACTGATAATGGTGAAGAATATACTTTAAATTAGTTTTACTAATTTCTTCAACAACAGTATCATCTCTTAATGTCAAAGTCTTTTAGCCTTTTTGCTTATTAAGGAAATGACAATATTCACGTCCGTACATGATCTAATTTGCATGATTTCTGCACACTACATAATCAAAATGGTTCATAAGCTCTAGAGCTAAAATTTGGAAATCCAGCAAAAAGTATAATTCCATTGCATAATTTTCTAAGCAATTGAAAACATAAATAACAATCTCACTAATAAATATACAAAATATGCTCAAATATACGCTGGCTAATCAAAAAACAAGAGTAGAAGACAACCAAAAATTTAATTCCACTCTGTCATGGATAACAACACAACAAACAAACAAACAAACAATATAGAACCTGTCAATATCCCTATGTTTATTCCAGAACTAACATAATCTCATATTCATCTTAAACCAATAATTAACAAAACAATCAAACTAAAACACACCCGTTAATATGTTTTCAACTATAAAACCACACACACCCTATCTTCTCTCTTCACAACACCACCACTCACAGCACTTCAAAAACACACAGCTAAAGAGTTTTAGTGTGTGAACAAATCTTTAACAAATGGAGGGTAAAGAAGAAGATGTGAAGGTTGGAGCAAACAAGTTTTCTGAAAGACAACCAATAGGAACATCAGCACAAACTGATCATAAGGACTACAATGAGCCACCACCAGCACCATTGTTTGAACCAGGAGAGTTTTCTTCATGGTCTTTTTATAGAGCTGGTATTGCTGAGTTTATAGCAACTTTCTTGTTTTTGTACATCTCTGTCTTGACTGTTATGGGTGTGGTTAAGTCTCCTACAAAATGTGGGACTGTTGGGATTCAAGGGATTGCTTGGGCTTTTGGTGGTATGATCTTTGCTCTTGTCTACTGCACTGCTGGTATTTCAGGTATCTTTTTGCTAAGACCCTTTACTATTTTTTTTTTTATTAATGTGTGCGTTTGAGATTTAGTCTGAGTTCTGCAAACCCTTTTAATCTTTTGCACCAAACTTTCAATATTTACATATATTTCTACTCACTAGCCAAATAATTTGTTTCATTTGACTGAATATGTTGTTAATTTGGTGTAAACAGGAGGACATATTAACCCAGCCGTGACTTTCGGTCTGCTACTAGCACGAAAACTGTCTTTGACCCGGGCAGTGTTCTACATGGTGATGCAGACTCTTGGAGCCATCTGTGGTGCTGGTGTGGTCAAGGGGTTCATGGGTGATGCTCAGTTCACCACATTGGGTGGTGGAGCCAATGTCGTAGCCCATGGTTACACCAAGGGTGATGGTCTTGGTGCCGAGATTGTTGGTACTTTTGTCCTCGTTTACACCGTCTTTTCAGCCACTGATGCCAAGAGAAATGCCAGAGACTCTCATGTCCCAGTATGTAAACTTATGCAGCTATGAACAAATAGAAAAAGTTAAAAAGGTCAAACATTAATCTGAGTTTAAATGTTTTATTGTAGATTTTGGCCCTCTTCCAATCGGATTTGCGGTTTTCTTGGTCCATTTGGCCACCATTCCCATCACCGGAACTGAATCAACCCTGCAAGAAGTCTTGAGCTGCGATTATCTACAACAAGGGTCACGCTTGGGATGACCACGTATGTTTTTTCAAGATTTCATTTTGACTTATTAATCTGACATTTATTTTGCTAAAATGTTGATCAAATTATTTGACATTATGTTTGCAGTGGATCTTCTGGGTTGGCCCCTTCATCGGAGCTGCACTTGCTGCTTTGTACCATCAGATAGTTATCAGAGCCATTCCCTTCCACAACAGATCTTAAATTCTTATTAATTTTGTAAAATTATTTCCTCTGTTACTTAAGAGTTGTTGTACTTTATTTAATTGTGGATCTTTAAGTTAAGTTGTCCTTCTATACTACATAGTACTATATAAAACATTTAAGTTGTGGGCTCCATAAAAAATTAAATTAAGATAATGTAGCCCATTATTTAAATGACACGTGTACTTCTCTAACTAAAAATAACAAAAAGCGCCTAACAAACTAAACTAAAGAAACTAATAATAATGGGACATACGCCACTTCTTAACTAATTAATCACCTTTATTTTTAAATTTAAATATCTTTTAATTAGATTAATTTTTTACGATCTAATTTCACCATATTTTTAAAAATTTTGTGATCTTTAATTTAACATCCATTTTGATATAGCTTTTACGAGTTTTTAGCTTTTACATTTTAGAGGTTTATTTTATTTTGATTCAAATTTTTATAACTTTAACCTTTATTTCAATCAATACAAACTTTATTTATCAAAATCATTTACTTTTGGGAAAGTGTTTGACTTTGAAAGAGATTGGGAAGGTCTTTTATACGCGGAATAATGACGTCACGAAAGATACTGAAACCCAAACAAACACATACAACTAACACATATACATTCGGAGTATTATGAAATGAATTCACTAATGGGTAAGGAATCGAGGAGAGTTGGGTTAGCAATTCATTTACTATATTTATTATATAACTATATTTATCGCCGCCACTGTACGCGGGTATCCAACTAGTGTTAATGAATATGTGTAAATTATCCTCTCATGTTAATTAGTTGATTTCATATGTTCCATAATTTCTCCTATTTCTGAATCAATATTAGGGTTAAATCTATTAATTATAAACGAATTTTCCACAGTTATTAGAAACGGGGTAGGATATATACACATCTTACCAATGTAACTTTCAAATACGTTCTATTGTCACTAATTTGGTAACTAGCTACCGGCTAAACCTGTAAATTGTGAAGATTGTCATTGGCTAAACCTGTAAATTTTGAAGATTTGTCATTTTTATTTTATTCTTGAGGAAATTGCATTTTGGTCCCTAAGGTTTAGCAATTGGTGGTTCATCCCCAAGGTTTGAAAAATCTGCCGATCCTCATTTTAAACGTTCTTTGCATGTTTGGTCCGATCAACATCAAACGACAAAATAGCCACATCTTTTTTTGTTTCTATTTTCTTTCATATTTCTTACATAAATGGTTCCCTGCCTTGTGTTGGGTTTTGCAAAATTAGCCATTTTTTTTTTTTTTTTTTAAATTAACTTTAATACTAATATTATTTTTAGTTCAAAAATATTCAAAGATATTCCATAAAAATTTAGTTTTATCACATGCTTTTTTAATTTTAATAGTTTTCTATAGAATTATTAATACGTTTCATTATGCTTTATTACGTTTTGTTATTCTTTTACGTTGTTCGCTTTTACGCCACGCCGTCCGCTTTAACGCTTTACGCCGTCGCTTTTTACGTGTTCGCCGGTTTTACGCCACCGCTTTTACATTTTAATCCGCACGCCGGTCTTTTACGTTTCGTCCATTTTTGAGTTTTCACGCGTTGCCGTTTTAATCTGTTTTCGCCATCAATTTTACGCTTGACCTTTTTGCATTTTCCCGTTGCTCTGTTTTTACGCTGTTCGCTTTTTATGTTTTAGTCTATTTTTACGCCGTCCATTTTGTTACGCTTTCGTTCGCTTTTTACTTTTTACGTTTCAACCGTTTTTCTTTTTCTCCGTTTTTACGTTTTCATCTATTTTTACGTTATCGGAGAAAACATAAAAACGCCAAAAACGTAAAAACGGACGAAAACGTAAAAAATGTACGAAAACGAAAATGTATTTAAAACATAAAAAATGTAGAAAACGAAACAAATGGATGAAAACATAAAAGTGACGAAACATTAAAATGGGCGAAACGAAAAATGTATTTAAACGAAAACGAGAACGTAAAAGAAGAGACGAAACAAAAAAAGGCCGAAAATGCAAAACAAGTGACGTAAAACGAAAGAATGTATTCGAAACGTAAAAAACGGACTAAAACATAATAAAAAGTTGAAAACGTAAAAGAATCTGGACGAAACGTAAAAATGACGAAAACGTAAAGACGGATGAAAACATAAAATGAACGAACGTATAAACCGTATAAAAGCGGACAAAGATGTAAAAGCGGAAAACGAAATAAACGGTTGAAAACAAGCCACGAAAACGTAAACCGAATGAAAACGTAAAAATGATTTAAAACGTAAAAGACGGTGAGAACATAAAAACAAACGAAACGTAAAAAGACAAAGATGTAAAGATCAAGAAACGTAAATAAACGGTTGAAAACAACGATTTAAAACGTAAAACCGAATGAAACATTAAAAATGGATGAAAACATAAAAATTAAAACGTAATAAAACGGTTGAAAATATAAGAGAATGGACGAAAACATAAAAGCAAATTAAAACGTAATAAAACGGTTGAAAATATAAGAAAATGGACGAAACATAAAAACTGACGAAAACGTAAAAATCAAACAAAACGTAAAGATACGAATATATTTTGGACTTTTCTTTTGAATTTAAAAAATTTATGTAAATTTTTTTTTTTTTTTTGAATATCTTTAACATGTTTTGAATATTTTTGAATATTTTTAATTAAAAAATAATACTAATTGTAATAGTTAATTTTTTAAAAAAAATCGGATTTAATTTTGTAAAACTAAGACAAGACAGGGGACCATTTATGTAAGAAATATGAAAAGAAAATAGAAACAAAAGAAGATGGGTATTTTCGCCATTTGATGTTGATCGGGACCAAACACGCAAAGAAATGTTTCAAACGGCGACCACCGTTCAGACTTTCAAACATTGTAGATCGAACCTACAATTTATTAAACCTGCGACCAAAATGCAATTTACTCTTTATTCTTATACATGTATCCCATGCATATGTGGAATGTGTATCATCCACACACAAAAAGCCCAATACAACCTTTTAAATCTAAAATCAGATCAGGTACCTTCAATAAACTTGTTAACATAAAAAACAAATAACCTCTTTTACAATCATTAAACTTTTCGATAACATCAATTTTAGTTAGTTATTATTAGTTTCTAGATGGCAGAACAGGCGGATCGGACGGGCGCGGGCCATGATTCAAACGCAAGTCCAAAACTAAAAGCATGGCCAAACCAAGACGTGTTATACTTAATCGCTTAAAATACAAAACGACGAAATAAATTTCTCAAACGTAATATCGTTCATATTGAAAAATTTTAAATACATTATATCTATAATTTTTCTTTAAAAGAATCAGAATGCTCTCCAATTGAAAGAAAACGCGTCTGTTACGTTTATTTAACTTTTAAACGGCAATATACTACCATTTAAAAAAGGTGTGGGCTAAATGTGAATAATTCTTTAACAAATTTGCCCAAATTAACTAAATTTTTTTAATTTTAGGTACAAATTGATACCTTTAGTTTTTATATAATGTTCAAAACTACTACAGTACTTTTATACACTCTTGTTCTGTAACACCCTACCCAACATGGGTCAAAATGTCACATTATGATGTCATACAAAGCATACAAACGCAAGCGGAAGTCTTAAATACAATAACAAGTCATATAAACGAATGACTTCAAAAGGAAATACATAATCCAATATGACCAAAAGAAAAGAAATATCCAAAATAAATATTCTCCGAACTAAGTCCAGAATGATAGGAATCTAGGTAAGGTTGGTCCACTCAAAAGCCTTTACTCTCAGCCCAATTCAAAACCCATCATCCCACTTGGTACCTGCCGCATGGAAAAGAAAATGCGGCTGGGCTTAAAAAGTGTTACGCCCCCAAAACCGAAAAGTTAAAAACTTTTAAAAAGACAATTAATCGACCAACTTAATTGACAATTTAGTTATTCTGTTTAAGACTCAAATTTAAAAACTAAAGAAGACTCGAAAATTTTCTTTTTAACTTGGTTTTAAAGTACTCCAAACATACTCACTTGACGGGTGGATGCCGTCGCTCACACTACGCGACGCCGTCCCTCCCTGAATGGAGTATCAGATAATATGTAAACTTTAAGCCCTCAGGGGTTTTATAACCCGCTTGGTCAAGACATCTTGGGACGCCACACCTTCAACCGGGACGTCATTCGAACAGAATTGTCCCGACTCAGAACACTTTTAACCAGACGGGGTCACTACAGCGGTGGCCGTCCGGCACTGACTGATAATATGTGCGATTTCACGACTTATACCCAACTTTACTACCAATAGTAAAGGACAACATCAAAAGATCCAAATTGACCCACATAACACACCAAGACTATTACCATGTATCCTTTTGATACATATCATTCCAACAAGACAAATGGCACTACGCCAAACATCATTTTACCATAATTTGACTCATAGACTACAAGGATTTGACACTATTGATTTAAAACCATTAGACAACACTAAAACATAGTTACAAACCAATAGTGAAGAAAAGACCTTAAGACCCGAAATATACGAAAATAGAACTTGACTCTTCGGGGCTTCCAACTTCAACACCTTGGTTCCAAAAGACTAGCACAACTAGAAGCTCAAGTATAGTTCATCCTATACTTGATTCTTACCCTTATCCTCCTTGCTAGAATCTACAAAACATCATCAACTATAACGTAAGCAAATTGCTTAGTAAGTAAATGGGTTATATGCAAGTAAAAACTTTAACAACATAAGAGGATTCATGGAGCATCTATAACATAAGAACATACCTTTAATTTGATATTTACACTACTTTGACAATATAAAAGCTATGGATTCAAGCTATTATTATAAGCTCCAACAAAACTATAACAAACAATCAATAGTTCATAATTAAACACAATACAACATAAACCCACTATACTTACCTCCAATTTGCTCAATAGGTTTTCTACCAAGTAGAGTCACAACTCCCTTAAACTTCCTAAACAATAATTAATCTTAATTAGAGACTATAACTAGTAGTTTCTATGAATTGGACATCTTCTATTACTACTTTAAATTTCTAAAATTCAAAACCCTTATCATAAGGATTGGGGAAGATACTTACTTGGTCTAGAGGTATGAAATTAAGGGTCTAATAATCTTGATAATCACCACTACAAGCTCAAATTAGACTCAATTGAAGGTTCTTGGTATATCTTCTTCTTCCTCCTTACCACTCTTTCTTCATCTCTAGGTTTTCCTCAAAAATTCTGGATATCTCTTCTAATATATTTATTTTTCTTTTATTAATTTCACTTAGCTCTAATGACAACTTTAGTCCCCCTATTCTAAGGTTCTTATACATTGGCCACTAAAGTTCCTAACTCATTTACTTAGTTGTAACTTTTAAATAATTTTGAAATACCAATATAACATAAAGGACCAATACTAACATTTAATAATACCTTGTCGGGATACGGGTGTAACAATTCACCCCTCCTAAAATTTGATTTCGTCCCTGAAATCTATGCTTGAAAAACTTGAGGATACTTATTCCTCATTCTTTCTTCCGGTTCCCATCTAATAGTTGTACCCTTCCGATGTCTCCATTGCACTTTAACCAAAGGAATCTCTTTATTTCTTAGTTGCCTTATCTTTCTCCCAAGTATTGCCTCCAGTTCTTCTTGTGATATCAAATTCAGATCTATTTCTATATCATCCCATGTAATCACACTAGCTTCACCCGCTAAGCATTTCCTTAGGTAAGATACATGGAAGGTATTGTGAATTCCTTTCATTTCATCGGGGAGTTCCAATACATAGGCTACTTCTCCAACACGCTCTAAGATCTTGAAGGGTCCAATATATCTTGGTCCTAACTTTCCTTTATGTTTGAACCTAAGAACACCCATCCACGGAGAAACCTTAAGCATGACAAAGTCTCCTACTTCAAATTCAATTGGTCTTCTTCGATTGTCGGCGTAACTTTTCCATCTATCTTGGACCGCTTTAAGTCTTTCTCGGATCATCTTAATTTTCTTGGTTGTTGCTAGTATTACATCCGTACTAGCTAACTCTCTTTTCCCAACTTCATCCCAACATACCGGAGTTCTACATTTTCTACCATAAAGCATTTCGTAAGGTGACATTTCTATGCTAGCATGATAACCATTGTTATAAGAAAATTCAGCCAAAGGTAGATGATCATCCCAATTTCCCCCAAAGTCAATTACACAAGCCCTTAACATATCTTCAAGTGTTTGAATTATTCTTTCACTTTGCCCATCGGTTTGCGGATGAAAAACCGTACTCATATGAAACCTTGTACCTAGTTCTTCTTGGAAAGTTTGCCAAAATGACAAAGTAAATCTTCCATCTCTATCGGAGATTATGGAAATGGTTACCCCATGGCGTGCAACTATTTCTTTAACATATATTTTTTCTAACTTGTGGACGAGCATATTTTCTCTAATTGGAATGAAGTGTGCGCTCTTCGTTAAACGATCCATTATTACCCAAATCTCGTCGTGCTTTTTGGTAGTTCGCTGTAACTTTGTAACGAAGTCCATTGTAATCTTTTCCCACTTCCAAACCGGTACTTCTAATGGTTGTACTTTGCCATATGGTTTTTGGTGTTCGGCTTTAACCTTCAAACAAGTTAGACATTTTTCAGCATATTTCACGCAATCTCTTTTTATACCTGGCCACCAATAATCTCTCTTTAAATCATGATACATCTTGTTAGCCCCTGGGTGAATAGAATATTTTGACTTATGTGCTTCATCTAAAAGTAACGTCTTAAAGTCACTACGAAAAGGAATGACAATTCTCCCGTATCGCGTTTTAAGTCCGCGACTATCTTCCTCAAAATGAGGGACATGGGAAGTGATACGTTCTCTTTCCCAATTTTCTTCTTTCAAAGCTTCCTCTTGGCCTAACTTAACCTTGTCGAAGAAGTCGGATGTGATAATCATTTACAAAGAATGGATTTTGGTAACTTCACCTTGGTCCCTACGACTTAATGCATCGGCTACGACATTTGCTTTTCCCGGGTGGTAACAAATCTCACAATTGTAGTCCTTTAACAAGTCTAGCCACCTTTGTTGTCTCATATTCGGATCCTTTTTGTTTAGGAAGTATTGAAGGCTCCGGTGATCGGTATAAATTACAAACTCCACACCGTAGAGATAATGCCTCCATATTTTTAATGCAAAAACTACTGCTGCGAATTCAAGATCGTGAGTCAGGTAGTCTCTTTCATGTTTCTTCAACTGTCTTGATGCATAGGCAATTACCTTGCCTCTTTGCATAAGGACACAACCAAGACCAGAATACGATGCATCACTGTATACAACCATATCTTCTATTCCTTTCGGTAAAACTAAGATTGGTGCCTCACATAACTTCCTTCGTAAGATAGAAAAAGCATCATCTTGCTCCTTCCCCCACTAAAAAGGGACATTATTTCTTGTAAGCTTAGTTAGTGAAGATGCAATTATAGAAAATTCTTGTATAAACCTCCGATAATATCCTGCCAAACCTAGGAAACTTCAGATTCTACACATTCTTGGGGCTTTCCAATTCATTCACGCTTCTATCTTTGAAGGTCAACTTTAATGCCCTCCCGGTTAACTAAATGTCCAAGAAAAACCCGAAAATCTAAGACACGTAAAAGACTAAAATACCCTTGAAATCGAAAATTATAAAATACGTTTATATCATTTAACGAAAATTAAAAACTTAACTTACGAATAATAAAAACTTAACTAAAATATGTACGTGATCGACATGGTACGACGAAAGATTAAACGTCTCGCGTAAAGTTTGGGCCTTGCCATTTGTTTGATTTTTGATCCGATGGGCTCGTTTCTTTTGCTGCCGAAAGTCCAAGCCATAGGGCGTTTGTTTTGGTGTCGTGTGGATCAAGAGTCAAGGCCCAAAGGTCGTGGGTTTTGTTGTGTTCGGTTGGACTAGGCCGAACCCAAACCCCCTCCTAAAAGCCCTAACCAAAATTTTACTACCACTATAAATATAACACATAACCTCAAAAGTGAAACCCTAGTTTTAGTCTTGCCTCTCTTTTCTCTTTGTTTCCATTCGTACCAACCTCAAGACCCCTTGGTGTCGAGTTTTTGCTTCAAACAAGTAAAGGTATAACGTTTATTCGTCTTCCTTTGATGTACCTTGCATGTATATGTCGAGCTATGTTTTGTTTACTCGAGTTTTCTTGTTTCTTTTGTTGGCCGAGCCGTGTAAACCAAAAACAACACAAACCCTAATGATTTGAACCTTATAAGTATTAAAGAACATGTATGTAATATGTATTATTGAATCGGATCATGGTTAAGTCGAGCTATAAAAGAACCGAACCACATATATAAATGTTATCATGCCTAATAAATTCAAACCCTAATTGGAATGGAACCCTAAGTGTAATTAATGGTCTAAACATGTGATTATAGTGGTTTTAATAAACCCTAAAACTGGACAGCATCATATGTCGAATTTGTGTGTGTTATAGATCCAATTTTATAAGTGCAATAACCTGGGTTTTGTGGGAAAAGTTTATTTTATGTCTTAGTTAAGTTTTCCAAGTGGTTTGGTCGAATTTGGAGTTGTCTAAGTCGTATTTTGAATTTTACAAAATCAAGTGTCAAAGCTGAGAAAACGGGTCCGAAATTTAGTTATATTGTTTGATTTTTCATTTTCAAACCATAAGGAATTGGGAGCCCTCCTTTTACAGGAGTGATATTTATGACATAAATGAATTTCTAGGAGTTTTGGGAATTTTTCCAAGGTGTCTAAACAGGTCCAATAAGTGTAAACTTTTAAGGTGTATTTTCGATTACTTTCGGATAGGTCTGGACTTGTGATTTTCCATAGGCCATTTGGCATAGAGATAGAACCCACCAATTTTGGAGACTCTTTTAAATCATATGGGAACCCCTGGATTTTGCTTGATTTCATTTGAGCTAAGTAAGTATTTTATAAAAATCGCTAAAGTCTGGTCCGAATATGAGTTTAAGAAACCGAAAGATAAAATATGATATCAATAGGTAACACACTTACAAAGGCATAAGAAGCTTATAAAAGGAACTAATAAGTATTATACGAATCGTAATCCGTAGATTCATTGAAGAAGACGTGGCGTCGTATCTTCGTGTTCGCTCATTCATTTGCTTTTCCTCATTTGCGTTAAGTACGGATATTCATCTTACTTTAAGACACTTATGTTATCGTACATATATTCGACCTTTTCAAGAAAGGTTCCTTATGACGTTCTCCTTCGTTAGCTTTTCTATTTCAATTATTAGGATTCCTATGCCATTGCTATGATTCCTTTTTTATATGAATCTTTTGTCCGAACTTTATTTGTTGAACCTTGCTATGTTTGAGTATGAATTTCGATTATGAACTTCGATTATGAACATCGATTATGAACCTCGATTATGAGCGTATGATATGTGATCGCGATATGAACCTTTGATTTTCTGAACATTTGATATGAACCCTCTCGATTTATTTGATCCGTTGCTTCTCGAAACTTCATTAGTGAACCATGAAATATCCGATTTGGACTTTATGATATGAAACCTCCGATATATATATCTGTGACTTTATGATGAATTATGATCTGTGTCAATTATGACAACTGTTTGACCTAAGTTAGTTTGACACCCGAGCCAAATATTTCACTAGTCATGGGGTTCCATGTCCGTATCGATGATGCACCTCGATATGACTCTAGGCGATGAGAGTGATGTTCGCCACGCCTCTGGATGGTGAAGCATATTTTGTATATGTAGGAAGGGCGATGGATGCATCCTAGATCCGATCCGTTATCCGATATGATTTGTCGGTGAATGATGTCGCAAATACGCTGCCTTCACAAAATTTTGGGAGCTAGCTACTCCATTGGTTACCGAGGTCTCCCTCAGATTATAAAAGGTATTCCGAGGTCACCCTCCGAATAAGAAAGTTACTCGATATGATATGTTCGGGCTCGTGGTAGTTAACTAAATCTTTATCTGTTATCTCTATGTTAAATATTCGATTATGATTCGGTATGTTCAAGTGTTTATGATTATGTGCTAGGCTTATTATATGTTATTATATGTGTTTATGCTTTTGTATGTTTATGAGACTACCGTCTGTTATGCTAAGATATGATTAATATGTTTAAACATGATTCAGATATCCGATATTATGTTAGTTTATCGTTACGTGAATGCGTTGATCTGCGAGATGAATGTGCTAGTGTACAATTGAGTATTTTGAAAGTTTAGTATGTATGACGGTTCGATTAATTTTATAAACGTTGCCTATCGGTTAGTTATCTCGTCTCGCATATGTGACCGCCATGTTAAAACTCTGCGATGTTAAGATTCGATCCGAGAACCGGTTTAGCTTATGATATCTGCTCGATAATTGCTAATGGCTATGTTATGTCTTTGTCTGCTTGGTTATAGCTTGTCATCGTGTCTTCTATCCGTATGTGTGGATCGCCATGATTTGACCGCTAATTCATTGCTACAATATTGAATAAAGTCTGTTAAATGTAGATTAATTGATTTGTATGAATGCCATGTTTACCTTCTAGAACTGCCTGCTAGTCCTTAGACTTTTCGCTTGGTTTATATGTAATCTATCTTCTTGATATGTTAAGTGTCCGGATATTCTAATGTGTTTGTGTTTGTGTCATCAATATGCTATGTGAGTTTGCTCTTGATTGCTAGTTGTTCTTCCGGATTACGTGTGTTTGTGTTCCGCAAATCCTCTATGATTCATTATGCTCACTCAGCTGCGACTTCGTTATTCGTTTCATTTGTTTCAGTTTGCATTTCTTTTTGTTTAGTTTCCGCTTTTGTTATATCCGCTCACCGGGCTTTGTAAGCTCACCGCATTTTCTTTTCTGCGGTATTAAGCATTCAAGATGAGCTTGTGGGATGGCCGATCCGGGTTTGAGAGTAGAGTTGAGAGCAAGACTTTACCCTAGAGATCCTAGATTTATTTTGATTATTAAGTTATTATGTTTTCTTTTGATTATTTTGTAAAGACTTCCGCTTTTGTATAATACTTAAAGTTCGATATGAAACTGATTTGTGATATCTTTACCCTTGTCGGGTTGGGTGTTACAATTATGGTATCGAGCTCTAGGTTTTAGGACCCTTAGAGCTTAGGCTATGACCCGTGAGGATTGGGTAGACATTAGGTTTCCGTCTGCTCGATATTTTTCGATTCTTTTGATGGTCGCTCGATTTGACTTGATATCCTTTTGCCTTCACCGAATTGGCCTCCTCCTGCTCGCATCGAATTTTGTTAGTTTGTTTTCGCCGTCCGCTTGTCGATCGTTAGATGGAGACTACCGTGGAGCCAAGAAGATGGTGCCGACCTGCGTTCTTTGCGACGGTTCCTGTCTTTGAGAGGTTCGTGAGCGAGAGCCACACTTATCGCCGTCTCACCGAGACATCGTGATGTCGCCGAGGAAGTCGACGAATCAACCAAAGACGTAACGACGAAGACATGATTCAACCGGTGGTGAGAAGGTTCATCTACTTCATATGATTTGGGCGCGACTTGTGATATTCGATTCGTTTGTCATGTGTTTTGTGACGGTTTGATACTCTACTAAGTGATTCTCGATCCGTATTGCTTTTCTCTCGATTTGTTCGAACTCGGTTTGAATCGTGAAGTTTATCGTCCGCATTTTGTTAATATCCCGCTTTTCTTTCCGGATCGTCGGTAATGAGTCACGAAAGAACCGCTTTTGGATGCTAGTTGGAATAGGCCTCCTTTCATTGTGATATGGTAAGTTGTCTGCGATGTGTTATATCTTAAGCATGAATGTGTACCGGAAATGCTTTTGGTATGTTACTTGTTATCTATATGTTATCCGCATTTGTTCGATATTAGTTATGTGGTTTGTCATGACCCGATTGAAGTATGAATATGATGATAATGAGGACTTGTTATGGATGATGCAAGTATTATGACGCCCGATCAACGAATATATAATACCGAGATCATATAATTTGAACTTATTGAAATCATATGACGAACTTATTGGGAAATGCAATGTGGTTGATATGTGATTTGACTTTGACTTGTATCTTATTTGGCACTCTCATGTTCGCTTTGAAATTCGCACCTAATTGTGAGATTTTCACGATATCGATATCTCATTTCGTATAAGTTTTGTACGCTTGAATCCGAAGATGTTATGATCCGCTACGAACCTATAGATTGCTATGACCGCCTTAAGCTTATACGTCTCCACATATTTCTACGACTAGTGAGACCGTTAGGATTTGTTCCGTTTATGCACATGTTTGTTCTCATCATTAGATATCTGAATAAATTAAAATTTGTCGTTTGATTTTCTGCATCTCATCTGTTATCTGCCATTACTTTGATAAGTATATGATTATCTGTTATAAGTATTTGATTTTTGATTTGATTTCTGAAAAGTAAGAGTTTGAAGATTTTGATAAGAATCCGTTTGTTCCGAGATAAGTTTCGCGTTTGCTATATCCCTTGAAATTCTGAAATCCGATTCGTTTTCCGTCCTATTCCGTCTGTTCAATTTCGAGGACGAAATTTTCTTTTAGAGGGGAAGAGTTGTAAAACCCGAAAATCTAAGACACGTAAAAAGACTAAAATACCCTTGAAATCGAAAATTATAAAATACGTTTATATCATTTAACGAAAATTAAAAACTTAACTTACGAATAATAAAAACTTAACTAAAATATGTACGTGATCGACATGGTACGACGAAAGATTAAACGTCTCGCGTAAAAAGTTTGGGCCTTGCCATTTGTTTGATTTTTGATCCGATGGGCTCGTTTCTTTTGCCAAGCCGAGAGTCCAAGCCATAAGGCGTTTGTTTTGGTGTCGTGCGGATCAAGAGCCGAAGGCCCAAAGGCCGTGGGTTTTTGTTGTGTTCGGTTGGACTAGGCCGAAACCCAAAACCCCCCCCCCCCTCCTAAAAGCCCTAACCGAAATTTTACTACCACTATAAATATAACACATAACCTCAAAAGTGAAACCCTAGTTTTAGTCTTGCCTCTCTTTTTCTCTTTGTTTCCATTCGGCCGAACCTCAAGACCCCTTGGTGTCGAGTTTTTGCTTCAAACAAGTAAAGGTATAACGTTTATTCGTCTTCCTTTGATGTACCTTGCATGTATATGTCGAGCTATGTTTTGTTTACATCGAGTTTTCTTGTTTCTTTTGTTGGCCGAGCCGTGTAAACCAAAAACAACACAAACCCTAATGATTTGAACCTTATAAGTATTAAAGAACATGTATGTAATATGTATTATTGAATCGGATCATGGTTAAGTCGAGCTATAAAAGAACCGAACCACATATATAAATGTTATCATGCCTAATAAATTGAAACCCTAATTGGAATGGAACCCTAAGTGTAATTAATGGTCTAAACATGTGATTATAGTGGTTTTAATAAACCCTAAAACTGGACAGCATCATATGTCGAATTTGTGTGTGTTATAGATCCAATTTTATAAGTGCAATAACCTGGGTTTTTGTGGGAAAAGTTTATTTTATGTCTTAGTTAAGTTTTCCAAGTGGTTTGGTCGAATTTGGAGTTGTCTAAGTCGTATTTTTGAATTTTACAAAATCAAGTGTCAAAGCTGAGAAAACGGGTCTGAAATTTAGTTGTATTGTTTGATTTTTCATTTTCAAACCATAAGGAATTGGGAGCTCTCCTTTTACAGGAGTGATATTTATGACATAAATGAATTTCTGGGAGTTTTGGGAATTTTTCCAAGGTGTCTAAACAGGTCCAATAAGTGTAAACTTTTAAGGTGTATTTTCGATTACTCGGATAGGTCCGGACTTGTGATTTTCCATAGGCCATTTGGCATAGAGATAGAACCCACCAATTTTGGAGACTCTTTTAAATCATATGGGAACCCCGGGATTTTGCTTGATTTCATTTGAGCTAAGTAAGTATTTTATAAAAATCGCTAAAGTCTGGTCCGAATATGAGTTTAAGAAACCGAAAGATAAAATATGATATCAATAGGTAACACACTTACAAAGGCATAAGAAGCTTATAAAAGGAACTAATAAGTATTATACGAATCGTAATCCGTGTAGATTCATTGAAGAAGACGTGGCGTCAGATCTTCGTGTTCGCTCATTCATTTGCTTTTCCTCATTTGCGTTAAGGTACGGATATTCTGCTTACTTTAAGACACTTATGTTATCGCATGATATTCGACCTTTTCAAGAAAGGTTCCTTATGACGCTTCTCTTTTCGTTAGCTTTTCTATTTCAATTATTAGGATTCCCTATGCCATTGCTATGATTCCTTTCGCTTTATATGAATCTCGCTTGTCCGAACTTATCTTGTTGAACCTTGCTATGTTTGAGTATGAATTTCGATTATGAACTTGATTATGAACATCCGATTATGAACCTCGATTATGAGCGTATGATATGTGATCGCGATATGAACCTTTGATTTTGAACATTTGATATGAACCCTCTATGATTTATTTGATCCGTTGCTCCTCGAAACTTCGCTTAGTGAACCATGAAATATCCGATTTGGACTTTATGATATGAAACCTCGATATATATATCTGTGACTTTTATGATGAATTATGATCCGTGTCAATTATGACAATCTGTTTGACCTAAGTTAGTTTGACACCGAGCCAAATATTTCACTAGTCATGGGGTTCCATGTCCGTATCGATGATGCACCTCGATATGACTCTAGGCGAGAGTGATGTTCGCCACGTCTCGGATGGTGAAGCATATTTTGTATATGTAGGAAGGGCGTATGGATGCATCCTAGATCCGATCTGTTATCGATATGATTTGTCGGTGAATGATGTCGTGTGCAATACGCGTCTTCACAAAATTTTGGGAGCTAGCTACTCCATTGGTTACCGAGGTCTCCTCAGATATAAAGGGTATTCGAGGTCACCTCCGAATAAGAAAGTTACTTCTGATATGATATGTTCTGGGCTCGTGGTAGTTAACTAAATCTTTATCTGTTATCTCTATGTTAAATATTCTGATTATGATTCGGTATGTTCAAGTGTTTATGATTATGTGCTAGGCTTATTATATGTTATTATATGTGTTTATGCTTTTGTATGTTTATGAGACTACCGTCTGTTATGCTAAGATATGATTAATATGTTTAAACATGATTCGTATATCTGATATTATGTTAGTTTATCGTTACGTGAATGCGTTGATCTACGAGATGAATGTGCTAGTGTACAATTGAGTATTTTGAAAGTTTAGTATGTATGACGGTTCAGTTAATTTTATAAACGTTGCCTATCGGTTAGTTATCTGTCTGCATATGTGACCTGCCATGTTAAAACTCTGCTGATGTTAAGATTCGATCTGAGAACCGGTTTAGCTTATGATATCTGTTCTGATAATTGCTAATGGCTATGTTATGTCTTTGTCTGTTTGGTTATAGCTTGTCTCATCGTGTCTTCTATCCGTATGTGTGATCGCCATGATTTGATCGCTAATTCCATTGCTACAATATTGAATAAAGTCTGTTAAATGTAGATTAATTGATTTGTATGAATGCCATGTTTACCTTCTAGGAACCGCCTGTTAGTCCTTAGACTTTTCGTTTGGTTTATATGTAATCTATCTTCTTGATATGTTAAGTGTCCGGATATTCTAATGTGTTTGTGTTTGTGTCATCAATATGCTATGTGAGTTTGCTCTTGATTGCTAGTTGTTCTTCCGGATTTACGTGTTTTTGTGTTCCGAGAATCCTCTATGATTCATTATGCTCACTCCGCTGCGACTTCGTTATTCGTTTCATTTGTTTCGTTTGCATTTGCTTTGTTTAGTTTCCGCTTTTGTTATATCTGCTCACCTGGCTTTGTAAGCTCACCGCATTTTCTTTTCTGCGCAGTATTAAGCATTCAAGATGAGCTTGTGGGATGGTGATCCGGGTTTGAGAGTAGAGTTGAGAGCAAGACTTTACCCTAGAGATCCTAGATTTATTTTGATTATTAAGTTATTATGTTTTCTTTTGATTATTTTGTAAAGACTTCGCTTTTGTATAATACTTAAAGTTCGATATGAAACTGTATTTGTGATATCTTTACCCTTGTCGGGTTGGGGTGTTACATGTTCTTCCTTATTCTTGAGTACATAAGAATATCATCAATAAATCGATAACATACTTGTCCAACATCGACCTACACACCCGATTCATTAGATCCATAAAAGCTGCAGTGCATTCGTAAGTCAAAAGGCATAACCGTAAATTCATAATGTCCGTATCGGGTTCTAAAAGCCGTCTTAGGAATGTCTTCTTCTCGAATCTTCAGCGATGATAACCCGAGCGTGGATCGATCTTGGAAACCACTTAGCGCCTTGAAGTTGATCAAAAGATCATCGATTCTCGGAATGGGTACACATTCTTCACCGTTACCTTATTCAATTCACGATAGTCAATGCACATTCGCATGCTACCATCCTTCTTTTTTAACGAACAAAATTGGTGCTTCCCATGGCGAACTACTTGGACGGATAAAACCCTTATCCAACAATTCTTGAAGTTGGCTCATCAATTCTTTCATTTCGGAAGGGGCCAATCGGTAAGGAGTTTTTGCTATAGGTTTAGCGCCCGGAATGAGGTCAATGCGAAACTCAACTTGTCTTTCAGGTGGAATACCCGGTAATTCTTCCGGAAATACATCCCGAAATTCATTGACAATTGGAACATCATCAATACTTGTCTTTTCAACACTCGTATCTATCACATGAGCCAAAAATGCACAACAACCTCGTGATAAGTATCTCCTAGCCTTCATTACTGAGCATAACTTAATTTCACCTTTCCTCTTATCTCTATAAATAGCTATTTCATGACCATTTGGATTAACCACTCGTACCATCTTTTGATTACACAAAATGGCGGCATTGTAGTTACTAAGCCAATCCATGCCTATAATGACATCAAACTCTCCAAGCACTATAGGGATTAAGTCGATCTAAAAAAACTATTATCTATTTCCAATTCTATGCCACGAAACACATTAACTACGACTACCACTTTACTATCGGCTATTTCGACTTCAAGGGGTTTGGAGAGTTTAGATAGTGGAGAGGTTAATTGCTTGCTAAACCCTAAAGACACAAAGGATACACTAGCTCCCGAGTCATAAAGGACTCGAGCGGGAATGCAATTGACAAGAAGTATACCTGTAATGAAATCGGGCCCCGACTTCTCTTCCTCCACTCCCATTTGGTAAACTCGCGCTTTAGGTTTTGGAATTTCAACTTTCTCTTCGTTGACCGTCTTCACAATCTTAGCTTCATTTGTTTTTTGACTTGGACATTCATTCAACTTATGTCCAACTTGATTATACCCATAACATATGACCATCGGCTTTGGACATTCTTTACTCATGTGGCTTAAATAGCCGCACTTGTAACATCCTAGCATGTTAAGTTGTAACACCCCCAAATCTCGGTACAGCGGAAGACTTAATCAAGTTTTCGGGGCGTTACTTTTTGGATTGGTATCGCACACAAGTATAGCAAAAAGATAGTCATTTAACATTCAAAACCAATCCCAATTTAAGTATTCAAAACATCTAATCCAAAAGTATAATTATTAGGCCCAAAACATGGTTTAATCAAATAGGTCCCCATAGTTTATCAGAGTTAGAAATGATCCTTGAACCCCGCCTTCTTGCCAAGCTTCCACAAACCGCGTATTCCAAACATCTTTCAAATACCCGAGAAATCATGCTAAAGGTCACCTATTTGGTGAGTTCATAGGTTTAAGTTCAACAAAATCATAGTGGACCAAAGTAGTTGATTTGCTATCACGAGACCTAAGATAGATAAATACCGATCCTACCGGATCACCAACCAAAACATGTCCCGCATCCGGGGACTACTGAGTCGATGACTCTGGTCCAACACTTTATCGTGGCAAAATCTAGAACAATTGCCAACCCGGACTAGGTCGGTAGAAGTCTATTCTTAGCTAGGCAACGATTATAGCAATTAGGATTGCTACCCTAGTCTAAGGCAACAACTACCGCACATCTATCTAAACGGTCAAGCATATAAGCAAATCCAAATAGTTTTCACAGTGCAAAACAAGTAGCATGATTCTCACCCCAATATAGTTAAAGCGTAGATAAAAGTGGGGCTATGAAACTCACCTCGAGGAATCAGCGTACAAATAAACACTAGCGAGAAGATAATGAAATCACGGCACAACAACTATTGACTCGTCACAACCTTTTAATGTAGACCACATTTAATATATATATCTCTCAAAATCAACGTTATCTACCCCAATGTATTCCATTTCGTTAGTTCCAAAAATGTCTCGTTTCACCATTTAATCCTAGTGTTTGGTATTCCTCGTGTGGGTGTATCGACTCAATATGATGCTATGAATGCACTCAATCAACCAATATATAACTCAATGCGACACAATGAGACCTCTAAACGATAAACTCCATAGTCCAATAAGTTTCGGAATAAATAGTAGACCTTATCGAATTCGTCAACTCGATAAACTCCTTTATTTATTCGTGTCGCTTATTATCCCATAAATCAATCGTATCCTAAAGAGTCATAAGGATAATTCACCCATTAATAAGGTTACCCAACGTGCCTAAGCGGGCTCTTATTAGATTCGTCAACCTAATAAGTTCGCTACCCACGGATCAACACTATTAATGCTAGGTTATCCGTAACCCATGCACACTAGCGTAAGTAAATAAATACTTAAACTAGTATTAAGTGTCCACAATCGACATTTATTGATAAGCGTGTACTCGAAACATTAATTACTTATTTATTACAAAACATTTCCAATTTAGTTGTTAGTTTCCATTTAAAATAGCAAATAACAAGATAAAACTTGTTATCAATATTTTTGGTACAAAAGCCCATTTATTATTTATATTTCATAGTTTATTAGCATTTTCATGTATATATATATATATATATATATATTTCGTCAAATTCCAATAGGGGTGTGCATGGTTCGGTTTGGGTCGGTTTTTGGCTAAAACCGAAACCGAACCACAATGTTCGGTTTTTGTAGAATCCAAAACCGAAACCGTTCGGTTTTTGGCGGTTCGTTTTTTTCGGTTTTTGGCGGTTTCGGTTCGCTTTTTCGGTTTTTTCGGTTTCTAACCGTTAATATTTGGATATGGCCAAATTATACCAACAAACTTGTTTTACATACAAAATTAGTTATTCTTCTTTACTTTTTTTCAATCTAAGCATAATTATGTTTATTTCATAATTCTACAATTACAAACATATAAATGAGACATACACATACAAGTGAACATACACAAAGTATAATCACTATCGAATACTTATTGATATATTCACACAAAACACGCGACACGAAAAACACACATATAAATATAAATGTTAAGATAAATATATTATAAATCCACTCACAAAATGAATATGAATTTATAAATTTGATTTATTTAGTTATCTAATTATATTATATTAATTAGATATTATTATATAATAAAACCGGTTCGGTTCGGTTCGGTTTTGCGGTTTGGTTTTGGACCTATGACCAAACCGAACCGTATTTTCGATTTTGAAAAGTAAAACCGAACCATCGGTTTTAGTTTGGTCGGTTTCTTGGTTTGGTTTTTCGGTTTTCGGTTCGGTTTGGTTTTTCGACTTGTTTTGCTCACCCTAAATTCCAATATTAATCTCATATCGTTATTCGTTTCGAGTCCACAAGCACGAGTCATAACTTCGACTTTTAATCAATCAATAGTCCAAATTATACTAAAGTCCATGTTATTGCTTTGTGAGTCAACTATTGACTAAAAAGTCAAAATAACGCCGGCGTAGCTCAAAGTCAACAATATATATATCAAGTCCAATTTAAAAGTCATAATAGCGCAATTCAATCCCAAAACAACTCAAATCAATCTCGCCAACCAATCAACCAACAAAGTATGCCCAAACCAATGTTATGACCCTAATGGTCATGACACGGTCCTGATTAAGACCACGTGAACCAAACAAGCTCTAGAAAGCTTTTCGGCCCCGCGTCTCATCAAACCTCAACTACATCAACCAACAAGCTACCAAAATGACCCGACCGGACCCGTGGCCCAAGTGGGTCACGTGACACCAACCAAACACAACCCAGCGTGGGTGTGGTGGCTCGCGCCCATGCTCACATCGAATCCATCGAACATCACCCCGAATCAATTCCACAACATCCAAATACAATCATTCAAGCTCCAATCATTAACCAAACACAAAACCCATCATCTATTCTAACCAAAAGATGAAACTAAACCTAAAATGCATAAACCCATCAAATTGATACACCACACACTTACCAAACACTAATTACTTGTTTATTTAGACACTAATTAGACTTAATTTCATGTTCCACCAAAAGCCCCAAATTCCATCATAGGGTGAAACCCTAGAATGCCATTAAGTGACTTATAATAGCTCAAACAAGCTCTAATCTTGTTCCATTTACCTTATTCAAGAACCAATTGCAAAACCACTTGAAACCCTAAAAATCCTAATCTTAATCTTTAAATTTGAGGGTGTTAATGAAGGTTTTAGTATGAGTATTATATATGGATGAAAATAGGATGAAAAGATCTTTGATTTGGTGGTGGAGGTGTAGCACCACTCACCTGAAAATGGCTGGAATGTGACCGGAAGGTGGCGGCGGCCAAGGCGGTGGTGGTGGCTAGGGTTTTATTTTGGAGGAGAGAGAGAGTAGAGAGAGAAAGAGTGGTTTGTGTGTGTTTTTAGTGAGATAAAATGAAGAGTGAAATAAAGGGATGGGAGCCCTTTTATACTTGGACAAAAAGGACTCAAAAATAATTATTTTGGGAGGCGCCGGCCATGGGTATTGTTGGGGTCGGGTTGTAATTTTCGTAACTATCCGTTTACCCATTCCAGAGCTCACATATTGTCCCCAGAGTATCCCACAACATTCATTCAACTTTCCAACATCGTTATTTACGTTTTCCACGAGTTTTGACTATTTATTTGTCAATTTTCGAGTTCTGGTCTAAAAGTTACAATAATTCTCGTTTAGGCTTTTCAGTGCGAATCGAATAGTGCCTACCAAATAGAGTTAAAACTCATACGATAACTCATTTAATAATGAAATAATCCGTAAAAACCATAGGAGATATAAAATCAAGTCATGGTTTATAAAAATAGTGATAAAGGCAAAACTCGGTTTAGTTTAACGTAATGCGGTTACCTAAAATAGACTCCCTAAATTGCCAGTTGTCACATAAGTCTACATTCACCATAATGAAGCTTATGACACTTTTTACATTGTGTCTTGCCTTGATTCCCTCCGGTCTTCTTGCTTGGATCAAACCTTGGCCTTTTAGCTTCTCTATCCCCAAACACTTGCTTCCTCTTAACATCTTTGTCCTCTTTACTTTTCTTTCTCATTAAGTCCGCTTCTCTGACACGAGCCCGGCTTAGAAGATCTTCCAAGGTATTAAATTTGAATGGTGAGGTTACTTCACGGATCTCATCCTTAAGCATTCTTTGGAACCTATCTACTTTGAGCTTTTCGTTATTGTGATACTCGGAGCAATAGGGAACCATGTCATTAAATTTCTTCCATAACTCATTCACTGTCTCGTTAGTTTGTACAAGGGTTTGGAATTCTTCATGGATTTTATCAATCTCTTCCGCCGGTGCATACTCCGAAGTGAATAATTCTTTAAACTCTTTCCATGAACACAACTCCGACCAAGTCTCCCCTTTTTCACACACCTTTCCTTCCCACCAAGTTCTAGCGCTATCACAAAGGAAATTGATAGCGTAGAAAACTTTCTTTGTCTCTTCACACCCGCTTGTGCGAAAAGCACCTTCGACGGCGATAAGCCACCTATTACAAGCTATAGGATCAAGGGTTCCCGTGAACTTAGGCACGTCACATGCCGTGAAGTCACGATAAGATGATTTATCGTTTCTAGTGATCCTACCATAACCCTCTTCTCTTTTGAGCTCCGCGAATTCTCTTTGCATTGCTTCTTGAATGTTGAGGGTGGTCTCCTTAACAAAATATGACATAGATCTCTCAAGTGCCTTATCTATTCCTTTTCTCATTAAAACATCTAAAGCCTTTACTTGCTCTTCCGTAAATCCTTGTAGGGCAGGGCCCTCGGAACTAGAGGAAGAAGAACTCTCCAGAATTTTATCATTTTTGGTCGGACCACTTGTCGAAGATTCGGCACGCTTAGAAGTAGTAGCCTTTGCGGTTTCCTTTAGATGGGGAGTATCCATTTCTTCTTTACTGAAATTTAAATAAAGCATTCGATCAAGTATAATCACCTATAACTTACACAATAATCATATTACCCTTACATATTTTACCCTAACATGCCACTTGTGCAAAGCCTTAATGATTTTAAGCGACACATATGTGCCATTCTCTTATAACCACGGTGGCCAAGCTTAGTTATAAAAACATGTAACATATGTGCTCTTAGAACCATCAAGGAAGTACACACGTAGCATAACTATTACTAACACATTCCACACGGCCTAAGTCTAGGAAATTTCTAAGGTAAAGATCCAAAATCTCTTAGACCAAGGCTCTGATACCAAGTTGTTACGCCCCCAAAACCAAAAAGTTAAAAACTTTTAAAAAGACAATTAATCGACCAACTTAATTGACAATTTAGTTATTCCGTTTAAGACTCATATTTAAAAACTAAAGAAGAATCGAAAATTTTCTTTTTAACTTGGTTTTAAAGTACTCCAAACATACTCACCTGACGGGTGGACGCCGTCGCTCACACTACGCGACGCCGTCCCTCCATAAATGGAGTATCAGA
The DNA here is from genome assembly GCA_022545495.1 of Chrysanthemum lavandulifolium. NCBI lineage: Eukaryota > Viridiplantae > Streptophyta > Magnoliopsida > Asterales > Asteraceae > Chrysanthemum > Chrysanthemum lavandulifolium. The sequence continues at coordinate 184,820,463 of CM040239.1, read as the reverse complement.
TAATATGTAAACTTTAAGCCCGACGGCGTCAGCACATCTTGGGACGCCGTCACCCTTCAACTGGGACGCCGTCTGAAATAGGAATTGTCCTGACGGCTCAGAACACTTTTAGCCAGACGTGGTCACCGGCTTGGTGACGCCGTTCGGCGACCAGACCTGCATAATATGTGCAGATTTCCTCCACTTCTATACCCAACTTCACTACCAATAGTAAAGGACAACATCAAAAGATACAAATTGACCCAACATAACACACCAAGACTATTACCATGTAACCTTTTGATACATATCATTCCAACAAGACAAATGACACTACGCCAAACATCATTTTACCATAATTTGACTCATAGACTATAAGGGTTTGACACTATTGATTTAAAACCATTAGACAATACTAAAACATATTTACAAACCAATAGTGAAGAAAAGACCTTATGACCTGAAATATACCAAAATAGAACTTGACTCTTCGGGGCTTCTAACTTCAACACATTGGTTCCAAAAGACTAGCACAACTAGAAGCTCAAGTATAGTTCATCCTATACTTGATTCTTTCCCTTATCCTCCTTGCTAGAACCTACCAAACATCATCAACTATAACGTAAGCGAATTGCTTAGTAAGTAAATGGGTTATATGCAAGTAAAAAATTTAACAACATAAGAGGATTCATGGAGCATCTATAACATAAGAACATGCCTTTAATTTGATATTTACACTACTTTGACAATATAAAAGCTATGGATCCAAGCTACTATTACAAGCTCCAACAAAACTATAACAAACAATCAATAGTTCATAATTAAACACAATACAACATAAACCCACTATACTTACCTCCAATTTGCTCAATAGGTTTTCTACCAAGCAGAGTCACAACTCGTTAAGCTTCCTAAACAATAATTAATCTTAATTAGAGACTATAACTAGTAGTTTCTATGAATTGGACATCTTCTATTACTACTTTAAATTTCTAAAATTCAAAACCCTTTTCATAAGGATTGGGGAAGATACTTACTTGGTCTAGAGGTATGAAATTAAAGGTCTAATAATCTTGATAGTCACCACTACAAGCTCAAATTAGACTCAATTGAAGGTTCTTGGTATATCTTCTTCTTCCTCCCTACCACTCTTTCTTCATCTCCAGGTTTTCCTCAAAATTTCTGGATATCTCTTCTAATATATTTATTTTTCTTTTATTAATTTCACTTAGCTCTAATTACAACTTTAGTCCCCCTATTCTAAGGTTCTTATACATTGGCGACAAAAGTTCCTAACTCATTTACTTAGTTGTAACTTTTAAATAATTTTGAAATACCAATATAACATAAAGGACCAATACTAACATTTAATTATACCTTGTCGGGTGATGCAGGTTTTACTGACCATGTCTTAATATTTATAGTGTCTCGCTATACCTATGGTCTACCCTAATGCACTAACAGGCGGTGTACCGTCGTGTGTAGTGTATTAAATGGTAAAGCCGGAGTCGTCCCAAGAGCTATGTGTGTCGGATAATTACTAAGTCTAATTGTCACGAGAATATTAATGGTTTGATAGGGTTTTAATTAATTAAACTACTAATGCGAATATAAAAGCAAATAAATGGTAGAAGGAAATCAATAGAGGAATAGTGGTGCTAACCTAGTTAATCCTCCTAATTAGTTATGTATCGTCTACTACTTCAATTACTTGGTGGGGTCAAATTCGAGAGGACAACATTTGGTCAATTAGCCTAACCTATAAACAAAGATGCCACCATAGGAGAAATCGGTACACGTCATAGAATCCTGTTGTTCCTTGTCCTGGCCGAGTCATTAAGTATCGCTACATGCTAGATTCTAAATAGTGAGTGCCCGGCGTTAGGAACTTAGACACTACACCTCTAATTCTTAAGTTCATCCAAGCGATAGGTGATCGAGTTGGTCGAATCGCACAAGTAGAAAGGGTCGTCGGTTGGTCATATCTTACCCTTCCCATCTCGATCCGCTCACCTAGGGTCAGTTGGTCATATCTCCTAGGCAATTGGCCTCTATCGCCATTCAAAACTACCGAACCGGGGTGACAACCAAGAACTATGCATGCATACAATTAGAAATTGTGCGAGTAAAGGTAAATGCAAACAAAACAATTAAGGAATCATAACTAGGCTAGCACCAAAGGGTGCTTGCCGCTCATATTAATCATGCACATCAATTCAATATTCAAAGTACGAAATACATGAATTGAAAGTAAAAGAAATAATAAACGCTAAAGCTTATCGTAATGGTGTGACTTCTCCTTGGAAAGCGACTCCGTATGCTTCCTAGACCTCCTTGAGCTTTTTCCCACGTTTTCAGTGTTGTGTGTAGAATGGGATGCTTTGAAATCTTTGGAATTTGTGGGGTATTTATAGGCGGTGCGGGTTCTGGCGTAACCAATAAATGAGTTCTGTAGTAACATTCTATTTCTTCGTAAATGCACTAGATACGCTGGTTCGGTAACCTTATAAGTGGTTACTGCCGTAGTATTCAATAAACTTCGGTTCACGTCGTAAGTGATGCGATGAGTTACGGCGTGAAGTATCGGCGTGGAACCTCTTTGACCTAATGGAGTTACGTCGTAACCTTTGGGAAGAGTTCGGCGTAACCTCTTGATAAGTTGGACTTAGGTCACGCAATAGTTACGGCGTAATGTGAGAGATGAGTTACGCGTAACTTCTTCAAAATAAGCATCTTGTGATAAATCTTTAGTAATGTTTCCATTTCGCGTCTCTTTAGCTCCAATGCTCGTAATTTACACGAAGTGCAAAACAATGGAAAACAAGCATAAATCCATATAAATGATATAAATAACGAGCATTAACGGAAATTGACACTTAATATTCAGGACTATTTGATGTTATCATCGGGATACGGGTATAACAAAAAGCCCAGTGAACAGATATATAACAAAACGAATAATCAAAACATATACAAGTATAGAGAAAGAGAAACATAAAATCCTGCTGAAACGAATATCATATGTCAAAAGAATGAGAGGTCAAGGATTAACTGAACAAATATTATAAGTTAAATAAGTCAAATAGAATGAGAGATGAAACAATAATACGAATTAGATAATCATAAGGAATCAAAATGAATTATATAGGAAAATTCCACGAGCGCATAACCTAACGTCCAACATGACACTGCAAGGAAATGCCAGAAAAGCGTTAGTTGATGTTTAAATTTGGTTTAGAAGAGTTGGCAGATTGATATTATGATCTAAGCCATAATACCTGCGCGGGATTGACCAACTTGTTAATATGTGACCCAGTGTAATTCGATTGGTGATTGTAGGTTGTGATCACATTGTGCTCACCTCTTTTTTTTCCTCTTATCAGACGGCCTGCTCGCCTCATCCTCCTGCCATTCATCTGCATTAATCGATATTACTTCTACATCAGAATCTTCAAACTCCTCCCTGAAAATAATGGCATCATATATTACATGTTTAGGATAACAATAACAGGGGCCAAGGTAAGGAACATTGATCTTTTTCTTGTTTATGATTAGCAAAGGTTATATTGGTAACCCAACTCTTTTTTTCTTCTCCTCTACAGGCTTAGAAGGTGTGGCGACGGATGGGTCTTACTGCAATGTCTTTAACAAAGGGCTTGAGGTGCCAGGTTGAGCGACAACGGTGCTGGAACACGCACTTTACACGACCACCTCATTTGGGTTCACATTTCAACACGTGAAGCTTTCAAAGCTTCCATACTCATAGTAGGTGTGAGACTTGAGCTAAAAAACGTGTGATATACCAATGATGTTGGTTATCGCGGGTGGCAAGCTCGCGTGGTCATCTTAAGATTGCAAAGGAAGGTAAGTGTAAAAGCAGCACAGGAAGTGCTTTACAGGTTATATATTTACCTCATCCTCTAACTCCATAAGTGATGCTGCTGAGCACTTTACCAATTCTGTCGTGGGGTCATCGAAAAGCACAACCACAATTTGTGCAGTTTCGTCGGACATACCCAGCTCAAGCCTATACATGCCAAGTGTATGTTGCACGGAGTAAGTTAGCGATAGTATTTATTGCATTCCAATTCACATTGCATAAGTATCAATCATAACATTACCTCATAATAGGCTACGCAACTGGTTTGTCACATGCATCGTACCAGAAACCCCCTTCCTTTCGAGTGACACCTTTCTTGCATTTTACCCCACCACATGACGAGAAGCTCCACCACAGTTGAAGGTTGCAGACTGGAAAGGGAAATAATATTTAAATGCTATGCAATGGGCTGATAATACAGACATGGCAAGTTGGAAAGAAGGCTTGCATCATTCTTACAGTTGTGACAGGGTATGCAACTGTCTTGTTACATGCACGTCACCATAAATCCCTTTCCTTTCGAGTGGAACCTTTCTTGCATTTTTCCACACCACATGACGGGAAGCTCTACCCTTTCTTAGTCCTAACACTGTCGATTCTCGCCTTACAGTTGAAGGTTGCAGACTGGAAAGGGAAACAATTTTAAATGCTATGCAATGGGCTGATAATACAGACATGGCAGGTTGGAAAGAAGGCTTACATCATTCTTACGGTTGTGAGCCCACACCAAAAGGTTTTCGAGTGTCCCATCTTTCGGTTCAGAGTCCACAACACACCCCACTTCCTTTGTCATCGCGACACCGCTAACATCCTGATACATGGTAATTAAAAGATTGTGGGCAGTATTTAATTTTCAAAAAATGTATTGAAATGACGTATAACTGCTTACCTGGTGTCCGATCTCAATTCCTTGATTGCAGGTATCGCAACATCATCTAGAATCATGGTGGATGAACTGCTGGATAAATAAAGCTTATCTGGAACGTAACATTTAGTTTTAAATTAACCTGTCCAACTTGCTATATACGGATAAGTTTGAGAATTCATAGGCACTTATTATTGTAATGTTTTGTAGTTGTCGAGGTTAACACAATAGGACACAGGCCTACATGTTTTGTTTTCTTGTCAATCAGCACATCACCAAGGCCTCCCCATAGCGTTACCCTTATTGACTGTCCCCTGTTGCATAGAACACGAAATTATGATAAATGGTAAGCTTCCTCTCAACTGATAATCACAAAGTAGTAATTGTTATCCTGAATTTTACTTAAAAGCATAATAACCATATATAATGGTACTAACCTTTGATTTGCCAGGTAGAAATCAAGATTTTTGGAACCGGTTTTAGTGTGGTTTATCCTGCCAATGTTTGTCACATAGTTGGCTAAATCTGGAAGGTAATAATTTCAACCTCAGTACAGCATACCATTTATCGGGGAAAATCAGTAAACACATAAAACCAATACAAACTTACCAATAAGGTACTTGTTCTCTGTAGGCTAAAGGTTGTCAAAATCCATCAGCTGGAAAGGATACCTAATGAAACCATCAGAAATCACCAAAGATTTTCTTATGGTTGGTGCCCCGTCAAATTCAAGCATAAAGGTATCATTCTTTCTAACGCGATACTCTTCCTTGTTTGCCAGCACGACAAATTTTTTTATTTAGTATATACCATCTTCTTTTAACATGAGGAAATTGTGCGCTATGGTTGCCTTGGCAGTGCAATGGATGACATTACCCTGCAAGAAGGCCGTGTTAAACTCAGGTATAAGGACAACAAATATAATATTTAAACGCTACCTTCACATCAGAGACAAAATCGGTGCTCAAGTAACGCCCAGTCACAACGTTCACATCCCACATCCTACACAGCATCACCACAATGGTGTCGGTGGCATCCAACTTTAGATCGTCTAGGAACAACTGGGACTTTGCATTTCCAACTTCTGCAGTGCAGACATCGCGTGGGTTTAACGGTATGCTCCGATGTATTGAAAACAGGTAGACTGTATGGTTAGGAAAAGAACTTTACGTGTCATTTATACAGCCTTGAGGTTAAAATTTTGCATTCCTGAAACCACCAATTGGTTTGTATCCTTTAAGGTTGAAATTATGCAACCTCTTTGTCTTCTGTAACATCTTCTTTGACAGCTTTCAATTGAATGAATTGAAGCCTCGAAATTGAATGAATTGAAGCCTCAAATGTATTTGATATAGATTTGAGAGATGGCTTGAAAGAGGTTGTACCTTACATTTTTCGATGCACAATTACTCTTGCACATTAAATTTAGGGACCGAATCTTTAGGTATATAAGATTATGGGATTTGCTAACGGATACCACGGGCATTTTTAACATGTAAATAAATAGAAAGTTTAAGTATACTAGCGAGGTACTGGCGTTGCGTGCGGATACCTGAAATAAAATTCGATAAATAATGTATTTTAGTTTATTATGTTCTTTTAACAATAAAATTACGGATATCAAGAATTTCATTATGGCAGGTGCGTTCGGCTCGAACCCGATTGACCATGTCTGCTCGGGCTCGAGCCCGCTTAGTCATACTGCCGTTCGGGCTCAAGCCCATTTAGCCCGTTGCTTGTTCGAGCTTGAATATTTGTATAATGTGCTTTATTATTTGCGATGAGTGAAATTTAATGCGGGAATTGTGTTTAATTTGGTTGTACAATATGCTTGATAATTTGTATTTCTTATGTAAGGGGTGTTTACTAACTGTATTAATTATATTTATTGACCAGTTAAATAATTGACTACATTAAATATCATTAATGTGGTTTTTTGTTGTACACTATGCTTCTTGTCTTGTACGTCTGAAAATTATGTGCATTAAAGTGTTCTACATTATCTTTCTTTTCTTGTAAGTAGTAGTCATTATAGTAATTAATAACATTGACTACTTTAATAGCATTAATGTTGTAAGTCTGAAAATAAGTCTGAAAATTACATCATGCTTATTTTGTTGTACACTATGCTTATTTTGTTGTAAATATGAAAATTGGTTGCAACTATTGTACATTGTGCTTAAATGGTTGTAATTTTTGGTGAATGGGTGTTTTTAATAGCATTAATGTTGTTTGATATAATTTTGGTCTTAAAATGACACCACGCTTTATTTTGTTATACAATATTCTTACTTTGTTGTAATTCTAAAAATTGGGTGCATTAAAGTGTTGTAAATCATGCTTAATTTCTTGTACATCTTAAAATTAAGAGTGATGTGCATTCGTGCATTATAAGTAGTATAGATTAAGTGAAAAATCACATTTAATTATAGTAATTTAAAAGTTATTAATACTTATTAAATGCATTTGTGATTCTAAATGAAAACTTTGAGTTTATTAATTACACATGGTGAATGCATTTATTTACATTTTATAAGGTGCCCAACAGACACCCATTAGCAAACCCTTCTTAATTATTTTTTTTAGGTTAACATCTTACAATGAGAAGTATAAGTTGTTGGGATATATGTCGGTGATAGTTAAGAACATTAGTGTTAAACTGAAAGGCATGTTCCTTCCTCATGTTAGCTGTAAAAAATACATGTTTAAAGCAATATTCACTACAAGAAAAACCATCTTCAGTGACAAAACAGCTTTCGTCACTAACAGTATCAAAAATCGTCATTAAATCGTTACTAATGTTTAATGACCAAATTTCTCGTCACTATTCTAAATCAAAAATACCTGTTGTGTAATTTAGTGACTACTTATATGTTTCGTCACTGACTTTTTACCGATGACCAAAAATTATATCGTCACTATTTTCTTCTAAATAGTGACAAAAAAGAAATTCTCGTCACTAACTTCTCGTCACTAAAACCACTTTTTCTTGTAGTGATTGGACATATACTATTTCTTATGTTAATGCTTAATATTATATGAATATACGATACGGTTCACATACATCACTATTTTTTAAATTTTCGAACACAACCAAATAATATCAATAAGACATAAATGTATTACATTTGCATTCTTTTTGTGAACCTGTAAATCTAAATGGTTCATAAAACTCTAGAGCTAAATTTAGCAACAAGTTCAATTTCAATGCATGCTTTTCAATGCCCCTAACCCAAAAATAATTGTAAATGTAAAAAGATCTCAAAAATAGGCTGGCAGATCTTACAACAAAGATTAGGAAACAACCAATTCAATAATATAGTGCCACTCTGTCATAGATACTAACACATCACACATGCAAACAATTTAGAATCTGTCAATATCCCAACGGGCAAAAGTTCAATATAGATCCAAAATTTACCATAGATCCAATTAACCAATAATAATAATTCATTTTTATTATGATAAACTTTCACCCTTTTTAAAAATTAAATATCTCGCAAACCGTTAATCGTTACGATAAAAATTATCACATCATGACGAAATTAAATTATCTTTATAGATATGCACTCTTATATATTTTAACCATTTTTTTTCAAATTTCGGCCAACAAAATCATATATGATTTATGAAAATCATATATGATTCGATTTCTAATCGTATATGATTTTGAGAATCATATATGATTAGTAAAATCATATATGATTCATAAAAATCGAATCATACATGATTTTTGAAAATCATATATGATTCAGTAAAATCATATAGGATTTTTCGGACGGAATTTTGAAAAAACGTTTGTCGAAAATATATAAAAGTGCGTATCTATAGAAAGATAATTAATCTCGTCATGATGCAAGATTTTTATATTTTGAAAATTCTGGTTTGTAAGATATGTTGTTTTAAAAAGGTGAAAAATGATTTTATTAATTTAGATAAAGATGGAGGCATGATTGGTTCATTTGTTTCCATGAAATACGGCTCTATATTGATCTCAGCCTCATGAAATGTTCGTTCAAGAACAAACATTACCATTATTATCATTATCATTTTAAACCAATAATTAACAACATACTCAGCAAACAATTAAACTAAAGAGACACCATTAACCATTACTCCTCAACTTACATATTTTTCAACTATAAAACCACACAAACCGTATCCCCTCACTTCACAACATCACCATTCAAAACACTTATTAACTCAAAGCACATAGTTAAAGTGTTTTAGTGTGTGAATACTTTAAAAATGGAGGGTAAAGAAGAAGATGTGAATGTTGGAGCAAACAAGTTTCCTGAAAGACAACCAATAGGAACATCAGCACAAACTGATAAGGACTATAATGAGCCACCACCAGCACCATTGTTTGAACCAGGAGAGTTGTCTTCATGGTCTTTTTATAGAGCTGGTATTGCTGAGTTTATAGCAACTTTCTTGTTTTTGTATATCTCTGTATTGACTGTTATGGGTGTGGTTAAGTCTCCTACAAAATGTGGGACTGTTGGGATTCAAGGGATTGCATGGGCTTTTGGTGGTATGATCTTTGCTCTTGTCTACTGCACTGCTGGTATTTCAGGTATCTTTTTTGCTAACCCTTTAATATTTTTTTTATTAATGTATGCGTTTGAGATTTAGTCTGAGTTCTGCAAACCCTTTAAATCTTTTGCACCGAAGTTTCAAAATTTACATATATTTCTACTCACTAGCCAAAGAATTTGTTTCATTTGACTGAATATGTTGTTGATTTGGTGTAAACAGGAGGACATATTAACCCAGCCGTGACTTTCGGTCTGCTACTAGCAAGAAAACTGTCTTTAACCCGGGCAGTGTTCTACATGGTGATGCAGACTCTTGGAGCCATCTGTGGTGCAGGTGTGGTCAAGGGGTTCATGGGTGATGCTCAGTTCACCACATTGGGTGGTGGAGCCAATGTCGTAGCCCATGGTTACACCAAGGGTGATGGTCTTGGTGCCGAGATTGTTGGTACTTTTGTCCTCGTTTACACCGTCTTTTCAGCCACTGATGCCAAGAGAAATGCCAGAGACTCTCATGTCCCTGTATGTAAACTTATGCAGCTATGAACAAATAGAAAATGTTAAAAAGGTCAAACATTAATCTGAGTTTAAATGTTTTATTGTAGATTTTGGCTCCTCTTCCAATCGGATTTGCGGTTTTCTTGGTCCATTTGGCCACCATTCCCATCACCGGAACTGGAATCAACCCTGCAAGAAGTCTTGGAGCTGCGATTATCTACAACAAGGGTCACGCTTGGGATGACCACGTATGTCTTTTCAAGATTTCATTTTGACTTATTAATCTCACATTTATTTTGCTAAAATGTTGATCAAATTATTTGACATTATGTTTGCAGTGGATCTTCTGGGTTGGTCCCTTCATCGGAGCTGCACTTGCTGCTGTGTACCACCAGATAGTTATCAGAGCCATTCCCTTCCACAGCAGATCTTAAATTCTAATTAATTTTGTATAATTATTTCCATTGTTAATTATGAGTTGTTGTACTTTATTCAGTTGTGGATCTTTAAGTTATGTTGTAGTTCTTGTTAATGAATATGTGTAAATTATCCTCTCTATGGCTGTTGTTTCTTTCTTCTTTGTTGTTACCTTTTAAGATCTTGGAAGGAAGATCATGTTAGTTGATTTCATATGTTCTATAATTTCTCCTATTGGTGAATAAATATTACCTGAAAAAGGATACATTACAAGGCCACTATCTTATTGGTGTTCCCTCTTTAAAGCATCTCTACATCTCAAGGATTCTATTTGAAGCAGCATGTTCATGTTTACAAATTTGGTTTTGTTTCTATTTGCGCCCAGTTGTCTTTCTATTTCTCTTGAGATTTCGAGATTCAGCCAGTGGTCAGTTTGGCTTCTCATGGGTTAAACTTGGTTTTATATCATTGCATATGCTCCATAATATGGCTAATGAGTTATCATTGCTTTATATATCTTACAAGCTGGTTTTATACACCTTACAAGCTGCATGGTTATAATGTTAGCATATAAAGTACTAAACAAAGGCTACCTACTGTTGGACTTTAATGTTATAGAAGAAAAAGATTAGGGTAGTTTAATGTAATTTTTATTTTATGTATTCTGTAAGTTTTGTATAAACCGACCCATTGTAATGGGCTGGGTTTTTTAGATAGGTTACAACGTTTAGATAGGATACAACGGTTAGAAATAGGTATAATGTTTAGTGAATCGGTATGCCCCTTTGTTGCACCGATTCATGTAGTATAAATAGGATTAGATTTCTGTAAACATTCAATTCCATATCAATACAAATCTATTCTATTCAATCTTTGTTTCTGTTTATCTATTATAAACCTTTCTGTCCCAAAACACCCTTTGTTTCAATCGAAGGCCATCAAACAACAGTGGCATCAGAGCAAATTAATCCAGGGAAGAACGAGTACGAGTAGGCCATCGATTTGCAGCAAGAAGAAAGAAGGGATCGGAAGTTTTGCTTAATTGCATAAAGAAGAAACGGTTACAACCTTCTGTCGCATAGCTTCTGTTCCAAAACGCACCAACAGAAGATCAAAATAACTTCAGGAAGACCATATTTATTCGAAGGCAAGGGTATAATAATTGGCACTAATCAACCGCAAGAACACAAGTCAGAAAAAAAGAAAGGAGAGACTGAAAAATCGATTTGGTATTCACTTTTTTTCTCCTTTTTTTTACTCAATATTAGAATTAGAATCATAGATAGGATAGATAGTAAGAAAGTAAGATTAAAGTTTGTTTTTTTTTAAAAAAAACAAAAAAAAACATTTTTTTTCTTAGTAAAATAGCAAGTCAAAACCGAACCCTTTGTGGTTCATAGCAAGTCAAACCGAACCCTTTGTGGTTCATAGCAAGTCAAAACCGAACCATTTGTGGTTCATAGCAAGTCAAACCGAACCCTTTGTGGTTCATAGCAAGTCAAACCGAATCCTAGTGATTCATAGCAAGTTAAACCGAATCCTTAGGTTCATAGCAAGTTCCGAACCTTAAGATTCAAATAGCAAGAAACTAGGTAGCAAGTAGCCGAGATAGCAAGTTCAAATTGGGTAGCAAGTAGCCCAAACAGCAAGGATTTTTGATCATAGAGCAAGCAATAAGAATCATTTTTGATTCTAAGCAAGCAAGCAAGAGAAACTTCATAGTTTATATATAAGCAAGGTACACAAGCAAGCAAGTAAGTACAACAAGAAATGATGACAAAAGGAGAATCATCTACACCAACTCGTGACCAAAACATAGCACTTCAATATCCGAAACTAACCGAAACAAACTACACAACATGGGCAATTATGATGGAGACGATATTGAAGGCATATGGTATTTGGGGAACGATAGTTGCAAAAGAAGGAGAAGCAACAAATGAGAAGAAGGAAAACACATCAATGGCAATGATCTTTCAAACATTTCCACAAGATGTTTTAATGCAAGTTGCACAATAATCGACAAGTTTTTGGGAGCGGATTTAGTTTAGAAAGCACGTTTGCAGACTTTAAGAAGTGAGTTGGAAACATTAAAGATGAAACCGAATGAAAGTGCAAGTGAGTTTGCAGGAAAGTTAAGTAGCATACAAGCCAAGTTTAAAAGCCTTGGGGGTACTCTGAAAGATAAAGTACTCGTGAGGAAACTGCTTAATTCAGTCCCAAAGAAGTTTTTACCAATCGTGGCGTCTATCGAACAATATCAAGAGATTGATACAATGCAATTTGAAGAAGCGTAGGAAGAATAACAACTTTTGAAGAGCGACTTAAAAGCCACCTAGACGAGTAAGACAATTATCAAAACAAACTTCTATTGGCAAATTCAAATAATTAAGGAAGTGGTAGAGGACATGGAAGAAACTTCACCAAAAACAAAGATAGCTATGGAGAAGGTACTAGTCGTGGAAGCATAGACAAATGCAAGCTCAGGTGTTATGAATGTGGTGAGCATGGACACTTCGCAAAAGAATGCACGAAATGGAAAGGAAAGAAGGATCAAGCACATCTCATTTATGAAACTGACGATGACCAACATTGCTGTGAAGACAAGTAAAGAAGACGCAATTGCAGTCTATAACATTAGGGGGTGAATGTTGGACTTTAATGTTATAGAAGAAAAAGATTAGGTTAGTTTAATGTAATTTTTATGTTATGTATTCTGTAAGGTTTTGTATAAACCGACCCATTGTAATGGGCTGGGTTTTTAGATAGGTTACAACGTTTAGATAGGATACAACGGTTAGAAATAGATATAACGTTTAGTGAATCGGTATGCCCCTTTGTTGCACCGATTCATGTAGTATAAATAGGATTAGATTTCTGTAAACATTCATTCAATACATATCAATACAAATCTATTCAATTCAATCTTTTGTTTCTGTTTATTTATTATAAACCTTTCTGGCCAACCAAGACCAGTGAGTTCCATCAAACAACACCTACCACCAACCACACATGAGCTAAGTCCAGCCTTGTGCACACAATTGCATACATAAAAATACAACCGGTTGAAGCAAAATGAACTCGTTTCATTTCTAGTTTTTCTTTTAGAGTAGACAGACATTGCTTTTTTGCTTAACTTGAATTGCTCAGCAAGTAGAGTTCCATATGCATCCTGAATCTTTCAAGTAATTTCTCCAAAAATGAAAAGTAGCTCAGTTAACACATTTTAACCCAAACGTGTACAAATAAGCAACTATTTCTCTTATTTTAGTCATTTCACCTGTTTAAGCAACTATTTCACCCATTTGAGCCACAATGTGTAAAAAAAAACCACGGCCATTTCACCCAGTTGACCAATTTTAGCTCTAATGTGTACAAACAAACAACTATTTCACCTATTTGAGTCATTTTCACCCATGTGAGCCCAAACGTGTAAAAATAAGCTACCAAATCACCCATTTGACACGTCTTGGCCAAATTCACTCCTGTTGCTGTAGCAGACTCGTCTTGCAGCAGAAGAAATAGTTGCTTAATAAGTGTGTGCATGTTTTTGTGATGTGTTTGTGTTTGTGTGAATATTGATAATGTATATACGAAACGATGTCTTTTGAACTACATTAGTCCAATACGAAAGCATCGTATTCCCAAGCATGTGTTATCACATACGAGACTATTCAAATGATTCATATGAAAAGAAGTGTCTTGCTATTCAATCGAGAAGAATCATTGCATTTCTTACATGATTATATTCATAGCACATATACGAAACGATATATTTTGAACTACATACGTCAAATACAAAAGTATTGTCTTCCTAAGCAATTTCCGTCGCTAAGGTTATTCAAGTGATTCATATGAAATGAAGTATCTTGCTAGGTATCATTTATTGTGTTGTGAGGGCACATACGAATAAATATATTTTGGAATACATAAGTCAAATATGAAAGTATCGTCTTCCTAAGCAAGTTTTGTCGCATCCGAAACTATTCACGTGATTCCTATGAAACGAAGTGTTTTGCTATTCAATCGAGAGGAATCAACTCATTTCATCAATTATATTGTTACCGGCTTACCGCATATACGAAATGACATCGAGAGGAACCAACTCATTTCATCAATTATATTGTTAGTGCATATACGAAATGACATCTTTTGAAGACACAAGTCAAATACATAAGTATCGTCTTCCTAAGCAAGTGTTGTCGCTAACGAGACTATTCAAGTGATTCGATCAAGATAGTGTCTTGCTAGCTATTCGATTGAGATGAATCTTGCATTTCATATTGTATTGAGTGCGCACATACAAATCAATATCTTTCAAACAACGTAAGTCAAGTATGAAAGTATCGTCTAATTATGCTAGTGTTATCACATTCAATACTATTCAAGTGTTTCATATGGAACGAAATATCTCAGGCTATTCTATCAAGAGGAATTATTTCATTTCACTGATTACATTGATAGTGCATATACGAAACAATATCGTTTGAACTACGTAAGTCAAATATGAAAGTATCGTCTTCCTAAGAAAGTGTTATCACTTTCGAGATTATTCAAGTAATTCATATGGAACAGAGTGTCTTGCTAGCCTGTCGAGGAGAATCATTTACATTTGATTGATCATATTTGTTTGTACAAATCTGGGGCTCCTCAATACGAAGACGAGTTTAGGCTAGCTTCAGTTGAGTAGATCATGGGCTAAGTGAGCCTCACCGCGGAAGGGGACTTCCGTGGTCAACCTTGGGCGTGAGAATAAGTTTTGGTTATAGAGAAAGAAAATATTTCCAGTGAGAGTGTGAAGATACCGTTGAAAGTGGCAAGTGTAAGCTCCCGGAAAATTTCATTGTACTTAAGACCTTAATAAGAAATTAAGCACGATTTATCTCGTCATGAAATTTTCTAAACATCAAACTTGCATATCATTTGGCATATGCATGATCAACGCAACTCGAGCGTTTATAAATATACCGTTGTGATCAGAATGAAATTCCCCACGATCCCGATAATCTTAAAATACATGATATATATGTAAACATTTATAAAAATACGAAATAAATAAAAATAAAAATATATAAATATCGGATTGGGGCTCGACTTGGACCCGACTCACCACCTAACATTTATTGGGCCTCGTATACCCGTCAAGCCCAACAACATTTCACCACTAATGGGCCTCGATCCAACCCACTTTCCTTTTGGGCCTTACGTTTAATCCGAACCCAACCCACACCATTTTTTAACCAAGCCCAAACCCCTTGGTTTTCCTCTTGGGCCTCGCCATTTATACCAAGCCCAACATTTCACAACCCATTTAATAAAATGTGTTTGTGGATTTCTTGTTTTACAACCGGTCGAGGAAAAGAGAAGGAAACTAAAACAATTAAATTTACCACATGTTAGAATTGTAACCAAGTTGTGATGTTTTCCTTGGCATTCGACTAGACGAGCAACAAGAAAGCAAAAAAAAACCAAATGTCACACATGTTTCTTCTCATTTGTAACCGGTCGAACAAATACAAAAATATGTCAAGAACCAAGTCAAAGTTCATCCCCTTTTGTTGTCTTTAATCTTGCGTGTATAGGTGAAAAAGAAGGAGACAAGATACACATTAGCCACTCTAACACTATTATTAAATTGCCTAAAACTTTGACTACCCATTTGACTTAGGAAACCATTGGATAATATGCTACCTAAAAACACATTGATGTCGACTAAACCATACATGTCCATGAATTCTCACTGCCACTCATTGCACGCCCATATAGCAATTTCACACATGTTGTATAAGGTCTTGGAACTTGTATGAGTTAGTATAAACAATTGCAAAAGCCATGCTTACCTTTTCTTTATACACCATATCACAAAAAATAGACAAACTCACAAACACTACCCACTTAACTCTCACTCAAACTCTCACACCATCAAAGTATCAAAAATCGTTCATTGTGGACACAGTCGAAGAAGATTAGGGAGAAAAGCAAAGAAAGTCATAAGGGTAAAAGTAATCATGTGGTATTATAAGGAGAACACGGGGTTCTCGAGTTCAAATCACTTTCTCATCATCTTCACTCTACTCGAGTGTAGTAAGTCCTCTCCAAACCTTGTTAATTCCTTTTATTTAGTTCACATGTATATATGTTGTATCACATGTTAAACCTTAAATGCACCCTAAAACTCGTATTGTATCTAGTAATATCATCACACGACACTTACTTGCTCACTATATTGGCATACTATCTAGTTGAAACTTGTATTTCATGTCGAAACAAGTTGCAAAACCTTACAAAACCCTTAGGAAACTCTCGTACACTTAAATTTTATACGCAAAGATAAACGGGCCTAAAGCCCAATGCGCGAGCCCAATAAGCCCAAACAAAGTCCAAACAAACCTTTACCCGGCCCAATAAGGAGAAAATAAGTAAATAAGCACTAAAAATAAGCTTGGAATAAGCTTGTAAACATTTTGCAAAGTGTTCGTATATTAAAATAGTATATTGGACCTAATTTGCAAATCGTGTTAACTATGGGTTAAAACCGTAACTTTTTAAAAGTCTAAGGGTTGATTTAAACGTGTATAAAAAATGCATGATAGGTTGAGGGACCAAACGTGCGGTATTTGATAATATAAGGGGGTAAAGACACGTTTGCATGTACACAAATGAAAACCACAAGGACCGATCTTGTAATATGTTGAAACTAGTTGAAATAATACTTTTGGGTGGAAAGTGTAAAAGTGGAAACTTAAGGGTAAAAGGCGCATAAATGTGTCCTTGGGGGTATTTTTGTAAAACAGTTTCGATGAGCGGTTAAAACTGCCAATTTTTGAAAAGTTTTGATATAAATTAGTTTCGGGTAGAAAGTGTAAGTTGCTTAAACTTGAAGGACTAAACTTGTACTTTTCGTAACTTGAGGGTAAAAAGTAAAAATTCGGGTTTAGAAAAACTTATAAACTTAACGTAACTTCGTAAAACGAGTATTTTGATCATATAAGTAATTTATTATTGGATAACGTTAAATGTATTACGATATATATATATATATATATTATTATATATAACGGAGGCATGACACGATATTATTCCACAATTGCCATCTCAATGCCATGTAATTCATTTTAATGCCATGTAATCATTAGTTGTCCACCTAAGCAATATTTTGTCCACCTAAGCAATATTTTTTTAATTTAATTAAATATTATGTAAATTTCGGATTTGTTATAGTTATTTTTGAAAATTATTTATAAAAAAGGAGCCTTGCAAGGATTGAACCTTGGTTATTTGGATAAATAACAAGTGCGTTTACCACTTAGGTAATAAGTTATTTTGATAATTATGTTGCATATTATAATCTATAAATGCCTATAATTATATTGGAATCCTATACTAAATACAATTTATCTACAAAAATTATATTAAGTAATTATCTTTTTAAAAAAATATTATACATATCTTTTCCTTAAATATATATTTTTTCTTAATTCATTCATTATATATTTTTTTACAAAACCCTAATATCATTGGTTCAACCATTTTATGTCGTGATATAGTTGGAGATATAGGTAGTGGGGCCTGTGGGTTTAATAACGTTTGTAGCCTCAATGGTGCTAGCCGGCCAAATTGTGAATGCCCACTAGGTTTGCCACTGTTAAATCCTAATGATCCGTATGGTGACTACAAGCTGAATTTTACTCCAAGCTGTAATGAGGATGAGCCATATCTGAAGGGAGACCTCGATTTCATGGAACTCACTGGTGTTGGTTGGCTGTCATGGAATCGTATATGTGAAATCGATCCGCTTAGCATGCAGAATGCAAAGATTCATGTTTACATGATTGTTTATGTGTTGTGGCACTTTATGGTGATGATCAATGTTGGAAGAAGAGGCTGCCACTCTCTAATGGATGGAGGAATGAATCAATTATAAGTAAGAAGGCATTCTTTAAATATAGAAAAGGTGAACTTCCTACTATTAGCTTTCCTCAGTTTCCAGTAAAGAAGAAAAACCAGAAAACATTGATTACCATAATATCAGTCCTCCTAGGTAGTTCTGTGTTCGTGAATGTCATATTTATTGGTGTTCATCGTTTGAGTCTTTGTTCAGGTTGTCGTAGCAATTGTTAAGGTAAAATTTGGTTTTACTTATATAATTGATGTATAACATAATGTCGTGGTAACTTATAATTTGTTATATAGAGTTGTTAAATTCCACATGGGTTTTGTTCGTAATACCAAGTCTAAAAACGATAATTAATAACATGCTCAGCTCAAAGGACACTATTAATCTTTGGGCACTACGACTTTTTCGATTGATCACGTATGTTAGTTTCTAATATTGTGTTAATTATCTACATGATTTATGAAAATGTAATGGATGGGTAATTATGCAAGAGTAATCTAAGCATGCTTCCTGATCACAGAGACGATATTTGTGAGGGCTTACAAAGATAGGAAGGATATTTTACGAGCTGTCATTATCGGACCAGAGGGGACTCCTTTTCATGATGGTCTCTTCTTTTTTGATGTGTGTTTCCCAAGCAACTATCCTGATAGCCCACCGATATGTCATCCTCTTCCTTTATCTACTTGATCCTAATACATATATACAAGTATAATCTTGCGTAGTTTTGTGTAATTTTACGAGGAATTGATCTTTTTCACTCGTGTGCTCACAATTTTGTTCTTCGCAATCCAAATTTGAACAATCATGTGAAGATCAAATATTCCTCATGTATACAATCGCCGACCGGAAAACACATGGGTTCCTGGCACTTGAACATGCTCCAATATCTAGTCTCCATACAGTGGTCCGATTTTGAATACAATGCCTTTGTTTAATGGGCTTCCATCGTTGGGTGACACGTCTGCAGGATAATCACCTTCCTTACTATACAACGAGAATATCCTTATAAAATCGCTCAAAACAATGGTGTGTACCATGGCCAAACCACCCAAGGTAATCAAAACAAACATTTTGTTTCTACTTTTGCTTAACGAGTATGTGTTCATCTTATTAGATGTTGTTGTATGACGCATCCAGCACTTTGAGGTTTTTGTGGCTGGGCATTTTTGCAAGCGTGCACATGATATACTAATGTCATGCAAGTCTTACAAGGAAGGTTTGCAAGCGGGGTGTCTGGTTAGTAATAAAAAGCAGACATGCTCAACTAAGTTCAAGAAATATGTCTCTTCATGCATCAACTTCCTTGCAAAGGCATTTAACAAAATCGGAGCAAAGGAAGTTGAAAGTTTCCTTCATCTGATTAAAATGGGTGCTCCTCAACCGCCATGCACCATCATCAACCCCTGTGAGTATTTGCCAGCTTATAATCTCATATAGTTCTGAAGTGTTAGTTTAGAATTAGTTTAGAATATTGACAGTCAATTTAAGATTTTGTTTTGGCCATAGTTATTTTCCACGCTTCTTATATATGTTAGACCCTCATTAAGAATGGAGAAGCTACTATCATTCAGTTCATCGTGATATTTATGTTTGCTTTATGGTTTTGTTTGAGTAGATTGTGTTGTTTACTCAAACATTTTTTATACAACTTATTATCCACCTTTGGATGCTGAGATTACAAGGCTCAAGATGTTGATGCTATTCATGGGATCTTATTTTTTGTGTGGCATGTTATGGAGAATAATTGGTTGGCTAACAATACTATGAGACTTCATTCTGCATTTAGGTCTCATAGTAGGTGCAATGGCTGGTGACATTCGCCAAGCTCAGGTATTTTATGAGAAAGCTTATATCATTTATTGGATGATACATCTTTTATATGTTAAGTTTGTCTCAAGTATTATAAATATGCGTTACAGGTAAAAGCTATGAAATTGCAAAGCTCATGGATGAGAATGTGCACCTGAAACCTCTAATAAATGTGAGTATGTAGTTTCCATTAAATTATTATTCCAAATCAATGCATCCATATATTAGCATATGTGTGTAATATAATCAGAAAGCTTCTACTATATAATTAGTCTCTTCTTTGTTCTCTTTGGACTCTCAGTTGCTATGTGGAGTGAATCAAATGAAATTGAGTATCTATCTCAAGAGTGCCATCAAAGGGCATTGAGTCTGGGAAATAAAGGTAATTAGTCTGTATTTTTCTAAAACTTGCTAATTTTAAGCGTTTTACTTTGAAAAAGAATGTTTACATTATTAAAGCGTTAATGTTTACATTATTAAAGCGTTTTGATTATAAAAATAAGTCAAAAGATATACATAAACCCCAACTGAAGCTACATCCAAATTACACAAAGGCACTCCCCAAAAGCCTAGAAGGCACAAGACTTGAGAAGCCCAAACAGTAGCCAATGAAAAAAATTTCAATGAACACATACAAGAAAAGCTTTCATAAACTCGAAAAATAAAATCACTAACAAAACGCTCAGACTTATTAGAAGCAAAAGCACAACATAGAATAGCACAAAAAACAAGCAGCAACAGGGCCTGTTATCAGATAAAAAACGCATGGCCATTCCACCAATCAATCCAAGTACTATAGTTGAAACTTTTTGGATCTTCTCTCAAGAATTAACTACCTTATTTTTGTTTACATCTACCAATACTACGTTTTATTGAAATAGAAAATAAATGTGTTGCCATTTAATATCTAGAAAATCATAGGCAACCTACGAATCACAATTACACCTAAAGAAATATATATGTACATATTTATAATGCATTTTACATATATTTAAGATAATTTGTATCTTCATAACGTGCGAAAGGGACTATCACTCTAAAATAACCTATAGTTACGTGTACTCTTGTAGCCTATCGGTATGTTCTAAGCCATACCACAGATAGGTAACATTAGATGAGACCGCTTATTGAATATTGATCATGATAGTCTAACAGGATCTTTACAGTTTCTCTGATTGTTCTTTCTTAGTAATCTACATATTTCTCTGATAGTTCTTTCTCTGATTGTTATTGAATATTGTTCTTTCTCAGTAATCTACATATTTATGTTTAAGTAAAACACATTAAGGCTGCAACATTCTCTGCATATGTGATCCACTATTTTCTCTATATGTGCCGGTGACAAGTATTTGCCCTTTGGCATGCTGCATTAAGGCAAACATCACACTGTATATAAATGTTTTATGATACTTAAAGTTGAAATCCGATGGATAATTGATAAAGCATGTTCCACGATTGCTTAAGATAAGAGTGCCGCGAACAGATAGTGTTAACTCAACTATACTGCGGATATTGGAGATTAGTTGTAAATGGTGTTTTTCGGGGGTATCATCTTAGTTAGTATGCATATATGTTTAAAATTCATGTACCACATACTTTGGATTGAATTGCAATGCGGTGCCCTGAAAGCCACGAAACACAGGAGTTTTTTTGAGACCGAGAAATTGATTTGGTGATCAATGGTACCTTATTTTTAGAAATTCATATATGTCTTTTGTCTCATAATAACTCGAGCTCGCATTGAATGAAAGCAAATAAATTATTAATTGGGAGCTATTTATGTACACATTATAACTATAAACGTATTTTGCAGTTCATCTCGCTGCTGAGTCCTTCAGTTAGTGTTAATATCAAGATTCTTCGTGATTGCTATGAAGCTTTTGGAATGTATTGCTTTGGGAGAAATTTTGTCACATGCTTAGGTATTTTTTTTCCTTATTTGCTTTAATAAAGTAGTATTTGTGGCAATGATAATACATATTCATTTACATATTCCAACCTCTTTAAAAAAGCATTTTCACTTATCAGACAGTTGAAATTGTATATAATGGTATACACTAGAAAGATGATTTTCGATTTAAGAATGCTTACTAATATACATTTTTAGAAAACAAAGTAATCAAGAATGGGGTTAGTCGTTAATGAAAGTAAATGTGTCATAGGGGGGCCATTCATGTACTGTTAGCCTCGCTAAAGTGAAGTCATTACGGAATTGCATTAGTTTCTTCTTTTACTCATTCACAAGGACTAGTTTAGTCAATTGTGCTAAGTTAGGCTTGTTGAAGAGAAATACCCTCCTAGTCCCAACTAGGAGGGTAGGAAGTTCATATTTTGTAAAGAAGTGTGTGGTTTCTTCTTCTCTCTAGAAACACACACATCTTCCCCTTTTCTATCTAATACAATAACCATGTCTTTCTTATTCTTTGAGCTTCCCCGACCCCCCGAACCACATGAATCATATGTTTTATCGGTCCTACATGTACAAAAATTGAAACACCCTTCTGTTCATCTTGGTAGTGTTAAAAAGGAAGGCAAGATGTCAATTGATGTTAATATTGATGAGCAATTTCTAGATGTAATAATTATTTAAGCAAGATTGTGATCCATTGGAGATGTTTATTTTTTTAGCTTATTATGTTCATATAAAGTTTTAAACCATTTGGCCCGTTAGAGATAATAAAAACCCAAATCTACCCGTTCGTAATTAGCGACCCTTAACAAAATGTCAAAATCCATGTTCATGATTTTACATGGCCTTCTTTAAGTGACGCTCTTCCAAGTGTTTGAAGTAACAATTTGAGTTCATGCTTTGCTATGAGGTTCTTTCTCACATTTATGAGTGAGTCAGCGACATTTTGTATGAAGTTTCCTAATCTTGTTTTTGTTTTTTATAATTGGGACTACAATTACATTGTTACTCAGCATAATTTTAATGGGACTCACAAAATATGAACTTTCACTATTTGTACGCATAGCTTTTTTATTAGTAGATGTTTTCCGTTGTATTCTTTTAATGGGAGTGACATTGAACATGTACCATGATTATTATGGGGTACAGACAATCTGAAACTACTTGCAATGATCATGAAAAAAAATTAAGTTCCCATCAACAAGCTCCATGCATTTAAATTAAGGACATTTTGAAAGAACGTGACCAAATGTGACACAAAGAAACTGACCATCTACGATGGCGAATTGATCAGTGACTTGACTTTCCTTCCAAAGCACATTCTGGTATTGTGATTAGTTCACTTGTCTTTCACAATATTAGCTTAAAATCTGGTTTTTCATTCTAAAAATCCAAACAGCCCACCTTAAGGGGGTGCTTGGCACAAGAAAACTTTTTTTAGCTAAAGTTTACCCAAATTTCCAATTTGAATCAGCTTTTAATCTTAGTTGTTAGTAGTTTTAAGTTTGATTTAATCATTTTCAGTTAGAGTTAAAGGGTTTTAAATAGTTTCTAAAAAATCTAAATCTATAACTGTTTTGCATATTAGCTTAGGTAAGAATCTGATTTAAGCCTCTTTAGTTGTTTTTCATGCTTTACATATGTTTCATATAGGTTCATATACTTAGCCAACATCTGGTATTAGACTCTCATTAGTCAAAAATCCCATTTTCACCCATTTTGCAAAATTGAATCTGCCATAAAAATGTCCAAATCAGCTTATGTTTTTGATTTTTCATTTGTTCATTTTAAGCTCTTATGCTCTATAACTTGGCTTGCCTCTTATTTAGTTGCTTATCAAGTTGTTAGTAATTTTTACAATTTTTAGAACTAGCTTATTGATAGCTTTTGATGCCTTGGAAACAGCCCCCTCATCATAATCATGCCCTGCACATGCAAAATCTCCCAACAGCCCTTTTATTTTTGATTTTTTATTTCTTTGTTTTAAGCTCATATGATCCATAAATTGGTATGCTTAATATTTAGTTGCTTAGATAGTTAATTTTATTTTTTATAATTTTTTGTATTAACTTATTGACAGCTTATTTTACCCTTGAATGTTCCCCCTTTTGTGCCTTTGCATTCTAGGAACTGTCTCAATCACAGCTCTTACAAGCCCTCTAAAAGCCTTTGAAAAGCTCCAAATTTTCTTCAACCTTTTTCTTTTGAGATCTGTGGTGTATGAATTTCATATGCCTTAGCTTAAATTGGAATCTAAAAGTTAATTGCTAGCTTAATTTTAAGCCAACAAGTGCCTTTTGTTGCGATTAGTCATTAAAGAACAACCTTGGATCGTTCTTTTTTAGCTTATTAGTGTTTCCTTTACCTTATTTATGCTCCATTTAGTGTTTTTAGGTTAGTTAAATTAAGTATGCTTCATTAGTTAGCTTATTGTTAAGCTTTTAGTAGTTTTAATATGCCTTTTAGCTTAATTCCTCTTAAGTGAAGCTTATTTTCATGTGTACTGTTGTGAACAAATAATTTTATTACTATTGTGAAATAATTTTGCATCTGTACTGTTGGGAACTTTTTAGGATTTCAAGATTTACATCATTTTAAATGAAAAACAATATGAATATGCTTCTTTATTAGTGTCCTTGTCTGTCAGCTTGCATGTTCTTATATAGCTTCCTCATTTCAAATTACAGAGTAAAAGACGCTGCTTAGGGGCCATGATTGATCAAGTGGACTTTGACGATGAGCCCATAACATGAGCCCGGTTCTCTTGGCAACGAACCCGCTCCTCCCGTAGGAGGAAATACTTTGAGAGCCTTTTGCGTAGGCGACAAGGAAGTCGATTGCCTTATTCCCTGTACTGGAAGGTACGTATGAGAATATTCTACTGAATTCCCAAGAACAATACAGATAACACGTATACATTAGCTTAGCCGACCTTTTACGTAAGTCGCTTTATGATCAGTTAATAAGTTGGTATAATATTTTGACCACACATAAAACTCGCGTGCGGTGCAAGCAGATCCACGAAACGCCTTGGGAGTCTCATTGCGTCATCACAATCTTAAAGGTCTGCTACTAAATATCATTTCTTTTTAAGCTTGCAACCTGCTACAACAATAGAAAAAGGTAAGTATTTCCTTATTTTTATGAGCTGGGTTGTTGTAACATGTCAATAACTCGGTCCTTTGTAAGCACTCGGTCACAAAATTTACTCTCATTATTTGGTTTTTAGATATATGATATATTATAGTATATGATTACTACAAAAGTACAAAGCGTCTATTATGACACTAGCATTAAATACTAAGGAAGGATAGTTGATGTAATATTTGCTTTGAACAGATGGCTAAGTCTTCCGCTTTGTTGATGTGAAGCCGTTGGATGACTAGACCGACATGCAAAGCTTGAGGAAGTCGTCGGAAGCTGCTCAAATGGAGGGCTTGACGTGGGGTGCATGTATGTTCGACTTTCAAAGAAATTAATTCTTATAATTAATCTAGCATTTATTTGTGAATGGCTTAATTTTGGTTTAGCTTTTTTATCTCAACTGGGTCAGGTTAATATTTTTCGTAAGAGCAGGGTCAAGTCGGTCACACTTGTTAGTTCAGCAAAAGAAGGGTACCTCTTGAGTAAATTCTTCATCTACAACAAGATTTTATATCATCAGTTGGTTTTTCCAAATGTGACCACTTATTTCTTAGAATAAAGTTTTAAGAGAACAAAACATAGGCAACACTTCATGCTATACTCACTTTCTGCAACGTGTTGCCATTACAGCTATAAATAGAAGAGCAGAAGAGCATTTGAGTGGTACACATGGCAACAACAGTCGAAGGCATCCTGTGAGTCAAGGCAAGTAAATATGTGATAGTCGGACCAAATGTGGCGACTTATACTTCAAGACTAGCAAAGGTATAAAGTTTTGGGGTTCTTACGGTGTATATTTATACCATTAATAAATTTGATGCATTTTGATATTGTTTTTTAGTGCTGTCCATTGTGGTTGTGTTATATGGCTGCCAATCATCGTACTTGACATGAGTGACTCGCGAGCTGGTTTTGTACTGTCGAACATAAACTAATCATGTAACAGTAGACTAGAAGACCTCAACATTCTAATACAAATGAAGTTAATTTATGTTAGTCTTATACAGTCAACTGAAACGCACCACATACTGTTAGGACTACAGTTAAACGGGTCGAAAGTTGTGTAAGTGCATTAAAACCTCCTAGACAGTACAAAAAGTCTGGAGTGTTTCTTTGAAATTTTTAACAAAACCTTACTTCCTAGACAGTACAAAACCTTAAGTGCGCAATTGACACATTGATAGTCTAACGCAATCAAATTAGACCATGTGGCCCTATTTCCAAAGGCAATAAGCATTCCGAATAAAGGCCTAATCCCAATTCCTAATACGCGCTTGCTTTAACCCCACAAACCGAAATTGCAGGTTCAATATGAAGTTACAGTGAATCGGGTAAATCTTCTATCACAACTTAGCAATTGCGTCTCTACCTTACTTATGTTACTTATCGTGTTCACATGCTAAGTTTTTCATATAAATTATCTTGTTACACTACGTACATCATTATCACATTTCATGTCTTAATGGAAATCTTTCTTTTCAATTTACGTAGATGTTCCAACCATTGGCTCAAACAGGATATTTGAGTATGTATGTAACAGTTTGTTAACGTAAAATTAGAGACACCGGTCTCTACAAACGGAAAGCCAAATGCGCAGATAATTACAGAGTTATTATCAACCGTAGAAAATTTTGTTAGTATTACAATTTAAATCAAACTATATGTTTAAGAAAGCTTTGATGTGCATATAACTAAAGGTTGGCGATTCATGTAGGTATCTGTTGTGGCTTACCCTTCAGCCCTCCAAAAGCTGAGCGAGAAGTATCCGTGGTACAATATTACTAAAACTAGAAAACCATTGACACATGAAAGTTTTGTGGAACATGTAGCTTTTTGAAAATGGCAGTCTTTAGGTCTTTTGGAGGTATGTTTTCGTCATCTTTTGTTTGTATCTGATATCATGTATCTGATATCACATCGTCTTTATAAAACCATCCAAGCATCCAATAAGTCTGTAAAATAGTAAAACTAAAAAGTTATCACATCTGTATTGTTAACTAGTTTCATTTTGTTCACAATGAAAATTATACATCAAGCTCGCCTCATTAAAAATAATTTTCCGCTTACTAACGATCTAACACCATAAAAATTAAAAAAAACAACAAACAAATGATTAAAAAATGCCCGACCAATCGCCTTATAATATTCTATGATAATTTTTAAAACATATTTACGCTTAACAAAAACAACAAAAAATAATTATAATGTTACCCATTGGTGGGCCTTGAATATTATATATATATATATATATATATATATATATATATATATATATATATATATATATATATATATATATATATATGCAAGCGCTCAAATGAGAAGGTCTTTTTTTGTGAGACGAGAAGAGATCCTAGCCCTTCATTTAATTCTCCTCCTAATTCAATCCAACAGCTGAGATCGTTCCTCCGGATTTACACTAGAGATTCAATAAACATTGGCATTTTCGACCATTTAGATTTCAGACTACTATAAAAGATTAAAAACACACACATCTCACATTTTAAATGTGAAAACCCAGGAATTCTCTCAATAAATCATTACTAATCACAACAGACCTTCGCAACCTTCATCACCCTCACCACCATACTTATTCACCACCGTAATCACTATCGATTTCATCGTTCACCACCGATAATCGGTACCGTCCTACCACCACTATGTTCATCAGCACTCTCTCTAGGTTCATCAGCACCACCAACCACCACTATGACCGTCCGCCACAACAATCATCACTGATTACCACCATGCTTCATTGATTATCATCATTATCATCATCAGTAAGTGCGAATTAAGCTTTTGATTCAATGATTATTGGTAAATTATTTTTTTCTATATATTTAGTAATTAGTTATATTTTGAAACTGATGATGAAATTGAACATATAGATCTAGATGAATGTGTCTTTCAAGATTTAATATTTAATTTTCACATGTGAGCAACTTGTTCGAATTTAATTTTCACATATGAACAAGTTGTTCGAATTTAATTTTCAAGGTGAATTAAGTTTATTTGAATGTTTGATCTAGATAAATTCTTTTTGTGCTTTATATGTTTTATGTTAGCTATTAGTTATGTTGATGTGTAATTTAGATGATTATGTATACTTGATGAAGAAATTGAAAGTTGAACTTGTTTTTCTCGTTCTCTGTCAATGCACATTAGGTGTTCGCTGAAATGCTAATTTTCTTCACATGTGAAGATAGGTAGATGTTTTTAATTGGCGCCCATTATTAGCTTAATTCATGTAATAAAACCTCCCGAGTTTCAAGGTCTTGTATATTACTTTATATATAGAGAAACTTATGGCGGTTGAAACTGATATAACCTACCTCATTTAGTAGTTTGTTCTAAATGGTCACCAGTAGTGGTCTTTTTTTTTCTTTGTGAAGAAGTTGTTTCTCACATGTTAAAAAATGAGGTGTGCTAAAAAATGATAAGCAGCTTGATTGGCATTTACGTTTTCAATGAGAACCGCGAAGGCTAACCTAGTATGCGAGTTTGAAATTGTTTCTCTTGGTATGTTTTCACACATGAACAAATAGTAGTGTCACATGTGAAAATAGTTTCTCAACTAAGTGTGATTCTAGTTATGGCAGTCCAATGGTTTGGGAAGATCTTACATATGAGTTTCAAGGTAATCACTCATAAAGTCAGTATGGTACAAACATGCCATAAATGTCAAATTTTGCACGTGCGAAAATGCTGCCTAATGGGTACTTTAGTAAACCTTGTAAAGGCACGTAAAGATCATACACATTGTTTTTTATATGTGATCTTGTGGTATATTGACTTGTCAACTCTTTTTTCCTCAAAATTATGACAAGGGATGTGGAGGACACTGATATCGAAACGTGGAAACTACTAGCAGATGTACCAAAATAACAGATAGGCGCTTTTGTGTTTTTGTAATTGGTTTTCCTTCTACCACTTGGGTGAACTACTTGAATAGGATTCATATAAGAAACGTACTATCAAATACTATTAAATTGCAAAGCTTGAATGAGCAGGAGAACTTCTGCATAAATATCTAAAGTAAAGCACGTTATGTTTTCCAAATATTTGACTTATTTTATCTTGGTTTTTTATTATTCATTATTTGTTTAGGTATTGTACCCAATACACATGCGTTTAAAATGTTTTTATGTAGTATTATGATCAAGATTGCCTACTTAACACGTGTCATTAGCTAAGAACCTCTTTGTAACAGTTTTGTTTTGGATCACCAGGTGGAACATACATTAAAGCTATTTTTCATTGTCCACAAGCAACTATTTGGTGGTCGACTTGAAGACGATAGATTAGACAAGTAGGTAGGTATGAGCACCTTGTGGATGAGCACAACTTTCTCGTTTAAGGTAATTAGAACCCTAAATTCTTGTAACAACTAATTGTAGATAATATGTGTTCATCGAATGTTCAGTTAAATTTGATTATGGCTATAGTTTTTGTTTACGTTGAAATATGTTGTGCTCCCTAAGTTGGTTCTCACTAATGTCGCATGCAATCATCTATTCATCCGATGCTTGGGGTTGCAAATATCTAGTTGAAAAGTACATCCGAACACCTAGATGCGATTGCTTCTCGTCCTAGGTTGATTGAGCTATATTAGTTACTTAGATTCAATCCAATTTCAAACTCTTTTCTTTCGCTTATCTAGTGTACAAAACTTCGGAACTTGTTTATAGTTACTAGACGTCTGAAATTGCTGATTTCAATAATGTATGAACTTTATAATCTGAACTTTTAAGTGATTATTGTTAGTTAACTACGAGTATGCTAAACTTCACTTTCGTGCAAAATGATACACTAGCGTCGATTAGTAAAAGACAAATATTCGATTTATATCCGCTTTTACTACTATATCTATAAATATAGGATTCATTTTCTAAAGTCGAACATAGAATTTAATTTTAGACACGAGAAAAGATAAAGTAATATAGTAATTTGTTTTTGTAATTTATAAAAGCTTATAGGCTTAAAGCATATTGACATTACATTTTGTTGGTCGATATTGTGAATGCTTCGCCGTGGGTATATTGTGATGGTTGCAATTGTGTCAATCACAAAACAACGTTGATAATGAGCCCGCCGGAGAGGCGCTATTAAATCTACTCTAGAACGAAATCCACAGGCATTCAGGCCTAAAATCGCCCGAGTCCTCTTGGAAAACGTGATAATAAGGTGAGCGAGCCATCTTCAACTTTAATATCCGTCTATAAAATAGTTAAATCTCGCTTGAATAAATCCAACTCGCTATGCGACTCATTTATGCAGAAGAGACAGGGAAGTTGTAGCAAAACACAACAAAGGATGCCATTGCAAAAATCCGGATGCTTGAAGAGATATTGTGAGTGTTTCCAAGCGCAGATTCTTTGCTCGAGAATTGTAAATGCATGGATCGCAAGAAGTTTGAAGGAATTCAAGAAAGGCGGGCTATTTTTCGTGATCCCATTCATGACGCCGCTTATTATCAACAAGCGAAGAATGTCGCCCGCACCAATGCCGCCATCACCGGAGTCATGGAGCATCCGGTTACGGGCACCACCGGTGGGCGTAAAAAGAAAACCCAAGATCTTTTCTTGGTTGGGTCACCCGCATCAAGAGATTCATCTTTTCACGGTCTTTGCACGCTTCAATAGGTAATTATCCTTCTATCACTTGGAAATTCTTCGCTTTGCCCCGTAGTATTAATCTAGTTTTGCCGCAACACGAGTAATATGTTTGTTTAGTGATTATTGTTTTAGTGTTTATAGTTATTGGTGAAATAGTTGACTTTGCGTTCACATTATTCATTATGTTGAAGCTCCTTGTTTTATTGTTGTGCAATCGGATGAATCATGTCGAGGTTCGGCTCCTTTATCTACATGGCCTTCGGTTCCTCGGTGCGCAAATTGCTAACAATGCATCGCTTGTTGGCGGTTCAAGATGGCAAGACAACCACCTTACTCACAAGTTATCGAGTTATCGGAGGGACAGGAAGGTCAATTTAGAAGTTGTTATCAAACAAGGTATCAAAATAGTGCGAAGGCAGAACAGGGAAGAACTATGGTGGTTCGACTACCGTGGGAAGCCATATGGATGGTTCTAACCATATGGTTAGTCTAAACAGGCCTGCTCGTGCTTACTGAAGTATGGGTGGGGTTCAAATTAGCTATTGCAAACTGCGCATCCTGTTGAATGAATATGCGCTTGGGGTAAGACTCTTATTGAGACACCTTTGAATTTATGGATTGTGTTTAAAAAGACTTAAAAGTGTTAGATATGACTGCAAGTGATCTAAGTCTGGACTTATTTGTTTACTTCTTGTCATCAGATAACACATTGTACCAATATGTTTTCTTTTAAAGGAAGTTCCTATTGGATGGCACCCGAGGTACTTTTATTCTTTCTAAATATTGCTTTCTACACATTTATTTGTTAACATGTACTCATGAAAGTTGTTGATCTCAGGTTGTAATGAATACTAATGGTTACAACCTTGCAGTAGATATTTGGAGTTTAGGATGTACAATTCTTGAAATGGCAACCTCAAAACCTCCTTGGGGCCAATATGAGGGGGTATGAATTATGATCTTATATTTCTTTTACATTATTTAGATTTAACTTTTTTCAGTATGTATATGCGTTTTCAATAGAGGTGGCAACTTTTACCCGTTATTTTGCTATAAATGGGTTGAATCATCTTGTGTTTTTATCTCATATGGGTCAATTAAAAAGGATCACTTAAAAGGGAACAAGCATGTTGAAAGTTTGTTTTTAATGATGATAGCATCCTAAACGATTTTATTCTGAAATTTAGATCACTTTTGTAGTGATAACACTTTTGTAAATCGTAACTCATTGATTATTAACAGAAGAATTTATAATTTGGAAAAAAAATGTTCACGAGTTGACCCGATTAGCCCTTGTTGTACTAAAAAGACCGTGTATAACCCAATAATTTATTGACTATAGTTAGGGGTAGTTTTGTAGTCTTGCAGTTATCTTACTTATCATTCTATATACCACACTCATAACTTGATTCTATAAATTTTATTATATTATCCCTATACGATCCAATCACCTGCATACATCTAAACATCCCCGCATCGTTATGTTGTCATGATGATTTTTTGTTGATATTTAAACCGCATTGGATATTTGGTTTTTCGTGTGCAATATTTAAGATTGAAACCGCAAAGATATGCCTAAAATACCCGAACATCTTTCAAATGATGCAAAATCTTTTATAAAGCTATGTCTACAACGGATCCACGTTTACGACCCCCACCTCAAAGTTGATGTATCACCCATTTCTACAAGATCAAGCTACATCAAGAGGAGCCAATGTCTTGTTTATATAGCTTACGACTGATTGCAAAATTGGCGATATATTTGTGGTGTCAATTTCTTATGATTGTACCATCTATGTTATGTTATAGTGATAATATATACATGTTGATTTTATTTTTATTTTTTTTCACTTGTTTGATGCGCCTCGGTCTTATTTGCTAAACTGAAATCACATTTTATCTTGATCATGAAGCTATCTATGCAAAAGAATATTAATTGATAACAATATAGGCGCCAAGGTCTCTGTTAATGCGTGTTTTGGAACATACAGTTTGACCTTTTTACGGTTTTATATGTTGGCTTTTATCGGCTCATATTGGTCATAGTGTGTTGAATTCAAGCTGTAATTGTGCGAGTTATGTTGCATCTCACTAATGTACGCAGGACGGAGAGCTAGGTTTTGGTTTTCGAGTGGGCCAAAACAAATACAAAAACGAATCGAGAAAAAATGGTATGATGAATTTGTTTATCCAATAGACAATCAAACTTTGTAACTTTATTATTTTCAATTGACGATAAATTAGTAATATTCTCTTGGATGAGGTAGTCTTTATACTTTAGGTGGGTTAAATATAATATTTTGGGTTGGCTAAAATAATTTTAGTTTTGAAAATACATAACAATATATACATATTACTTGATTACTTGTAGGCAATTTAAATCTTGGGTTGGCCATCGCCCATCCAAGCCATAACCTAGCTCAGTCCACGAATGTAAAGGTATTTATTAGTGTTTATTAACACGTGAAAGAGAAAAGTAGTCGCTTATTTATAAATGTATGCGTATTTACTACTGACAAAAGTTTATTCGCATGCGAAGAAAAAAGTATATACCCATCTATAAATTTATGTGTATTTACTAGTGTTTATTCACACGCAAAGAAAAAATTATATACACATGTTGGAAAATATATGTGTATTTACTAGTGAATAGATTTTATTATAACGTGAAATAAAAATATATGGTTATGTAATAACGTACAAGTATCTACTAGTGACTGAAAGTTTATTCACACGCGAAAAAAATAAATGCCAGTTTATAAGTTTACGTGTATTTACTAGCATTTATTCACACATGAAGAAAAAGTATATGTTCATGTATAATTGTACGTGTATTTACTAGTGTTTATTATAACACGAAGAAAAAGTATATGCCCATGTGTATTTACTAGTGAAAAAGTTTATTCACACGTGAAAAAAACATATGGTTATGTATAAAAGTTTATTCACACGTGAAAATATATATATATATATATATGGTTATGAGAAAAAAAGAGTTTATTCACACCATAATTCTAATAAGGAAGCGTGCTGGTGAGAACACTTTAAAGATTGAAGCTTTGATGTTACAAACGTACATTTTATACTAGAAGTGTAAAAATAGGAGATATTGATGTTTACTAGACGATTATTTGTGTTTTCTAAAAATATCTTCACACGTGAAAATTATGAGTAAGGATTGAAGCTTTGATCTTACTAGCATATGTTTTATACTAGAAGTGCAAAAATAGGAGATATTGATGTGTAATAGACGATTATTTATGTTTTGTAAAAATATCTTCACATGTGAATATTATGAGTAAAGATTGAAGCTTTGATCTTAATTGATGTTTAATAGACGATCATTTAAGTTTTATAAAAATATCTTAGCGCGTAGAAATTATTAGCAAGGATTGAAGCTTTGATCTTGCTAGCGTGCTTTTAATACTAGAAGTGTAAAAATAGGAGATATTAATGTTTAATAGACGATTATTTAAGTTTTGTAAGAATATCTTCACATGTTAAAATTATGAGTAACGATTGAAGCTTTGATCTTACTAGCATATTTTTATCAAGGTAAAAATCGCTATTATTTAAGTTTTGTAAGTATATCTTCACATGAAAATTATGAAAATGATTAAAGCTTTGATCTTAGTCGGATTTTTTATATTTTATAGTGCAAAATAGGAGATATTGATCTTTAAAGGCATAGTTCTAAGTTTCTAACATAAAGTTACAAACATGTGATTATTGATGATTAATCGAAGCTTTGACGATTATTGATCGATTAATCGGTCCGCTAAGTTTTATAAAATATTTAACCGTATTATTAGCAAGGATTGAAGCTTGATCTTGCTAGCGTTATTAATACTAGAAGTGTAAAAATAGGAGATATTAATGTTTAATGAGACGATTATTTAAGTTTTGTAAAATATCTTCACATGTTAAAATTATGAGTAACGATTGAAGCTTTGATCTTACTAGCATATTGTTAATACTAGAAATTACGATTATTTAAGTTTTGTAAGTATATCTTCACATGTGAAAATTATGAAAAATTTTTAAAGCTTTGATCTTAGTAGCATATTTTATATTTTTAAAGTGCAAAATAGGAGATATTGATGTTTAATAGGCATTTATTTAAGTTTTGCAAAATATCTTCACATGTGAAAATTATGAGTAAGAATTGAAGCTTTGATCTTAGTAGCATATTTTTATACTAGAAGTGCAAAAATAGGAGATATTGATGTGTAATATAAGATTATTTATGTTTTGTAATAATATCTTCACATGTGAAAATTATGAGTAAAGATTAAACCTTTGATCTTAATAGCATAAATTTTAAACTAAAAGTGCAAAAATAGGAGATAATAATGTTTAATAGACAATCATTTAAATTTTTAAAATATATTCCGTGGAAATTATGAGAAATGATTGAAGCTTTGAGCTTACTAGCGTAGCTTTAATACTAGAAGTGTAAAATATGAGATATTGATGTTTAATAGACGATTATTTAAGTTTTGTAAGAATATCTTCACATGAAAATTATGAATAATGATTGAAGCTTTTATCTTAGTAACATATTTTTATATTAGAAGTGCAAAATATGATATATTGAAATAGTTTTAAGTTTTGTAAGAATATCTTTCACGTGTGAAAATTATAAGCAAAGATTGAAGCTTTAATCTTTAGCAATTTTAATAAAGAATTGTAAAATAGAAGATCTTGATATAAATACTATTTAAGTTTTTCTTTCATGTTAATAAACTTTCTTCACTATTGAATACACGTACACTTATAAACTTTTTCTTGCAAATAAACTTTATTTACTAGTAAATACAAGTACATTTATACATGATAACACTTTTTTAAGGCAAAATAAAACTGCACCAAGAACAATGACATTAATATGACTTCTACTTTTCAAGTGCTAGACATAAGCTAAGCTTTTATATTCGATCAATGCAAGCTCTTCCAATCCGAGCACAAACCCACTTTTCAAATAACCTCTTGCATCAAACCTTAATCTCTACATTTCTTGTATCTATTAAACCGTGAGCTAGATATTGTAGAATAATTGCAAACAAAGCAACATGTTATCTAAACCGCAAAAGCATACATACGAATTATTGATCAATGCCTAATTTTTCTATCATCCCAAAGGAAAATGATCAATCTAGATAGGTAATGCCCAAAATCTTGAAATATGGATTCGATATATCAAAGTGTTCCGTGACCAAAACATCATAGGACATAGGACAAGTTCAATTGTTCAAGACTTATAGAGCGACTAACCGACAAATCAACCTAACTTCTAACTATATGGAATTTCCAACTCCTTAAGCAATTGTGACACATGGCAAAGACATACATATGCCAAGTGTCAGCTTTAAGATGGTTAAGATAGGATCACACAATCGATGACAACAGTGACACAAGAGACCTATATTACTAACACGATCAGTGGCACCACTAAACCTTTTTACAAGGAGGAAATTAGATTCTAGTTATGCACGCCTTCTACGGGTCAAACGGTTCACAATTACAAACTTAAATAACTTAAGATAAGTTACTTAGTAAGGTGATCCATCAAATGAGAAACTACACTTTCTCACCGAAAACCTGTCATTGGACCATACCTAGTCGTATATTTTCTTTGGCTCTAACTACACCTTACCTCAATACACTCAGACTCGAATGTAAACTATCACATTAAGGTGGCACGAACCTTGTTTGCAAAGTTTGCAGTAAACTATCACAGTAAAGCTTGAGCTGCTAATAAGTCTCGTTTTAAATTAATAGCAATGATGCAATATGCAAACAATATTGATATTATATTTCATTAAGAAAAATTACTGCAAGATATGCAAACAAAGTAACTTCTTTATGACTTCTAGATCTAGTAGTTGTAATAGGTTTGGAAGAAAACCTGATAAAAAGAAATCGCTCACTAAGATGCAAAGAGGAGTCACTATTGGAACTCATGGGCAATAGAAACCCGTGGATCCATCTGTACCTACAAGTAGGGGTGTCAATGGGTGACCCGACCGACCGAACCCGGTAAGGTCTTATAGGTCGGGTTGATTCGAATCCAATTTAGCTTATCGGATCATATAATGGAGTTGCGATATTATTCTTAAAAGTATGATCAAGCAACTTAAATTGGATATCAAAACATGGTTTGTGGATAAAAAGCAAGGGACCAAGAGATTAGAAACATGGGAGAATAAAGCAGAGGTCCTAATAACTGAAGATGATGTAAAGAATCAAGATGAAGCAGTTATGGACCTTATTATTTTGCATTGAACTATTGTTAGCAAGCTTCAATCTCTAGGATAAGTGATTGTCCTCATCAATGGGATCCATATCATCGTCAATTAAAACTTTGGGTAAGCTTTTCACTGGGTTCTTAAGAGAAAACGATGAACCAAGCTTTCAAGTAGGTTTCTTAGCCTTAATCTGTTGACAGACTTAGCAGGAGATGCAGAAAAAACGATGAACCAAGCTTCCAAGTAAGGTCCAAACGACAATAGGCCCTCCATTGGCCGCCTGATAGCTTGCAGTGGTCTCTGCCGCTGATAGCTTGCATCCCTAATCCATTGGCCACCTGAATCAATTTGAACAAAGTAAACACAAGTCAAAAAAGAAGGCATTGTTTTTATTCTAATAGTTAAAAATCATTAGAAAGACAAGCATTGAATAGACTCTCGTAATAGTTAAAAATCATTAGAAAGACAATCCCGCAAATTC
This sequence comes from Chrysanthemum lavandulifolium, assembly GCA_022545495.1. Lineage (NCBI taxonomy): Eukaryota > Viridiplantae > Streptophyta > Magnoliopsida > Asterales > Asteraceae > Chrysanthemum > Chrysanthemum lavandulifolium. The sequence continues at coordinate 184,783,183 of CM040239.1, read as the reverse complement.
TATCACCTATGTAAACTTTCCGTACATGGTTTCATCATTCTAACAGATTAAAATACATGAGAATCTTACCTCATCTATGTCAGTTAATTGACGATGTAATCTAATTTTTCATCTATTTTTTTCATATGAGTAAATTCACATATGTAATCTAATGCATCATAAGAAATCCGAAGTTCAAATCGGGAAAGATAGTAGCGGTGTCTCTTCCGATTTTAATCCTACGCCAACTTTTCATAACCATAACCATTCGTTACATAATATATTTTTCGCGTCTAATTGTTCTTCATCACCGTCTCTTTGTTCTACTTTGTCGTGACCATGAACATCAAATTATAACGCATAATAATGACTTATAATATGATGTTGATTCGATTCTGAGTCGGACCCACCCAAATCAACTCCTCACAAACGGTCACTTTTGCACACTAATACAAATGTCTATTCTAAGCGTTTATAGTGGTGAATGGTCGAGTGGGATGAGTCATGGTTGCGGTGTTCATACTTGTGAAGATGGGAGTAGATATGTTGGTGAGTTCAATTGTGGTGTTAAGCATGGTCTCGGTCATTATCATTTCGTGTAATGCTTTGTTGATTGCATGTGTTTGTGTTATATATTCCTAAAACGGGTCAAATGGGTAAATTTTGAGATGTTAAACTGGAGCTCGAGTCAAGTTAGTTGAATGGGTTGAAACATGCACAAGGTGCATATGGTTATTACCTCTCAAACCTGTTTTTACCAATTGTTGCTCCAATTTTGGGCTTGATTGTGTTTGTGCTCTTTTTACCCATGGTAGCACTAATTATTTGATTTGGGTAAAAATTTACTCAAAATGGGTCAAACGGGTAAATTTTGAAACTTTGGCTAAAGTGAAGCGGAGTCAAACTGGTTAAACGGGTTGAAACATGGGCGAAATGTATATGCTTATAACTCCAGCTTTTACTGCAGGACGTATGCTGCAGCATTCGTAGTTGGATATGATGATGTTAAAACGTCATTTCAAGTTAACTATATTACTGGGTTGAATTTTGAAATGCTACACGATAGAGGAGGACATGTCCTTCAAACGTGGGGACTTCTTACTAAACTATAAACTATGAAATTTGTTATTTATGAATCACAACTCACCTACAAACTAAATGGAATACCGTCATCAGGTTTTCAGGGGTTGTGACTGGCAAGCAAGATATTGATCCTGAGAAGTGGCGTCAATCTGAATGGCGGTGTCTGCAGGTAATTTAATATTGTGCCTGCATTAAAAGACTGAAGTATTAAAAAATTGAGATTTTGAGGGAGTGATAGGATTTTACCATGGAAGGAGCTTGATCGGGAATTGCAAAACCTGCTTTCAATAGCTTAGAGCCAGCATCAATCACCACTGCCTCCATTACAACTTTTCAATATCTGTAGTGATGATAGAAATTAAATTGATGGCCAAGTGAAATAATACCCTATCAACTGCAAAATAGCTTGTCCAAATATCAGTACTCACACCAGACCTTGCACCACATTACAAAGAATGTCATTTATACATCATAAGTACTCCAAAACTCTCTAGAATTATGATCCTTAGGGATATCGATGTTGAATAAAATTTTATTTTCATTTTGCCAAAAGTGTTAGTAAGCCCAAGCCTATATCCGAAGGAGGATTAAGAAAGGGTTAATGGCTATGTTCGTGTTTTCTCGAAGTTACTTATGCATGCAGCCTAACTTTTTGTTCACATTTATGTAATGTCATTCTAAAATAGTGTTCCAAATTATAAAAGATACTATCTTTTCACTTTTAAGTTACATTTTATTCGGAAAAAGAAAATTTTAATAAGCTCACTTTATTTTATCACAGACGGGCTTATTCAACTTTTTGCTTATTTTACACGTATAAGCCAATTCAAACATTTTAGCTTATTAGCTCATAAGAATATTATCAAACTCATCAATGCAACAAAGTCCACCATCCGCTAACACAAGAGCCCCAGCTTCTAGCATCCATTCACCTACAATTTCAATAAAGCACTCTATCTTTATTATCATACATAATTCAGAGTGTAATTGTGTAAGCAAATTATGCAAATCCCTAACTGGGAAAATGATGTATATAAGTTGATAAAAGATGCATTGGGATACTATCGACGATCGGGTCTCACCTCCATCCTTGACCGCAGGATCGTCAATCCAAGACTAGTGCTTCCACCCGAGAGTGATAATGATCGTTTGCTCAATTTACCAAAGAAATTTCAAGAACTGGGATTTCCACTGCACTGAAAACTTAGATAATTTAGAAGTTGATCAATCTTTATGCCAATGATATCCTTTTAAAATAATGAGATAATCACCCCACCCCTCCCCTCCCCAAAAAAACTAATTTGGAGTTAAAAGGCTTTCCAATCAGTACGATTGTAGAGGAATAGTGTGATAAATATATCTTACCATAAAAACTGATGAGAATGTTTTAGATTGTTTTATGAATCTTATCAGAGAGCATGTTAATGCATCCGTTCATATATTTTCCACATTTATAGTATGGACATGTATAGAATAACATTACCTGGATCGCCAACAAGAAGAAGATGAGACTCGCCTCTGACTTTTGTCCCAGAAGCATCAACATGTTGTACTCCTCCGATAAGTGTCAATGCAACTACATTGGAAGAATAATTGCATTCATAACAAACAAATTTGTCAATTGATCTTTGAATCTAGCAATGCAAAATCAAATTTTAATGATGAGGGAAATTTAGAGCAAAAGCTACCTGCTAATTTCACAGTGAAGAGACCGAATACTTGTGGACAAATGGCACGAAGAATGGCATTCCTACATGTAGATTTAATACGTTGCAAATTTATCTATATTAAACTCAAATAGAATATAATAAACTGTTACCATCAAATCTTACATTGTCACCTTTCAAAGGTGTGTCTTTAAATCGACCAAAATTCTCAAGCTGGCGACGAATGTCATCGAGATTTCTATATCCAGCTTTATCTCATTGATTCGCCTAGAAAAACAAAATCTAAAGTTAAGGCAAAAGTAAAGAAGAAGAATATATGTGACAGGAGAGAACCAATTATCAAGTATTTATTGCAGGTTGCATTGTTTTACACTTTTACACTTGCGATGGTTATTATTTCTTTAATGACTTTAGCATCATATATATATTATCAATCAAACAACCCTCTCGACTGTTTTATCAGGTCAAGGAGTGGTAATTGCAGACATGTTCATCTCCCTTTAAAAATTCTTGCTCAATTTCACTTGTGTTCATTATAGATCCTTTGAGAGATGAGAGTAAGCTATAGAATACCTCACATAGTTAGCCACCAATACATGTTCAAGGTCACAGCGAACATCTTTCAAATCTGGAGACCATTTAGCTGTCAAAACTCCTGTGACAATCACCTCATCTGCAGATGATTTTACAAAGAGTTAGCCTCCCGGCTTCAAAGATGAAGAAAGCTTTCACAGGGTGACAGTAGCATTTATGTACATTAAAAAAATACAAATTTGGAAGCATTGATACTTATTAACTTAACACATTGGCTAACAATACTATGGTACCTCCAACTTTAACAAGATCATCCTGCAAAATAACAGGAATTGGGCGTGGGATTGCCCCAACACCTAAAACCTGAGTGCTTTCTTGGATCTTTATCTCCTGGTAATCATGACATACTTGATTGCCCTCTAGCAGCTGGAAACTGGTGCTTTCATAGTATTTGGACTTCTGTTGTGAGTGAATAACAAATCTTGTCAACATCTAGAATAGCACCACAAAGATAAAAAAGAACAAACTACGACTTGAAACCATAGATATTGAAGAAATGGAGTACATGAAAACACAAATCTTCATATGAGATTTAAACATGTTTCCCCACTGTCTAAGTTATTTCTCTTTCTTCTTAAGAACATACATGAACACTCTAACATGTTCCCATATAAGTCGTCGTAACTTTCCCCGCTTCAAAGAATACCTGCTTTGCTGATGTCAACTCAAGCCCATATTTCTTAAGTGGATCTTCATAACCCCTTAATCTTCATATGTGAAGATAATATAACTAAACTTATATGCACTTATAAGCTCAAAAATCCATTACTTACGGATAATTTTCACACGTGAAGATAATGTAAAATAAACTTAAATCCGCTAATTGCATCAAAGCTTCATTCCTAACTGATAATCTTCACATGTGAAGATAATATAACTAAGCTTATATGCGCTTATAAGCTAAAAAATCCATTACTTACTAATAATTTTCACAAGTGAAGATAATGTAATCCAAACTTAAATCCGCTAATTGCATCAAAACTTCATTCCTAACTGATAATCTTCACATGTGAAGATAATATAACTAAACTTGTATGCACTTATAAGCTCAAAAATCCATTAGTTACGGATAATTTTCACACGTGAAGATAATGTAATCCAAACTTAAATCCGCTATTCAAAGCTTCATTCCTAACTGATAATCTTCACATGTGAAGATAATATAACTAAACTTATATGCACTTATAAGCTAAAAAATCCATTACTTACGGATAATTTTCACACGTGAAGATAATGTAATCCAAACTTAAATCCGCTAATTGCATCAAAGCTTCATTCCTAACTGATAATCTTCACATGTGAAGATAATATAACTAAACTTATATGCATTTATAAGCTCAAAAATATACTTACTCATATTTTTCACACGCGAAGATAATGTAATCCAAACTTAAAATCCGCTAATTGCATCAAAACTTCATTACTAACTTCCTAACTCATAATCTTCACATGCGAAGATGCTCTAATTAAAATTAATTACACTAATACAATAATAGAATTAAAATTAGTTCACATGTGAAGATTCTCTAAGTAAACCTAAATCGCTAATAATTTTCACATTTCAAAACAAATATTTATAAAAATTAATTAAATAATAATAAATTGTGATAATTACTTGATATCTCCGTATTCCGGTGATATCATCGATTTCGATTTCTTCGGTTCAAAGTCATCTAGATCCATATCTTCTTCATTAATATTCCGTTGAATATTGTGATTGATCGACGGTCATATACATTGAACATCGGTGGCATAATGTGGTTGAATGGCAGTTGATCGCCGGTTTAACGACGGTGATGATTAATATTCCGGTGAACGAAGGTGGAAGAAGGTTGTAGAGGTGAAGAGGTGAAGCAATAATTGTGGAGGAGTGCTGGTTGTTCTATTTGGCGGTGAAGCAGTTGTTTGAACGATGGAGAATAGAGTTGTGTTTTCACCTTCAGTGTACTCAATGTGTGTTTTTTTCTTTATATATTAGATATGGTTTGTTAATTACAAAAATGCCTTTGGTTAGTGCAAATGGTGGGCTAATCTTAGCCATTAGATCTAAAAAAAGGGAGGGATTAGATGGAGGGTTAGGATCTCTTCTCGCGTTCTCACAAAAATTAGACTTCTCACAAGAAACACTCCTGACAAGCGTTCAAATGAGAAGGTCTTTTTTTGTGAGAACGCGAGAAGAGATCCTAGCCCTTCATTTAATTCTCCTCCTAATTCAATCCAACAGCTAAGATCGCTCCTCCCGATTTACACTAGAGATTCAATAAACATTGGGATTTTCGACCATTTAGATTTCAGACTACTATAAAAGATTAAAAACACACACATCTCACATTTTAAGTGTGAAAACCCAGGAATTCTCTCAATAAATCATTACTAATCACAACAGACCTTCGCAACGTTCATCACCCTCACCACCATACTTATTCACCGCCGTAATCACTATCGATTTCATCGTTCACCACCGATAATCGGTACCGTCCTACCACCACTATGTTCATCAGCACTCTCTCTAGGTTCATCAGCACCACCAACCACCACTATGACCGTCCGCCACAACAATCATCACTGATTACCACCATGCTTCATTGATTATCATCATTATCATCATCAGTAAGTGCGAATTAAGCTTTTGATTCAATGATTATTGGTAAATTATTTTTTTCTATATATTTAGTAATTAGTTATATATTTTGAAACTGATGATGAAATTGAACATATAGATCTAGATGAATGTGTCTTTCAAGATTTAATATTTTATTTTCACATGTGAGCAACTTGTTCGAATTTAATTTTCACATATGAACAAGTTGTTCGAATTTAATTTTCAAGGTGAATTAAGTTTATTTGAATGTTTGATCTAGATTAATTCTTTTTCGTGCTTTATATGTTTTATGTTAGCTATTAGTTATGTTGATGTGTAATTTAGATGATTATGTATACTTGATGAAGAAATTGAAAGTTGAACTTGTTTTTTTCTCGTTCTCTGTCAATGCACACTAGGTGTTCGCTGAAATGCTAATTTTCTTCACATGTGAAGATAGGTAGATGTTTTTAATTGGCGCCCATTATTAGCTTAATTCATGTAATAAAACCTCCCGAGTTTCAAGGTCTTGTATATTACTTTGTATATAGAGAAACTTATGGCGGTTGAAATTGATATAACCTACCTCATTTAGTAGTTTGTTCTAAATGGTCACCAGTAGTGGTCTTTTTTTTTCTTTGTGAAGAAGTTGTTTCTCACATGTGAAAAAATGAGGTGTGCTAAAAAATGATAAGCAGCTTGATTGGCGTTTACGTTTTTAGTGAGAACCGCGAAGGCTAACCTAGTATGCGGGTTTGAAATTGTTTCTCTTGGTATGTTTTCACACGTGAACAAATAGTAGTGTCACATGTGAAAATAGTTTCTCAACTAAGTGTGATTCTAGTTATGGCAGTCCAATGGTTTGGGAAGATCTTACATATGAGTTTCAAGGTAATCACTCATAAAGTCAATATGGTACAAACATGCGATAAATGTCAAATTTTGCACGTTCGAAAATGCTGCCTAATGGGTACTTTAGTAAACCTTGTAAAGGCACGTAAAGATCATACACATTGTTTTTTATATGTGATCTTGTGGTATATTGACTTGTCAACTCTTTTTTCCTCAAAATTATGACAAGGTATGTGGAGGACACTGATATCGAAACATGGAAACTACTAGCAGATGTACCAAAATAACAGATAGGCGCTTTTGTGTTTTTGTAATTTGTTTTCCTTCTACCACTTGGGTGAACTACTTGAATATGATTCATATAAGAAACATACTATCAAATACTATTAAATTGCAAAGCTTGAATGAGCAGGAGAACTTCTGCATAAATATCTAAAGTAAAGCACGTTATGTTTTCCAAATATTTGACTTATTTTATCTTGGTTTTTTATTATTCATTATTTGTTTAGGTATTGTACCCAATACACATGCGTTTAAAATGTTTTTATGTAGTATTATGATCAAGATTGCCTACTTAACACGTGTCATTAGCTAAGAACCTATTTGTAACAGTTTTGTTTTGGATCACCAGGTGGAACATACATTAAAGCTATTTTTCATTGTCCACAAGCAACTATTTGGTGGTCGACTTGAAGACGATAGATTAGACAAGTAGGTAGGTATGAGCACCTTGTGGATGAGCACAACTTTCTCGTTTAAGGTAATTAGAACCCTAAATTCTTGTAACAACTAATTGTAGATAATATGTGTTCATCGAATGTTCAGTTAAATTTGATTATGGCTATAGTTTTTTGTTTACGCTGAAATACGTTGTGCTCCCTTAAGTTGGTTCTCACTAATGTCAGCATGCAATCATCTATTCATCTGATGCTTGGGGTTGCAAATATCTAGTTGAAAAGTACATCCGAACACCTAGATGCAGATTGCTTCTCGTCCTAGGTTGATTGAGCTATATTAGTTACTTAGATTCAATCCAATTTCAAACTCTTTTGCTGCCTGCTTATCTAGTGTACAAAACTTCGGAACTTGTTTATAGTTACTAGGCGTCCAAATTGCTGATTTCAATAATGTATGAAGTTTATAATCTGAACTTTTAAGTGATTATTGTTAGTTAACTACGAGTATGCTAAACTTCACTTTCGTGCAAAATGATACACTAGCGTCGATTAGTAAAAGACAAATATTCTGATTTATATCCAGTTTTACTACTATATCTATAAATATAGGATTCATTTTCTAAAGCTGAACATAGAATTTAATTTTAGACACAGTAAAAGATAAAGTAATATAGTAATTTGTTTTTGTAATTTATAAAAGCTTATAGGCTTAAAGCATATTGACATTACATTTTGTTGGTCAGATATTGTGAATGCTTCGCTTCAGGGGTATATTGTGATGGTTGCAATTGTGTCAACTGTCAAAACAACGTTGATAATGAACCTGCTCGGAGAGGCGCTATTGAATCTACTCTAGAACGAAATCCACAGGCATTCAGGCCTAAAATCGCCCAGAGTCCTCTTGGAAAACGTGATAATAAGGTGAGCGAGCCATCTTCAACTTTAATATCCGTCTATAAAATAGTTAAATACTGCTTGAATAAATCCAACTCGTTGCGACTCATTTATGCAGGAAGAGACAGGGAAGTTGTAGCAAACACAACAAAGGATGCCATTGCAAAAATCGGGATGCTTGAAGAGATATTGTGAGTGTTTCCAAGCGCAGATTCTTTGCTCGAGAATTGTAAATGCATGGATCGCAAGAAGTTTGAAGGAAGTCAAGAAAGGCGTGCTATTTTTCGTGATCCCATTCATGACGCCGCTTATTATCAACAAGCAAAGAATGCTGCCCGCACCAATGCCGCCATCACTGGAGCTGTTGGAGCATCCGGTTCGGGCACCACTGGTGGGCGAGAAAAAGAAAACCCAAGATCTTTTCTTGGTTGGGTCACCCGCATCAAGAGATTCATCTTTTCACAGTCTTTGTCACAGTTTCAACAGTAATTATCCTTCTATCACTTGGAAATTATTCGTTTTGCCCCAGAGTATTAATCTAGTTTTGCTGCAACATGAGAGTAATATGTTTGTTTAGTGATTATTGTTTTAGTGTTTATAGTTATTGGCGAAATAGTTGACTTTGCGTTCACATTATTCATTATGTTGAAGCTCCTTGTTTTATTGTTGTGCAATCAGATGAATCATGTCAGAGGTTCGGCTCCTTTATCTACATGGCCTTCGGTTCCTGGTGCGCGAATTGCTAACAATGCATCAGTTGTTGGCGGTTCAAAATGGCAAGACAACCAGTCTTACTCACAAGTTATCAGAGTTATCAGAAGGACAGGGAAGGTCAATTTAGAAGTTGTTATCAAACAAGGTATCAAAATAGTGCAGGGGCAGGAACAGGGAAGAACTATGGTCGTTCAGCTACCAGGGGAAGCCAGATGGATGGTTCTAACCATATGGTTAGTCTAAACAGGTCTGCTCGTGCTTACTAAAGTATGAGTGGGGTTCAAATTAGCTATTACAAACTGCGCATCATGTTGAATGAATATGCGCTTGGGGTAAGACTCTTATTGAGACACCTTTGAATTTATGGATTGTGTTTAAAAAGACTTAAAAGTGTTAGATATGACTGCAAGTGATCTAAGTCTGGACTCATTTGTTTACTTCTTGTCATCAGATAACACATTGTACCAATATGTTTTCTTTTAAAGGAAGTTCCTATTGGATGGCACCCGAGATACTTTTATTCTTTCTAAATATTGCTTTCTACACATTTATTTGTTAACATGTACTCATGAAAGTTGTTGATCTCGTGTTGTAATGAATACTAATGGTTACAACCTTGCAGAGATATTTGGAGTTTGGGATGTACAGTTCTTGAAATGGCAACCTCAAAACCTCCTTGGGGCCAATATGAGGGGGTATGAATTATGATCTTATATTTCTTTTACATTATTTAGATTTAACTTTTGTCAGTATGTATATGCGTTTTCAATAGAGGTGGCAACTTTTACCCGTTATTTTGCTATGAATGGGTTGAATCATCTTGTGTTTTTATCTCATATGGGTCAATTAAAAAGGATCACTTAAAAGGGAACAAGCATGTTGAAAGTTTTTTTTTAATGATGATAACATCCTAAACGATTTTATTCTGAAATTTAGATCACTGTTGTAGTGATAACACTTTTGTAAATCGTAACTCATTGATGATTAACAGAAGAATTTATAATTTGGAAAAAAAATGTTCACGAGTTGACCCGATCAGCCCTTGTTGTACTAAAAAGACCGTGTATAACCCAATAATTTATTGACTATAGTTAGGGGTAGTTTTGTAGTCTTGCAGTTATCTTACTTATCATTCTATATACCACACTCATAACTTGATTCAATAAATTTCATTATATTATCCCTATACGATCCAATCACTCCAGACACATCTAAACATCCCTGCATACGTTATGTTGTCATGATGATTTTTTTGTTGATATTTAAAACTGCATTGGATATTTGGTTTTTCGGTGGCAGCAATATTTAAGATTGGAAACTGCAAAGATATGCCGAAATACCCGAACATCTTTCAAATGATGCAAAATATTTTATAAAGCTATGTCTACAACGGGATCCATGTTTACGACCCCCAGCCTCAAAGCTGCTGTATCACCCATTTCTACGAGATCAAGCTACATCTAGAGGAGCCAATGTCTTGTTTATATAGCTTACGACTGATTGCAAAATTGGCAGTATATATTTGTGGTGTCAATTTCTTATGATTGTACCATCTATGTTATGTTATAGTGATAATATATACATGTTGATTTTATTTTTATTTTTTCACTATTTGATGCGCCTCGGTCTTATTTGCTAAACTGAAATCACATTTTATCTTGATCATGAAGCTATCTATGCAAAAGAATATTAATTGATAACAATATAGGCGCCAAGGTCTCTGTTAATGCGGTGTTTTGGAACATACTGTTTGACCTTTTTACGGTTTTATACGTTGGCTTTTATACGGCTCATATTGGTCATAGTGTGTTGAATTCAACTGTGTAATTGTGCGAGTTATGTTGCATCTCACTAATGTACGCAGTGACGGAGTTAGCTTTTGGTTTTCGAGTGGGCCAAAACAAATACAAAAAACGAACTGAGAAAAAAATGGTATGATGAATTTGTTTATCCAATAGACAATCAAACTTTTGTAACTTTATTATTTTCAATTGACGCATAAATTAGTAATATTCTCTTGGATGAGGTAGTCTTTATACTTTAGGTGGGTTAAATATAATATTTTGGGTTGGCTAAAACAATTTTAGTTTTGAAAATACATAACAATATATACATATTACTTGATTACTTGTAGGCAATTTAAATCTTGGGTTGGCCATTGCCCATCCAAGCCATAACCTAGCTCCGTCCCTGAATGTAGGTGTATTTATTAGTGTTTATTAACACGTGAAAGAGAAAAGTAGCTGCTTATTTATAAATGTATGCGTATTTACTACTGACAAAAGTTTATTCGCATGCGAAGAAAAAAGTATATACCCATCTATAAATTTATGTGTATTTACTAGTGTTTATTCACACGCAAAGAAAAAATTATATACACATGTTGGAAAATATATGTGTATTTACTAGTGAATAGATTTTATTATAACGTGAAATAAAAATATATGGTTATGTAATAACGTACAAGTATTTACTAGTGACTGAAAGTTTATTCACACGCGAAAAAAATAAATGCCAGTTTATAAGTTTACGTGTATTTACTAGCGTTTATTCACACACAAAGAAAAAGTATATGTTCATGTATAATTGTACGTGTATTTACTAGTGTTTATTATAACACGAAGAAAAAAGTATATGCCCATGTGTATTTACTAGTGAAAAAAGTTTATTCACACGTGAAAAAAAAAACATATGGTTATGTATAAAAGTTTATTCACACGTGAAAATATATATATATGGTTATGAGAAAAAAAGAGTTTATTCACACCATAATTCTAATAAGGAAGCGTGCTGGTGAGAACACTTTAAAGATTGAAGCTTTGATGTTACAAACGTACTTTTTATACTAGAAGTGTAAAAATAGGAGATATTGATGTTTACTAGACGATTATTTGTGTTTTCTAAAAATATCTTCACACGTGAAAATTATGAGTAAGGATTGAAGCTTTGATCTTACTAGCATATGTTTTATACTAGAAGTGCAAAAATAGGAGATATTGATGTGTAATAGACGATTATTTATGTTTTGTAAAAATATCTTCACATGTGAATATTATGAGTAAAGGTTGAAGCTTTGATCTTAATTGATGTTTAATAAACGATCATTTAAGTTTTATAAAAATATCTTAGCGCGTAGAAATTATTAGCAAGGATTGAAACTTTGATCTTGCTAGCGTGCTTTTAATACTAGAAGTGTAAAATAGGAGATATTAATGTTTAATGAGATCGATTATTTAAGTTTTGTAAGAATATCTTCACATGTTAAAATTATGAGTAATGATTGAAGCTTTGATCTTACTAGCATATTTTTTATACTAGAAATTACGATTATTTAAGTTTTGTAAGTATATCTTCACATGTGAAAATTATGAAAAATGATGAAAGCTTTGATCTTAGTAGCATATTTTTATATTTTTAAAGTGCAAAAATAGGAGATATTGATGTTTAATAGGCATTTATTTAAGTTTTGCAAAAATATCTTCACATGTGAATATTATGAGTAAAGATTGAAGCTTTGATCTTAATTGATGTTTAATAGACAATCATTTAAATTTTTAAAAATATATTCATTTATTTAAGTTTTGCAAAATATCGTGGAAATTATGAGAAATGATTGAAGCTTTGAGCTTACTAAAGCGATAGCTTTAATACTAGAAGTGTAAAAATATGAGATATCGATGTTTAATACTAGACGATTATTTAAGTTTTGTAAGAATATCTTCACATGTGAAAATTATGAATAATGATTGAAGCTTTTATCTTAGTAACATATTTTATATTAGAAGTGCAAAAATATGATATATTGATGTTTAATAGACGACTATTTAAGTTTTGTAAGAATATCTTTCACGTGTGAAAATTATAAGCAAAGATTGAAGCTTTGATCTTTAGCAATTTTATATCTGTAATTGTAAAAATAGAAGATCTTGATATAAATACTATTTAAGTTTTTCTTTCATGTGTGAATAAACTTTCTTCACTATTGAATACACGCACAATTATAAACTTTTTCTTCAAGGTAAATAAACTTTATTTACTAGTAAATACAAGTACATTTATACATGATAACACTACGAATTTTTTAAGGCAAAATAAAACTTGCACCAAGAAGAATGACATTAATATGACTTCTACTTTTCAAGTGCTAGACATAAGCTAAGCTTTTATATTCTGATCAATGCCAAGCTCTTCCAATCCAGAAAGCACAAACCCACTTTTTCAAATAACCTCTTGCATCAGCCACCTTAATCTCTCTACATTTCTTGTATCTATTAAACCTTGAGCTTTGCAATACATTTCTAACCATATTTAGCATATTGTAGAATGCAAACTGCAACTTGGCAAACAAAGCCTAACATGTTACTTTCTAAACCTGCAAAAAGCATACATACATAATTAGCAATTGATCAATGCCTGATTTTTCTATCATCCCAAAGGGAAAATGATCAATCTAGATAGGTAATGCCCAAAATCTTGAAATATGGATTCCGATATATCAAAGTGTTCCGTGACCAAAACATCATAGGACATAGGACAAGTTCAACTGTTCAAGACTTATAGAGCGACTAACTGACAAATCAACCTAACTTCTAACTATATGGAATTTCCAACTCCTTAAGCAATTGTGACACATGGCAGCACATACATATGCCAAGTGTCAGCTTTAAGATGGTTAAGATAGGATCACACAGTCGATGACAACAGTGACACAAGAGACCTATATTACTAACACGATCAGTGGCACCACTAAACCTTTTTACAAGGAGGAAATTAGATTCTAGTTATGCACGCCTTCTACGGGTCAAACGGTTCACAATTACAAACTTAAATAACTTAAGATAAGTTACTTAGTAAGGTGATCCATCAAATGAGAAACTAAACTTTCTCAGCCTGAAAACCTGTCATTGGACCATACCTAGTCGTACATTTTCTTTGGCTCTAACTACACCTTACCTCAATACACTCAGACTCGAATGTAAACTATCACATTAAGGTGGCACGAACCTTGTTTGCAAATTTTGCAGTAAACTATCACAGTAAAGCTTGAGCTGCTAATAAGTCTCGTTTTAAATTAATAGCATGATGCAATATGCAAACAATATTGATATTATATTTCATTAAGAAAAATTACTGCAAGATATGCAAACAAAGTAACTTCTTTATGACTTCTAGATCTAGTAGTTGTAATAGGTTTGGAAGAAAACCTGATAAAAAAGAAATACGTTCACTAAGATGCAAAGAGGAGTCACTATTGGAACTCATGGGCAAGAGAAACCGGTGGATCCATCCGTACCTACAAGTAGGGGTGTCAATGGTTGACCCGACCGACCGAACCCTGTAAGGTCTTATAGGGTCGGGTTGATTCGAATCCAATTTAGCTTATCGGATCATATAATGGAGTTGCTGATATTATTCTTAAAAGTATGATCAAGCAACTTAAATTGGATATAAAAACATGGTTTGTGGATAAAAAAGCAAGGGACCAGTAGATTAGAAACATGGGAGAATAAAACAGAGGTCCTAATAACTGAAGATGATGTAAAGAATCGAGATGAATCAGTTATGGACCTTATTATTTTGCATTGAACTATTGTTAGCAAGCTTCAATCTCTATTCGGATAAGTGATTGTCCTCATCAATGGGATCCATATCATCGTCAATTAAAACTTTGGGTAAGCTTTTCACTGGGTTCTTGAGAGAAAACGATGAACCAAGCTTCCAAGTAGGTTTCTTAGCCTTAATCTGTTGACAGACTTAGCAGGAGATGCAGAAAAAACGATGAACCAAGCTTCCAAGTAAGGTCCAAACGACAATAGGCCTCCATTGGCGCCGATAGCTTGCGTGGTCTCGCCACGATAGCTTGCACCCTAATCCATTGGCCACCGAATCAATTTGAACAAAGTAAACACAAGTCAAAAAGAAGGCATTGTTTTTCTTCTAATAGTTAAAAATCATTAGAAAGACAAGCATTGAATAGACTCGTAATAGTTAAAAATCATTAGAAAGACAATCCCAAATTCTATCACCTATGTAAACTTTCCGTACATGGTTTCATCATTCTAATGATTAAAATACATGAGAATCTTAGCTCATCTATGTCGCTTAATTGACGATGTAATCTAATTTTTCATCTATTTTTTTCATATGAGTAAATTCACATATGTAATCTAATGCATCATAAGAAATCCGAAGTTCAAATTGGGAAAGATAGTAGCGGTGTCTCTTCCGATTTTAATCCTACGCCAACTTTTCATAACCATAACCATTCGTTACATAATAAACTTTTCGCATCTAATTGTTCTTCATCACCGTCTCTTTGTTCTACTTCGTCGCGTGACCATGAACATCAAATTATAATGATAATAATGACTTAGAATATGATGTTGATTCGATTCTGAGTGCCGACCCACCCAAAATCAACTCCTCACAAACGGTCCCTTTTGCACAACTAATACAAATGTCTATTCTAAGCATTTATAGTGGTGAATGGTCGAGTGGGATGAGTCATGGTTGCAGTGTTCATACTTGTGAAGATGGGAGTAGATATGTTGGTGAGTTCAAGTGGGGTGTTAAGCATGGTCTCGGTCATTATCATTTCGTGTATGCTTTGTTGATTGCATGTGTTTGTGTTATATATTCCTAAAACGGGTCAAATGGGTAAATTTTGAGATGTTAAAATGGAGCTCGAGTCAAGTTAGTTGAACGGGTTGAAACATGCACAAGGTGCATATGGACATATGGTTATTACCTCTTAAACCTGTTTTTACCAATTGTTGCTCCAATTTTGGGCTTGATTGTGTTTGTGCTCTTTTTACCCATGGTAGCACTAATTAGTTGATTTGGGTTAAAATTTACTCAAAATGGGTCAAAACGGGTAAATTTTGAAACTTTGGCTAAAGTGAAGCGGAGTCAAACTGGTTAAACGGGTTGAAACATGGGCAAAATGTATATGCTTATAACTCCAGCTTTTTCGCAGGGCGTATCTTTGCGATTCGTAGTTGGATAGGATGATGTTAAAACGTCATTTCAAGTTAACTATATTACTGGGTTGAATTTTGAAATGCTACACGATAGAGGAGGACATGTCCTTCAAACGTGGGGACTTCTTACTAAACTATAAACTATGAAATTTGTTATTTATGAATCACAACTCACCTACAAACTAAATGGAATACCGTCATCAGGTTTTCAGGGGTTGTGACTGGCAAGCAAGATATTGATCCTGAGAAGTGGCGTCAATCTGAATGGCGGTGTCTGCAGGTAATTTAATATTGTGTCTGCATTAAAAGACTGAAGTATTAAAAAAAATGAGATTTTGAGGGAGTGATAGGATTTTACCATGGAAGGAGCTTGATCGGAATTGCAAAACCGCTTTCAATAGCTTAGAGCCGACATCAATCACCACCGCCTCCATTACAACTTTTCAATATCTCGTAGTGATGATAGAAATTAAATTGATGACCAAGTGAAATAATACCCTATCAACTGCAAAATAGCTTGTCCAAATATCGATTACTACACCGCACCTTGCACCACATTACAAAGAATGTCATTTATACATCATAAGTACTCCAAAAACTCTCTAGAATTATGATCCTTAGGGATATCGATGTTGAATAAAATTTTATTTTCATTTTGCCGAAAGTGTTAGTAAGCCCAAGCCTATATCTGAAGGAGGATTAAGAAAGGGTTAATGGCTATGTTCGTGTTTTCTCAGAAGTTACTTATGCATGCAGCCTAACTTTTTGTTCACGTTTATGTAATGTCATTCTATAATAGTGTTCCAAATTATAAAAGATACTATCTTTTCACTTTTAAGTTACATTTATTCGGAAAAAGCAAATTTTAATAAGCTCACTTTATTTTATCACAGACGGGTTTATTCAACTTTTTGCTTATTTTACACGTATAAGCCAATTCAAACATTTTAGCTTATTAGCTCATAAGAATATTATCAAACTCATCAATGCAACAAAGTCCACCATCCGCTAACACAAGAGCTGACTTCTAGCATCCATTCACCTACAATTTCAATAAAGCACTCTATCTTTATTATCATACATAATTCGAGTGTAACTGTAAGCAAATTATGCAAATCCCTAACTCGGGAAAATGATGTATATAAGTTGATAAAAAGACGTATTGGGATACTAGCAGACGATCGGGTCTCACCTCCATCCTTGACCGCAGTGTTCGTCAATCCAAAGACTATTGCTTCCCACCCCAAGAGTGATAACATGATCGCTTGCTCAATTTAGCAACAAATTTCAAGAACCGGGATTTCACACCAAAAACTTAGATAATTTGGAAGTTGATCAATCTTTATGCCAATGATATCCTTTTAAAATAATCGATAATCACCCCACCCTCCCTCCCCCAAAAAAAAACTAATTTGGAGTTAAAAGGCTTTCAATCAAGACAATTGTAGAGGAATGGTGTGATAAATATATCTTACCATAAAAACTGATGAGAATGTTTTAGATTGTTTTATGAATCTTATCAGAGAGCATGTTAATGCATCCGTTCATATATTTTCCACATTTATAGTATGGACATGTATAGAATAGCATTACCTGGATCGCCAACAAGAAGAAGATGAGACTCGCCTCTGACTTTTGTCCCAGAAGCATCAACATGTTGTACTCCTCCGATAAATGTCAATGCAACTACATTGGAAGAATAATTGCATTCATAACAAACAAATTTGTCAATTGATCTTTGAATCTAGCAATGCAAAATCAAATTTTAATGATGAGGAAATTTAGAGCAAAAGCTACCGCTAATTTCACGGTGAAGAGACCGAATACTTGTGGACAAATGGCACGAAGAATGGCATTCCTACCTGTAGATTTAATACGTTGCAAATTTATCTATATTAAACTCAAATAGAATATAATAAACTGTTACCATCAAATCTTACATTGTCACCTTTCAAAGGTGTGTCTTTAAATTCTGACCAAAAATTCTCAAACTGCTGACGAATGTCATCAGGGATTTCTATATCCAGCTTTATCTCATTGATTCGCCTAGAAAAACAAAATCGAAATTTAAGGCAAAAGTAAAGAAGAATAATATATGTGACAGGAGAGAACCAATTATCAAGTATTTATTGCAGGTTGCATTGTTTTACACTTTTACACTTGCGATGGTTATTATTTCTTTAACGACTTTAGCATCATATATATATTATCAATCAAACAACCCTCTCGACTGTTTTTATCAGGTCAAGGAGTGGTAATTGCCATTTGAGATACCTCTGATGCCTCATCAATCCTATAATAGTAGCAAGTCAGTTAGAAATTTGGTATCCTGAAATACTATTGATCAATTTGAAAAGAGGATATTCAAAGTGGTAGTACCCATATAAATTGGAGCCGCACGAGCAGCCACGGGCATGTAAAACCTTTAAATTTCAAAATCACTTAGCCTTAGTGAGATTACAAACACCAGAAAGGACATTAAACGAAGGGAATGAATTAAAAAGTAGAGATTTCTTCTAAATTAAGAGAAAGATAATTGTTCTAACAGACGGCTATTCAATCTACAATACTGAGAAATTTCATTATTTACTTGTAAAAGGAACTTATCTGAGGTGACCAGTCTCTTACCAAAGTCGAGGCTAGAGGTTGTTTAATATTTCATTAACTTGTTGACTTACTGGTTATGTTTCCAACAGCTTCTTGACCATGTCTCAATATCTTTTGCATGTGTAGGGTTTTCTATATATCGTCATGGAGTCTGGATAAGCAAGATATTGTATAAGATAAAAGCCAACAATGACTCCCAAGATTAGGCCTTTATATTATTGAAGTCATAATCATACTGAAGTTGTTTACATGTATGTTACTCCAATTTTCTTCTTTAATGTTTCTATAGATAAGACTCATATTCAATATTGGTCTCCCTAAACAAAATATAAATTCCATGAATAAACTCCCTATAGATCCATGGTGCATGGCTTTGGGCCTACCCTTGTACACTATGCTTAAACTGCTTATACCAAGAATATTTTCTTTACTGAAACCCTCAGTAGCATCTTCTAGCTCTTTTCCATCAAATTGTTTCAGACCGAACTCTAGGGTGTACTCTGACTTGATGGTATTAGTTTTCTCGACTTTATGCTTTCTAGCATGACGATAACATAACACCGCTAATAACAATACTAAAATAACAGCTAGAGGCCCGAGTATTAAAATTAAACTCATGTGTAGATGTAATTAATCAAACACATCTTAAACATCGTATCTTGAAAACTGGAAAAAGTAATAGACTGCAAACTTACATGGGTGCCGGTTGAAACATGCGATATAAAGAGCTTCATCGGATCATGGAATTGGCCATGAATATCACCACAAAGACTATTGATTGGTGAACATTCGACTCCTCGATCAAGATATCCTTTACCTGAAAGTAAAACAATTTTGAGCTACTGCTAGTAGTGCAGAACATAAGCCATACCGTTTCAGATATGTTAATACTCACTCCATGCAATTCAGCCATCACCATTTCTTTTTAGTGTTCCACTTCTATAATAGAAAAAATAAATTTTAAACCCTTCCTTAGGTTTTTATTGTTTTAAAGATGGTGCACGCAATGAGGCAAAATAAAAATTACGGTTTAGTTAGGGAATCGTACTATCTTTGTTCACGCAATGGACTCGCTCTTCGTCAGACACCATCATTTGAAGGAAGTAACTATAAAAATCTTGAAAACCATAAACTTTCACATAAATCAAAAGCCTTAAGGTTAGCGTTTAGTATGTGCACTGTCATGTGTGACAATTTTCAACATCCGGAAGAAGTTCAATTATGTCTTTAAGTGTTAACACCAACTCGTTTGGTGCCTTGAGCTCATCTCCCTGACCTTCACCCTTATTAAACGACATAGATGTGACAAAAAAATAACATACTAAAAATTAGTTTCTTTCCCCAAAAATAAAATAAAAAAAAGTTAGAATCTAATAAATGCACAAACCTGCAATTTTTCCTCAGTTTCCAAATGTATGTTTGAGGGCAAAAGCATGTGGCACATGGACAATCTTTTTCGTGCTTGCTCTTTTCATTGTGAGGCTTTGTCTCTTTGCAACGAAGTTTAGCATATTTGCATGATATTTTACCGATTGATCTGATGACCTTCTCAAGACCTCGACAACGGGTATAGCAAACATACGTTCACCGTTTGCATCTGCTTTTCTTTTTTTCGTAGGAACATGTAGTTCACCTGAAATAGCAATCTAAACACTTTAAAAGTGCTTCGCTTAAATAAAAAAACACAATATAAGCAAAAATAACATGCAATCCTGTCTTACTTGCAATTCATTATGTAACTGTGCAAAGTTAATTACTTTAATTCAAATCAACACACCAAGTAAAGAGGTCTAGGTGAAAAATTATAATCTCTGATTAAATTATGTAGCAAGTGCAACTTTAATATAAAAAACTGGATAAAAATAATGCACGCACCTTCCTTTGGTATGATTTAATGGTAGCCACGATGGACAATTCTACAATATTTCTTCCTAAAACACGAAACAAATCAGCTATAACAGCTTTGGAAGAGATTATAAGCAAGTAAACATAGAAATTATAACCATGGATAAAATTGATTGTAAAAATGAATGCATAAAACTACGCTGAAAGGACATTGCGATGAAAGTGGACATCAGTATTGTGGCGATGGAAAAAAATCAGCTTAAAGCAATGAAAGTGGGACATCGGTATTGTGGCTCATCTGGCTTTCTATGCACCCTGGTATTCTCAAACCTGAAAACACAAAAGAAGATCAACATGAGAGATTTTAGAAAAAAAGGCTGAGGAAAAGATGAAATTAGGGTTTGGAGAAAGAGCATATTATGAATGCAGTGAGTTTTTTTTTACGTGATATATGGGATTAAAAAAAATATGGTATTAATAGATTTTAGGCATTTATAGATTATAATATGCAACATAATTATCAAAATAACTTGTTGCCTAAGTGGTAAACACACAAGTTATTTATCCAAATGACCAAGGTTCAATCCTTGCAAGGCTCCTTTTTTATAAATAATTTTCAAAAATAATTACTAAAAATCCGAAATTTACAAAACAAAAAATCCAAAAAAAATTTCGAAAATAAATAAAAAAATCCGAAAATTAAATTAAAAAAATGCTTAGTTGGACAACAAATGCTTATGTGGCATTGAGGTGGCAATGAGGTGGCATTAATGTCAAATGCCTCCTGTTATATATAATAAGAAGTGGTAAGAAGTAAATTTCTATTCATATAGATGCAACATCTTGAGTTTCGAAAGTTAAAATAACGCATTTATGGATCCAGTGAGAAGTAAATTAAAATAAGAAGTGGTAAGAAGTGACCAAAATCACGCATTTAAGATGCAAAGACTTGCATTAGATGCATTTCTATTCATATAGATGCAACATCTTGAGTTTCGAAAGTTAATTTGATGTATCGATGGTGCAAATTGATTTTCATGATTTTGGCACGTGCAGAGGAACAAAAAATAAGAGAAATCA
Source organism: Chrysanthemum lavandulifolium (assembly GCA_022545495.1). NCBI lineage: Eukaryota > Viridiplantae > Streptophyta > Magnoliopsida > Asterales > Asteraceae > Chrysanthemum > Chrysanthemum lavandulifolium. Next base: position 184,761,630 of record CM040239.1, on the reverse strand, counting down.
TGAAATGCATCTAATATACGTATATGCATCTGATTAAAAGCTAGAAAACACACTATGGTGCGTTATAATACATCTAAAATTATAGGGACGCATCTAATTTAGGTCGGTGCATCTAGGATTTGCGGTTATAGTTCTTCTTATTCCTTCTTATTTTAAGTAATCTTCTTATTTGATCCTAACTATATATATATAAATAGGGAAGGGATCGGGTAAGGATTGAGTTTTAAGTAGGGATGGTGCGAAAATATCATAGCAGCTTTTAAAAAAAATCAAAAAAATCTGAAAAAATTAAAAAAATAAAAAAAAAGAGGACAATATATTATTAAAAATCGTTGAATTCTTTTTAAAAAAAATTGTTTTCATGGTTAAAGGTAATGTGATATTAACGTCTGATTTTGACTTTTGTAAAAAAGTCAAGATCAGATCTTGATATCACAAAAACTTTTTTTTTAAAATAAAATTGTTAATATCACAGTAACAATCATGGGTTTTTTAGTATAACGGTTCATTTTTACATGTAAAAAAGCTTAATATCAATGTTGGTTTTATAATATCACCGTAACAATCATGGGTTTTTAATATCACTGTTCATTTTTACATGTAAAAAAGCTTAATATCACCGTAACAATCATGGGCTTTTAATATCACGTTTCATTTTTACATGTAAAAAACGGATCAAGATCCTCTCAAGTTGCATAACACAACTTGAGTCAAGTTAGATGATTGTGAGCCATTGGATTTAATCTAATGGCTCAAATCAAAAGAACTTCTTTTGATTTGAGCCATTGGATTAAATCTAATGGCTCATAAGTCTCTAACTTGAGTCAAGTTGAGTTTCCAACTTGAGAGGATCTCCCTCCGTAAAAAAGCTTGATATCAAGGTTGGTTTTAAATATCACCGTTTTATAATAGTACATTTTCATAATATCGTTAATATCACAGTAGGACTCATAATCACCAAAAAAAATGCTCAGAAAAATCTGAAAAAAATAAAAAATGAAAAAAGACAACAATAGTAAGGATCTCTCAAAAGGAAAAAAAAATTAAAAAAAATCGTTTTCATAGTCAATTGGTACTGTGAAATTAGCGTGTGTATGTGTAGATCTAGATCTAGTCAAAAGGAGGATGATCTGGCCAAAGAGATGGACGGACCAAATCAATCCGCACGACCCTACTTAAAATTAATATCGAGACATGATCCTCATCGATGAGTGTGTAATACTCATCGTTTTGGTCAATCTGAATTGCAAAACGTTTAAAAATGCTCGAAATGCATCAAAATCACGAAAATATCTCAAAATTGCATTTTATATGTTTCGGATGCAAAATGTTTAAAATCGGATGAAAAATGAGCAAAGTTTGCATAATTGGCGGTTTCACCCCCAAGTTTCTAAAATTGTCGAAATAGTCCCCAGTCCTAATTTCAAAGAAAAATCACCAAAGGTCCTTTTAAATCAAACTTGTCAAAATTAGTCCTTTGGTGAAAAATATCAAAAGTTTTGAGAAATTACAAAATTGGTCCTTTAAGTTTGAAAATTGGCAAAAATGGTCCTTGGAAAATTGGAAAATGACAATTTTGGTCCTTGTACTTTTAGAGCTTGTCAATTTTAGCCCTTGGAGCAACTTTGCAGAAATGGCAGCCTAGGTCCTTCAATTTTCAGAAATGACAAAATAAGTCCTTGTGTTTTAAACCTTTAATACCCCTTTGGCCCTTGTCAATACCATTTTGGACCTTGCCTTTTGGACCCCTTACCATTTGACCCTTCCCTTTTAATAATCCCAGTCAAACACCCCATTTGACTTCTCCTTTTCCCTCCCACTCACGTGTTACCACCATCATCCCCTACACTAGCCTGCAACACCGTCTTTACCCATCCCAAACCACCTTTCCCTCCTCACACTCCACCTCCACAACACTACAAAGAATACATTGATTACTTCCCTCCTTTTGCACTCAAACTCGCCAACTGTCAAAAAGCCTATTTCCCGCCAAAATGCAATCAAGGGCCAGGATTCACTAAAGTGATCCAATGGTTATGGAAAGTGGTGGGAAACAATCAGGGAAGTGAGAGAAACAACCAGGAGCTATAAAAGAGAGAGATGAAGGAAGCAAAGGGAGTAGTTAGTTTTAGTTTTAAAAATGTATGTCGTGTTTTAAGTTATTATGTCTTAAATAAGTTTTTAGTTATAATTTCAAGTTATTTGTATCAAACTAAGCTATCTAAGTGTATTACAACTGCCTTCAAAGTATCAATTCAAGCTTTTGTCAGATTTCATCTTTTATGTTTACTGTTGAGTATTGCAGTTTCAATTTCAGACATTCAAAGCTTTAAATGGCTTCTTTCTAAATTCCAATAAGCTTAAATAAGCTCTATTCAGCTTGTGATAAGCTTGCATTATCATTTCAAGCAATATTGGTCCATGGTCAACAAAAGTCAACTGTTGAGATTGATTTGGAAATGGTGATGAATTTGGGTGATGCAGGACTTGGATTTAGGTTGGAAATGGTTTAGTATAGTGGTCTTGGGATTTGGTCTTAGCCTGCAAATAAGCTGGACCCATGTGAGTTGGTATTTCACTTTTCAATTTCAATCCATTTTGCATAGTATGCTTGTATCTGTTTCTGTGGTCACCAGTAGTGTAAACTGGTTTATATAGTTTTATTTAAGTCATGTAAACTCAATTTGATCTATAGCTTTAGCTAGTTCGGTGTTTAGTTAAGTCTAAAATTACCGTCAGTCATTAAAGGAATGTTTGGATATTGAGCAAAACTGTCTTAGATGTTTAGTCGATGGATAAGTCATGTTGCTTTAAGCTTGGTTAGCTCTTATGTACTAATATCATCTTTTAACTTGTGCTGCAAACCCTTAAAAGTCAAATCTCATTGCATCATCTTAAATAGCTTGCATTTGAGTTTCGCAAAATCAAAAGCTTGTTTTAGGTTTGTAATTCATAGGGTTAGATTGCATTAGGTCTATTTCATCATTTAACATCTCAATCGTCACAAATTAGCTTCAAATTTCATTTTGGTCAACTTTTCTCAATCTGTTTCAAAAAGTCAAAACCGAAAGTCGGTTTGAGCCAACCTAAGATGAATTTTCATTGATTCATTCTTGAGTCATTTCAAGTGAAACTTGTGGCTTTTAAATGTTCAAGCTGGTCTAGTTTATGATTATCATTTTTGTCAAATTTTGTCATTTTTCTTAAGCTCTAAACTGGCTTGTCAATATGGGATCAATTGCCCTGTGCACTGATTCAGTTTTGACTTAGTCTGCACAGGGATCTTGCAAGGTCTGCATAGGGCTCACCTTGGCTCACCAAGGTTTGGCCTTTGGTTTAGACATACTTGGCCAGGTCTCCTTCATGTCCCTTCTTCTTTTTTCTAGTTTTCAGCTTATCTAGTTGCTTAATTTTAAGCCCAAAGTTGGCCTCAGAACTGTTATTAGTACTTGGTCTAAATTTCATCAAGTCTTAGCAACTTGCAATTCAGTGGTTTGGAGTTGTTGATTTTAGTTCATTTTGAGTTATTTTAGCGGTTTATAGCTTCGTAAGCAGTTGGAGCTTATTGGTCTTCTTTTGGCTTATCCAGTGCTTATTTATAAGCACATTCCACAACTATTTCATTTTCCTCCACACAAGCACTTGTTTTCTATTTTCCTAGATTCCTTATATTATTTTAGAGTTATCTTTAATTTTCATATTTTTCCGTCCTGTTTGCTATTTTTCTTGATTTAATTCAGCTTTTAGTACTTTTAATTAGCATTTAATACAAAAAAATTGGAAAAGGTTCAAAAATAATTTTTCAATTTTATTAAGTTAAGATAAATATAAAAGACAAAAATATTTTTCTAGATTTTTCTTAGTTAAATTTGTATTTTAAACAATTTAATTAGTTTTTAATAGTTTTAATTCCTAGAAAATCCAAAATAATCGAAAAAATATAAAAATAGTTTTGAAAATTCTATTTTGTTATTTTAGATTTTCTAAGTCAAAATTTTATTTTCTAGCTTTGTTTCATATTTTCTTTCATTTTAGGTTAATATTTAATAGTTAAAATTAGTTTTTAATTAATAATAATTAATTAAATAGTTGTAAAATAATTTTCTTTTTCTATAAATTTTCTTTTATCATTAGGTTTGTAAAATGTCATTTTCATATTTTTAGGATTTATATTGTTAAAGTTTCACATTTTATTTTATGCGTCGCGTAGTTTTTAATTCCGCTTTATAAAACATAAAACAAAAACATCATTTTAAAATAGTGATAGCGTTTATTTAATATTTTTATCTTTCTAATTTTCTTTAATTTGCATTTAAGCCTCTCGTAATTTGTTGGCTTTTTCGTAGTTATAATCATATCGATCCTTTTTCTGCTCAAATTCCTCGATCACTTATCGTTTGGTGATCCATTGCATATTCATTGGGACATAACGACCGGGAAACACTATACTCCCCGATCTTCATTGCATTCGTTTCGAACCGTTTTAAGTTTCTTACGGTCGGCCATTCACAAGTGGCAGACTTGTGTGAGAAAACTTGACTGTTCGGGAGCGAATCACTCACTCTATAAAAACATATATAAAAGCGTATAGAAACATATATAAAAAGTAAAAAAAATGTATTAAAACCATATATAAAAAACGTATATATGTTTTATTATACGTTTTTTATACTATTTATATACGTTTTTATATACGCTTTTATATACATTTTTGTATACGTTTTTATATACGTTTTTTAATAGGGTTTTATATACGTTTTTGTATACGTATATATATGTTTTTTTATACGTATATATACATATACCAAAACATATAAAAAAATATATAAAAGCGTATACACAACGTATATAAAAGTGTGTAAAAACTTACATAAAACGTATAGAAAGTACTCCGTATATAAGAACATATATAAAGCGTATATATATATATATATATATATATATATATATATATATATATATATATATATATATATATATATATAAATGTATAGAAAAAGTATATAAAACGTGTATAAAACCAAACGTATATAAAAGCGTATATAAAAACATATAAAATGGTATATAATAACGTATATATTTTTATATATACGTATATAATATCGTAAAGAATGTATAAAAAAACGTTTATAAGGACGTGTAAAAAAGGTTTACAAAATGTATATAAAAACGTATATAAAAGTGTATAAAAACGTATATGTTATTATAAAAATGTATAAAAATGATCGAAATTTTTTAAATATAGTGAAAATTTTAAATTATAAGCGGTCGTTAGTTTAAAGGATGGACGCTGCAACGGTCATGGGCCAAAAACGCTAAACGTGTAACTTCTAACGTGATTCATTTAACCACAGTTAAAATCAGGGACCAAAACGATCCCAAACTTTCGCCATAGGGAGGCCGCCTGCAATTAGCTAACTCTAGAGACGATATTTGCAATCTTGGCAAACCACATGGACGATTTATGCAATTTACACTAAAGTTAATTGAAAGTTATCTACAATCCGAAATGTCACCAAAATATTAGATTTATTGGGTCATTTATCCATTGCAAATGAAATATTTATACTATATTGATTTCGAGAAACTAATCAAAGATTTCACATAAATAACTTCGATATGTAAATGTTATATAAACGATTTTTTGGCAAATAACTTTGATAAAAAGGCTCCGTTTTATGACTTTGCTTTAGGCCTCCGAGAAGGTTGAACCGCCCCTGTCAACAGGCATGCGATTCTAATGACGAGTTTGGAAAGGCTTGTGATGAAACATTAAGCAGTGATGTTGACGAGGGTGAATTGGTTCCATCTGATACAAAATTAAGCAGTGACCATGATGACAGTTCAACTTTGTCTGATGATAAGGTTAGTAATGACAAGCCGTGACCATGTTACAGATTTCACACTCAACAGCAAGAGCCAAATGGAGGAAGCCTATCGTTAATGGAGTTGGTCAATGAGAAGAATGGATTGGTAATAATATAGATATATAAATGAACTGTATTATCTATTTTATCTAGTTTCTATTCATATCATTAGGTTTTTGGAACAAAACTTTGATCATTACAATCCTGCATCAGATTCCTTATCAAAAGAATGGATTCTTATGTTGTTGAAATTTAGCTCTATTATTATGCCAAAAGAATAACTATGTTCTGACTGGTGTGGGGCAAAAGAGCTGAATGCTTGAAACAAAGACGGTAAAAAATTCAGCAAGTATGGTGGTAACAAATCGGACAGCGAAATATTAGGCTATTAACTAAGTAATCTCCTGCTCAGTCTTCTTAATATATCTTTCTACACACAAAATTATTAATGTACATATGCATGCAGCATGTCTTCCACTATATATCTCTCATTGTATAGTCCATTGATTTGGTATCTTGATAGAAATGCTAAATTAGGAGGAAATATCATTTCCCATTAGCTAAATACCATGTCAAAATAAGCTGTAGATCTATTTCAGTGTCTTTAATTTTATCCCCCTAAAAAAAGATGGGTTTGGAAACTGTGAATTTCAGCTTGTTTCCCACCAAAAGGGCTAGGTATATATGGAAAACCAATTCTGAAGATTTTTTTTGTTAAATGAAAGCATGTGATCCAAATGAGCCAACGTGATACTTTCAACCATAACATAATAGCACATACTTAAGTAATCCTGATACTTGGCATGACTATGGGGACATGCCGACACGGAATGAGCCATGTTCCAATGTATACAATACACACTACCCACATACAAACATTATGAAGACTCAATATGTTCAACAAAATAATCAAAAGATGTTTTACAAAGGTGATAACCTAATTACTTTGGTTGAGTCAATTCCAAACTGAAGTCCCACAACTTCTTGGCCATTTCGGGATCATCAACATATTTGCTAGATTTTGAAATGTTACTATCAGCAAAATACTCGCCGCTAACGCCCTTCACTTGCGGATGCAACGCTACATAGCATGTAGTTGCAGCTCCTTGAGGGATATTCTTTAAGAAAGTAAAAGCCACCTTGCTAAATAGTGAGGCAACAAACCCTTGATTACGTAAAAGATTGGTTTTGATAACTCCAGGGTGCAGTGAATTTACAGTCACATTCGCGCCTTCTTCCTGAATTCACCATAAATAAAAATAAATTCACATGTTAGCCAATAAAAATAAAGAGCTTGTATTTAAATAGTGGTTCGGAGCAAAAAAAATTTAATCACCTTGAGGCGTCTTGATAGTTCCTTAGCATGCAAAGCATTAGCAAGCTTTGCCTGTCCATAGGCATAGAAAGCGCTATAGCTGAAATGAGACAAAGCCAATGTTTACTAGGAGGTATTTATCTATTGCAACATGAAGGAATTTTTTGTTTCCAATGAATTGCATGCTAGCCATACAGTAATGTGTAAGGACGCCACCCAACTTTTCATCTTTTTTCTATTACCTAATCTGAGTAACAGCATGTTGAATATCAATTTCTTTTTTCAATATATTCATTGTCTGATAACTTTCAATTTTACCAATAGAGAAAGTAACCAATTGTATTTATGTTTTTTCAAAAAGTGTAAGACTAAGGTTATCGTCATCACCCTCCCTTATTTTTCCTTCTATTTTCTTCTGATTTTGGAGTAGTGACACCAAAGACATATTTTTGTGGCACAAAAATTAGTGTCAATAGTTGGGTGGCCACCTTAGACATCATCCCTAATAATAATGTAATTACATACCTTTTTTCATCATTGATCTTGTCAAACCGAATTCCTTCACTGTATGACATCTTATGAAGCTCGGATGAAAGAATAACTATCCTTCCCTCCTTTTGGCTTTTAGTTGCAGTATTTTTTATGGTATCCAGCAACAAATTTGTCAAAAGAAAATTACCTAAAACAAAAACAAAAGAGGTTTTCTTATAAGATAAGTTAGTTATGTTAATGTTTTTTGTTTACTGAATATTAAAATTTAGTATACCGATATGGTTGGTTGCAAATTGCAATTCGATGTTGTCCTCTGAAAGAGTAAAAGGTGGAGACATGATCCCTGCATTGAGACTTTATACACACAAAAAAGGCAATGATATTAGTCCATATGCAACTTTCAAACATCCAAATCAATAAATATTGGTAAGGTTTATTGTTATATACATTAGAATGTTTATCGGAAGGTCCTTTGATATGTACTCAGCCGCGAACTTTCGTACAGATGCTTGTGAGCTAAGATCTAACTCCATCACGTCAAGTTTTGCATTTGGGATTTTCTCACAAATGCTTGTTTTGACTTTTTGTCCGGCTTCAACATTTCTGACTGGCATGATCACATGTACCCCACGCAAGGCAAGGACACGGGCCGTTTCTAAACCAATACCACTGGTAGCTCCTAGAAATTACAGTTATTGTAAGATTAGTGATGAGAGTAAGAATTGGTCAATGACTTGATTATTGAAGTCAAGAAACTATAAATTTAGTTTGACTTCTCAATGCTAGCATCAAATTGTATATGCATTTGTCATCTAATTCTAGCATGATGTCACTCACATATTGATGTTCAATTAGTGATCTCACAACAGTATGTCTCATTAGAGTCGCAGCACAAACCGAATATCAATTGCATGAGATAAAAATATCTAGTGACTAGTGGAAGCAGGATGCATTAATGAAAAAGTTCATGAAAATACTCTGTTTTTATCAGCTTTTCTATCAAAAAGATATCATTGACAAACCAACGGAGACTTCTGTTGGAAAAAGGGTAGTACAAATTATGAAACCGATGTCATGTAAGGGTATGCCACAGAAAAAAATGTTATTATAAAATATTGTAGTCTGTAGTTGTATTTTAAGGTTCTATCATCATCCAATGAAGTTCTTGTTTCTTTTTCTTGAGCTAAGTAGTTACAATAAGAAAAAGTTCATGCGAACATTACGTTTTAATGAAACTTACTGGTCAATTTGTAAACTATTTGTGGTCACCAGTATCAGCCATTGGTTGTGTATTCGAGTAGCATTAAAGGACAATAGGACATGGGTCTATGTGTTTGGTATTTGTCGTTAAATTTTTTTTTTTTGCTGCCATAAATTAAAATCCCGTTATTGTGTAACATTATTAGTATTACAAAACGTGCGCACATGTTTAAAAATTTAGTCCAACTCCAAGGAGGGGTGCTTAGATTGCTTATTGAACTCCCTCCAGAATATTTCTCTATACCGAACACCCCGAAATAGTATGATCCGGTATGAAAGACGGAAGAGGTTTTTCATGTTCATGTTACACGGGGAGGGCGAGTCTCACACAGATGCTCATGGCCTACACAGGGTACCCCATGACCATTTCCGACCTATTCCCCCACCCTAAAGGTGTACCTAGTGAGTAGTGAGGTTTGAACACTAAACCTCACGACACTAGGTACCTTACTACTAAGCTACTTTGGTGGTGGTTTAGTATGATCAAGTATACATCATGAATTCATGATCATTATAATCAAACCACAAAATCACTTCCTAAACAATTATTTACTAACTAAACAAAAGGGGGAGTCAAGAAACACTGTTAGAAAATCCACCTTTGGACTTTAAAGTCAACCTTAAAACAGATCTAAAAATAGAAAGGAAAAAAAGAAGAAGATATTATACCAGTAACAATGGCAGTAAGACCAGTTGCATCAATTCCATTAGTAACATCTTCAGCTGTTGAATTTGCTGAAAACCCTGATGCTCCTTTAAATATTGAAAATATCCAAGTCATTTTTCACAATATTGATGATCACAGAAACTTGCTTTTGCTAAGAAACAGACAGACACTTGTTTTTTAGATGATGATTTTTTGGATACAAAATGATGTATTTATAGAAAGTTTATTATTCAAAGGGTGGTATGAAACTAATACGGTAATACAATCTAGAAGAACAAATAAGGTGGCTTTTCATTTGTTGAAGAAAACATATGGAAAGTTGACGCGGAAAAAACAAAACTCCATGTCAAAGCTGTGTCCTTCTACTTTACATGTTTTTCAGTTCGCACCCACTTCTTTTGCGATGCTTTCTTTTATTTTCAAATTTCGTATAACTGGTTTTTGTTTCTTTTAGCCGTACAAATCATTAATTTTGCAACATGAATTTTGGTACAAAGAAAACTTTGTACCACTATTTGCGGTTACAAAAGACAGCAACAATACGTAATCTTGTTAGAACAGACTACAAAAAGGCTTGGATATAAACAGATATACACCTATATGATAATAGAGAGACTATTTTATATTGAAAAAAAAAAAAAAAATTGATCTAATTTTTTGTTACTCTGTTTATAAATGAAATGCATTTACATATTACTTAAGTGGAGAGAAAAATAAGACACCTGAAACTTAATAAATGTAAAGTTATGTTAATGTTATATAATATATTTCATTTAGAGTTAAAATAATATTATGCATGAAGTATTTGTGTATTTCCCTAAAGTAGGCATGCGTATATTAGCTATTCATTTTTCTTAGTTATCGATTACTCCTTTTGGAATGATGTTTGGTGGACACTAGGAATGGTGTGGTAATATCGTATATATCTAGTTAATCATATCTTCTTTCTTTTCTAATTGTGGTGGCTTGTTTTCGATCTTTTTTTATTTAATCGCGGATACCTTTTCTTTTCTTTTGATATTTTGATGGCCAAGAAGATTATTTCCGCTCTAAATGAGTAAAATCACTTCGAGAATTTCCATCACTCGTGCTCTTATGTTAGGGATCTTGCATTGGGGTCAATTTCATGATATGAGGGTCACTTCATGTCAAGTGCTTAACGTTGAAGGTTAACGAGTTTGGTCAATATAAACGGCTATAATTATTAATTTCCTTTTGAATGGAAAACACGCTGCAATATCATATTCACATGTGTAAAGTTAGTTGTAAACAAAACAAAAGACTCTTAGCCAACTAGCCAAGCATCTGATTTTAGAAAATGGGGATCTTTTACATGTGTTCTATATTATATTATTTATCCCATAAAATCGTTCACTTTGACTTTTTAAGTCGTTATTTTACAACTTTGACTTTAAATAATTTTGCTTTACGTTATACAACACTCTATGAAAAATATATGAATGGATTGAGATTTAAACGATGTTCATTAGACGATTTTCATAAAATATTATATAACGCAAACAAAATATCTAAGCCAAATTGAGAAAGAAAGACCAAAATACCAAATTGTATAGCTTTTATGACGGAGGAGTATTTCATTACTCTATAATAATTTGTAGACTTAAGTTTTGGTTAGTTAGGTACCTTATTTTATCTTGTTCCCGGCTATCTCATGTATCTCGTTTATATACTTTTTATTCTTTTGTTGATGTAAATTTTAAGGTGCGTTTAATGGAGAATAAATTCTCTCGTTTCATCTCTTGTTTTGTAAATTTGGATGAAATTTATCTCCACAAACACTGAAAATATAGAAAATGCGTTTAATGACATTTGTATCTTCTATTTTGAAGAAGGGGAGGGAGGGTTGGGGGTTACAAAGGAAAACAAGGAAAACAACTAGGTTGCGTTTAGTTGAGGGAAAACAAGGAAAACAGAGATCGCGTTCAAATCAAAGTTTTCCAACAAAATGTTTTGCAAAACACAAATCCCTTATTTCCTAACTTAACAAGGAAAATCACAAAACAAATTTTAGTTGTTTTCCTTTTGTAACCCTCAACCCTCCCTCCCTTTCTTCAAAACAAAAAATAGACACATCAACTAAACGTGTTTTCTATATTTTCAAGTGTTTTGTGGAGATTAATTCTTCTTCCCAATTTTTACAAAACTAGAGATAGAAAATAAAAGAATTTGTTCTCCAACTAAACACACCCCTAAAATTTGTTTTCTAATTTTTCTTGTTAGATTAGAAATAGGAGATTTTGTGTTTTGCAAAACATTTTGTTGGAAAATGATAATTTGAACGCGATTTCTATTTTTCTTGTTTTCCACAAAACATTTTGTGAAAAACAAGGGTGTTTTCCCCCAACTAAACGCACCATAATTGTTTATCTAACTTATTTTCATACTTCTATGGGCTTAGAAATTATCCCCATTCATATACACAATGAGATGCAAGATCTTACAAACACGATCGAGGAGGATCGTTGTATCGGCCCAAACATCCACAACAGTATCTCATAAATTAATACTTGTGGCAAAAGAAAATGTACTGAAATAGGACCAAAAGATTTATCAGTACAACCGAAGGGTTGCAAAAATACCCATCCAAATGATACATTGAGATTAATCGATAACACCCCAACCCATCGAAAAACATTAACAAAATATTAAGACAAGCAAAATAATAATAATAATAAAAAGAATTAAAAAAAAAAAACAAAAAAAACAAAAAAACAAAACAAAACTGGCAGTATAATGATAATCATATATAACTTAAATCAACTCGAACAATTTCACAAACTCTGAATTTGCAATCTATGACTAGTAGAATTGTAAGAGTGTTTTAGGCATTGCTAGCAAAAGATATAATGACATTATACGAGTACTGTGCATAACAATAAAATTTTATAGCGACACATAAAAATATTTGCGATAATATGGTTAAGAGTTTCGTATAAATAATTAGTCAAAACAAATGATTACAGGTAGATTAGTAAATATACATTTATCATTTTGAGAGTTTTTGAATATAATATTTTCTCTTTATATTCGGTATATAGATATAGATAAAGATAAGAATAAAATACGACATTCGTCTTTTAACTTGTATAAAAAATACACGTTGGGTCCCAAATTTAAAATAAATACGCCAAAGGTCTCAACTGTTCATATTTTGCATCGTGGAGGGTCCCTTTGACTAACGAGTGTCAGTCAATATCTGTTAACTCCCTTATGCGCGTTTCACATGAGATCATAATGATCATTTCCGAAGGCAATTGGATTTATGTGTTAAATAAGCTCGCCTAACCCCTGAAAAATTTGGATATCTTCCCTATAAAGATGCTCTCGTCTACTTTTCCATCTCACACTCCATCCCTAAACTTTCACAACAAATTACTACATCTATTCAGACCTTAAAAAAATTGGTTCGTTTTTTGTGCTCTCGACATGCCATTATTCATACTTCATGGACAGTTATCAACCCAAGCGGTCGTTTGACGCATGCCATTATTCGTACTTTTCCATCTCACATTTTAACTTTTTTTAATGTTTATGTTTTAAGTTCGAAGTGTATAGTAACAATGGTGGTTTTGTTTAGTTGTTGACTTGTCATTTTTACTTTTAGGGTTCTTCGTGTCGTTTTATTGGGTGGTTCGATCAACCCATGTGTGCTAGGTCTACGGTTATAATACCAGGTCTCCTTAGGTCGAAAAATGAGCTCGAGGCTGCACTTCAAGCCTGCCAAGCTGACTTTCTTCTTCGGAAGGAAAATGTTTGGAAATGGAAGAATTATTGTGTTTTGAGTTGGATCATTGTTATCTCTATCCATGTCTTGTTTATGTAATGGGTCTGGCACTTCATCTTTTTGGTTTAGAAAGTCATCTTTTATGCTTTTGTGTTGTAGTTGTGGGACAAGTTAGTTGATGATGGTTAGTATAAGTACGGTAGGTAAGCTTGTGTAAAATGTCAAAGGTTTTTGGTTGACTTTAAATGAAATGTATTTATCTATTTCTTGTCAATGTTGACTTTTGATATGTGCAAAACACATATCATTTCTTTATCAAAATAAACCCAAAATAACCAAGAAAGAAGCCTTTATTGCTAATATTTGTTGTTTTCTTGAGTTTATGCATGCGCAAGTACGGATATAATGAAAACAGATAAAAAGGAAGCCAAAACCGAAGAAAACCGAGCACGAGAGAAAGAAGAGTGCAAAAGCCGATGCCGGGATGCTATCTCAGGGATTTTGATGCTAAAAAGTCAAATTACGGATTTGTGGGACATGTTCGGGAAGATCTCACTTTAAACCTTTCACTTTCCATAATTTACCATTTCAACCCCTCACAAACCCATAATCACACAATTCACCCTTCATAAATCTCACTTATTCATTTTACCATTTGTGCCTAAACCTTTCACAAAAATACACCTTTGGTCCTTGGTTTTTACATAATATACATGAATGGTCTTTTTGGACTACACTAAATAAAACCAAGTCCAAGAATTATCCAAAACCAAAGTAATCTTACCCATGTCCCAAAACTTTACCCAAGCCCATATCAAATTAATCCATCCCCGTATACAATTTCACCCAAGTCAAAAGGATATTTAGACCCGGTCAACATACCATTTAACACACCAATCAACATTTACTCTTTCACCCGGTCAATGTTAATAAAAATCCACCCCAATCCCAAATACCTAAAATCAGAACCCGGTGTTCTTGTTTCATCCCAATCACCAAGTTACCCGATCATCCCAAAACTTACCCACGCTTAATGCTTTAGAAACTCCCGACAACGTGTCGTTGAGATTGACACACAAGGATTGCCGGTGGATGAATGGAACAATACTATTGGTCGTGACACCTCATAGAGTTGATCCAACGGATGTGGATTGAAGGGATGACAAGATAGAGAGATGAAAGGCTGAGATCACATTTCCAGATGCTTCTCAAAGCTCCCCATCAGGCTATAAAACCCACTTCATCTCCACAAGATCATTCGTCCAATTTCTTATGCATTAGAGAAATTTTGGCCATTTAAATTCCTGTCAATCTTTATGTTTTTAGTAGTTAAATACTTTGTAATCTCTGTTTTAAGCTGTAATTTCATCTTTACTTAATGCAATTTTCACTCTCAATTTAATCTCTTGGCAATTCAGATTCTTACATTTAGTTTCCACTGTTGCTAAAGCTTTTCGTCTCAACTTTAAGCTCATATAAGCTTAATCTGCTTATGTGAGCTTAATTCTTTTAATTGTTCATAATTCATAATTTTCTCCAATAGTCAATAAAAGTCAACTTTTGTCAAAATTTAAAAGTCAAACAGTTTGTTGGTCTAATTCGGTTTCAATCGATTTGAAGTTGATTTTAAGATTTTGGATCATTTCGTGTTTGTATTAGTCAGCTTTCATCAAGGTTTTAAAGTTAGAATGTATTTAGATCATACAAAAGAGTGTTTGGATTTAGTATTCTTTTCATGTTCCAAGGTTTTAATAAGCTCACTTTGAATAATTTGGGTGTTACTACTGGTTCCAAGGGTTTATGCTTCCATTCTCACTTCCGTTATAGCAGCTATTTACATCAGTAAGTCTTTTGGTCTAAATCGATATCTTAGTTAGTGTAGCTTGTTTTAATTGATCTCGTACTCTTTATTCCTGTTTGTACTTGGTATTGCTTCCTGTTGTAGATTTAGGTGCTATCTACCATTGAATTTCCTTAGATTAGTACATAGAAGCTATTTTAGTTCTTACTTTGGCTTGAATTTAGCTCCCTTGCACATCGGTTCATACTTGTCCATTTAGCTAATTTCGCTTTAGAATTTGCTTTTTCCTTAATTACTTTAGCCTATTTCTTATGTCTAGAAGTAGATTTAGTTGTAAGGTTTACTTGCTTGTCCTCTAAGTGATTGTAGATTGTTTATTTCTCACCCTTAAGTCCTTATTATGCTCATTTGAATCTGCTTTTGTTGTCGCCATAACTACATTCCTCATATTAGCATGTTCGAGTTAGTCTAATGCTTACCGATTTGAACTTGTTGATTGCATTTAGCTTCTTTAGTAGTTGTAGTGATAGGATATAATTCTTAAGAACTAATCTCACCATAGGAGCTTGTAGCTATAGCTTTTAGATCCGCAAGTGCCTTTTTCTCACTGTACTAACGCTTCTTCGCATCGTGTCCTTTATGTCCCAACCTTTAGTTGTTGAATTTTAATTTCTTCATCGTTAGTCCTCTTGCTGAAATTTTAAACATCTCGATCTTTGGTTGGTTGTGGACATCATGGCCATTTTAGTTTATTTTTGGAATTTTCTAGCTAGCTTAATCTAGGCTTCAAGTTGGTAGTTGTGGGTCGTTTGGCTAAATTTAGTTAGGACTTGATTTGTAGTTAAATTGCATCTAGCTTGTGCTCTTTTGATCCAAAATAGTAGAAATAGCCATAAATAAGTTAGTTTAGGTTAGTTTTAAGTGTAGGTAGCTTTTTGTAGCTTGTGGTTAGCTTATTTCTCATTTTAAGTGCTTATTCATTCAAGTAGTGTGCCCAAATCATAGTTCTTGTGCTCCATAATCATTTCTGTTAATTTTCCCTAGCTCTCAGTATTATTTTATATTATTATGGAAGTTTTCATATTTTTACTGTTCATTTGCTATTTTTCTGCATTTTATGTCATTTTCTAGCAATTTTAATTAGCATTTAATCCAAATAATTCAAAAAATGTTCAGAAAAATGTAATTTCAATTTTCTTTGTTTTAGAATATTCAAAAAGTCATAAAAAGTATTTTTCCTGAATTTTCTTAGTTAAAAGAGATTTTCTAGCATTTTAATTAGTTTTAACTAGTATTAAATTCATAATAAATTGAGAAAAGTCAAAAAATGTGATTCCAGCTTTCTAAAATTCTTTTAGTTAATTTTGATTTTGAAAATAGTTTTATAATTTTCTTGCATGTTTTCATAATTTTTAGTATTTTAGCACTATTTTAAATGTCTTAAATTAGTTTTAATTCAAAATAAATCAATAAAACCCAAAAAATAGTTTTAATTCAAAATAATTTTCTAATATCATTCTTAGCTATAGAAATATAGAAGTTCATTTTATGGGTTTAAATTAGCATAGTTGCATTTATTTCGCTTTTTTAATTACGTTTTTGCTTTTAGTTTAAACTTGCATACTTAGTTGCATTTACTTGTTTTAATCATAGATTTAGTTTATTTTATTGATTCCCTTTATATTTCCTTGCCTTGTAGATTAGAAAACCCAAAATTCCTTATTTCTCATTCGAATCCCGAATCGCGACGTGAGTTGTCAAACTCCATTCATCCCTCGTTGGGAAAACGACCCGGGAAATACATACCTTTGTACTTCTTCGGAAAAATATATCTTGTGTACGAAACGACAAATCAAAAATGGCGCCACGCCGGGAGGGCATGTAGTGAGTTTTCGATTCCGTCCTTCATGTGTTTTTGAAGATCCTTCCTCGTGAAGTTACGCATTTTGCTATTACTTTTATAAAACCCAAAATATTTTCCTTTTCAAAATTTGTTTTCCTTTTATGTTTGCTTTATCAAAACCCAAAATAATCTTCGCTTTCCTCTAAAATGTTTAATTCTTATCTTCTTACCTCTAATTTGTTTAATTCTCCATAATGCTTGATTAAGACCTTTGATCCCCATGATCCCTGGACCATGGAGGATTTCTATCGTCCATTGCTTATCGGTAGAGGAGGACCGATCGCTCCGGAACCAAGTTTAGATTGAAAAATCATATGGTTCGATTGTTTCGACAACATTGCCAATTTCATGGATTTCATGACGAAAATGCAAACGAGCACTGAACAAGTTCTTATCTATCACTCAATCCATGAAGCACAACGCGGCTTCTCAAGATGATATCCGATTGAATCTCTTCCTTTCTCTTTAACCCACGGTTGAAACTTGGTTTTATACCCTTGAAAACATTCAATTCATACTTGGGAAGAGATGTATCGCAAGTTTCTTTCAAAATACTTTCCATATTCAAAACAATGCACCGAGAAAAGAAATTTTAATTTCAAAGAATTACCCAAGGAATCCGATTTGAAGCTTGGGAAAGATTCAAATCGTTATTACGAAATGTCCCGATCATCGAATTTTGCTTCTTGATCAAATCCTAACCTTTATCATGGTATCAATACGATTGATCGAGACAAAATCATGTTGGCAAACCGGTGGAAATCTCATGCGAAGACCCTCAAGAAGCGTATGATTTGATCGAGAATATGACACAACATCATTATCGTGGGATGTCGACGCTCCTTACGATTCTACCACTATGTTGAGTGATCATTATTCTGAGAAAATTTCCATTATGAGTGCACAAATTGAGGTCTTTGGCAAGCAAGAAAGATATATCAATCACCATTATCAACAAAGACCGAGTTATTCATCCACCTTTTACTATTCCGATTCTGACGAGAGTGATGATGATGAACCGTTTGAAGAAGAGAACGAAAGATCGATGACGATTCTTCGAGTGGCAATCCCACTCTCATTTCGATCCTATCATTTCCGACTCTTCCCTTCTCTCACGCCGGTTGAGAGAAGTGACGCTGCTTTTGAAGAAGTCGATGATCCATTTTGCCGAAATTCTTGAAACCGATTGCGATCCGGGGAGATGTTCCTTTATTAGAAAAGATGTTTTACGATGAACCGTCACCTTTTCTTCCTCCGAAGGAAGATAACGTTGAAGAATTTAAGCCGCCGATCCTTCTGAGCCCGAGCTCGAGCATTATGTTCCCGAATTTGAGAGTTTTATCTTTGATACGGCAGAGAGAGTAGTGGCAATCCCACTTCTCATCCCGATCTTTCTCTTACGACTTATGAGTCGCTTTTCTTGATATCGATCATACGGAAGAGACGAATCGTGGCAAGACCACTTCTCATTCTTATTTCTCTCTCCCGAGTATGATTCATTTCGCTTCGAGGAGTTCTCCGTGAACTCTCTCATATCATATCTCCTCGGAGTATGATCATTTCTATTTTGATCTTGAGAAAGATTTTAGTTTGGGGAAGAGCAGCTCTCAAAAGAGTTTCGCTATTGATGACATCATCCCGCCTCTTCCTCCCAAAGTTTTTGTTGAAAATAACCCTATGAGCTTAAATGATCAAATTCAAATTAAGGATAATATGAAATTTGCTTTTGAGGATGAAGAATTGATTCTAATTGTTATCAAAATCTTTATTCCATTTCTCTCATATAATGTGATTTCTCCTCTTCTTCACTCTTGCGGGAGTGAGGATACCATCTTTGACCCCGGTATCACCGTTTAGAGTTTTTGCTAACCGTGGGTATCTCATCGGAGTGAAACTTTCTTATGTTTCAATACTTATCCAAACCTCTTGAACGAAAGTCCGATGGAGATTATCTTTTCCACTTGCTTCCCCAAGGACAAATGAATTCGGGGCGGGTCAAGCTAACGACTCGATAACAAAACAAGCGTTTCTATCTTCTTTCTATTTTCTAATAAGTGACGTGAAGGGGTTAGCCTCTTCGATTTCTCGTGTTTGGTTGTTTGTGATGTTTTTGTCCAGGATTTCACCGATATGAAGACTCTCGTGCTCGAAGTTTGTCTTTTCTCCACTCGAGTTTCATGATCGATGTTGATGGAAATCCGATATCCAAAATCTTTTCGACTAACGTTTATCTTTTAGCATACTTAATAAACGGCTTTTAGATTTTCGTGATACCCTTGCTTTAAACATTGAGGACAATGTTTCGTTCTAGTCTGGGGTAGGGTAATCTTCGATTTGATTTGACCGCACTTGCTTGTTTTTTGTCGTATACTCTCGCAACCCCGTTTTTCCTTAGAAAATGAAAAAAAAAAATAATAAAAAATAAAAAAATAAAAAAATAAATTGTGCAAAAATGACAAAATTTAAAATTTTTGTAAGCTTTTGCTAGTTTTATGATCGAAAAGTTCTTGCTAGTCTCTTAGAAGTTACTTTAAATATGCTTTTCTTGAAAAGTCTTTGCTAATTGCTTAGACAAGAGGCTATAAATGCGATTCTAGCTCACAAGGCCAAGAACTTGCAAGTCTCCCTAAGTGATTTTATATGCGGCTTAACCAAGAATTTGCTAGTTTCTAATAAGTGACTTTAAAAATGCGAGACTTGAGATTATTTGACTAAACATTTGCTAAGTTAATATATGTTTTGACACCTTGTTGACTTTCCACCGGTGAGAGTAGGAATGGAATTCGACTGACCGGCGTGTTGATCCCTAGCTTGTTCCCTTAACCATAGATAATCTAAAATTATCGGCTAAGCATCCGCGGATCTCATTATTTGGGATTTTAAATTTATGGAGATCGAGAAATGATAGAGTTACTTATGAGTTTAGATGCTAAGCGTGGAGTAGTTGGTTCTCTTTAGAGCCCATCGAAGGTACTTATGGCTTTTTGTTCCCACAAAATTGTTTCACCCCATATTTGTCTAATAAATAATTAGAGATGTTGAGTTTTTGGCGATAGTTAGTTCTTTATCTTCTTAAAAGAATCTTTGTTTTAAAAATTGGGTACACATCAAGGATCCGTAATAAATAAATAAATAAGCAATAAGTGAAAAGTAATAAGTAAAGTTATGAGTCATGTGTCGAGATCGGACCCTTGGATCTTTAGCCGGATTGAGTGAGGTCTTAGTCTAGCCAACCGGGATCCTCATTTCATGAAGCCTATAGTCTTGGAATTACCCCGTGAAGCTCTGTAGTTCATAGCTCATAAAAAAAATATAAGTAAAAAAAAAAAAATGAAAAAGTCAAAAATGTAAGTGTATAAAAATTCCTTGATGTGGACTTCATTTTTGGAACAATGGTTCTTGAGAGAAGATGGATAACTAATTATCGACTTAGCTTTGTATCTTTATCGGAATAAAAGTTATCGAAACGAGAAATTTGAAGAAATTCATTTCTCACAAAAATAAAAAATCTAGAGGAAAATAGGAAAATGGGAGCAAAAGGTAATTACACAAGTAACTTCCATGGGTAGTGTTAGCATCTAGAATCATATTTAACAATGATTTCGATTTTACGCTTAGTTTGGGACTTGTGAAAATCGTGACGATGTATTCTATCCGTATGGTCACTTCACGCCGTGTTGTGTTTCCTACTCCGTGATCCTAACGTGTCGTTTGAAAAATGTTGGAGTTATTGATCGACATGAATGTTCAACAAACCGTCACTCATAACCGGAATGTGCTTAATCGTAATATCTATACATGTGAATTAAAAGGTAAACAGGCGTTTTAGAATTAAGGCTTCTTAATCTCTTTTGAGGAATCTTTGCTACTTCTTCATAGGTTTAGTAGAAAGAGATTGAAATCCTTGGTTTTAGAAGCGTGAGTTGATTGCATTGCGTGAGGACACGACAATGGTCTCGTCTGGTATTTTGATATGTGCAAAACACATATCATTTCTTTATCAAAATAAACCCAAAATAACCAAGAAAGAGCCGCTTATTGCTAATATTTGTTGTTTTCTTGAGTTTATGCATGCAGGTACGGATATGATGAAAACAGACAAAAAGGAAGCCAAAACCAAGAAAACCGAGCACGAGAGAAAGAAGAGTGCAAAAGCCGATGCCGGATGCTATCTCGGGGATTTTGATGCTAAAAGTCAAATTACGGATTACGGGACATGTTCGGAAGATCTCACTTTAAACCTTTCACTTTCCATAATTTACCATTTCAACCCTCACAAACCCATAATCACACAATTCACCCTTCATAAATCTCACTTATTCATTTTACCATTTGTGGCTTAAACCTTTCACAAAATACACCTTTGGTCCTTGGTTTTACATAATATACATGAATGGTCTTTTGGACTACACTAAATAAAACCAAGTCCAAGAATTATCCAAAACCAAAGTAATCTTACCCATGTCCCAAAACTTTACCCAAGCCCACATCAAATTAATCCATCCTCAGTATACAATTTCACCCAAGTCAAAAGGATATTTAGACCCGGTCAACATACCATTTAACACACCACCAACATTTACTCTTTCACCCAACAATGTTAATAAAAATCCACCCCAATCCCAATAAGACCTAAAATCAGAACCCGTGTTACTGTTTCATCCCAATCACCAAGTTACCCCGATCATCCCAAAACTTACCCACGCTTAATGCTTTAGAAACTCCGACAACGTGTCGCTGAGATTGACACAAAGGATTGCCGGTGGATGAATGGAACAATACTATTGGTCGTGACACCTCATAGAGTTGATCCAACGGATGTGGATTGAAGGGATGACAAGATAGAGAGATGAAAGGCTGAGATCACATTTCCATATGCTTCTCAAGGCTCCCCATCAGGCTATAAAACCCACTTCATCTCCACAAGATCATTCGTCCAATTTCTTATGCATTAGAGAAATTTTGGCCATTTAAATTCCTGTCAATCTTTATGTTTTTAGTAGTTAAATACTTTGTAATCTCTGTTTTAAGCTGTAATTTCATCTTTACTTAATGCAATTTTCACTCTCAATTTAATCTCTTGGCAATTCAGATTCTTACATTTAGTTTCCACTGTTGCTAAAGCTTTTCTGTCTCAACTTTAAGCTCATATAAGCTTAATCAAGCTTATGTGAGCTTAATTCTGTTTTAATTGTTCATAATTCATAATTTTCTCCAATAGTCAATAAAAGTCAACTTTTGTCAAAATTTAAAAGTCAAACAGTTTGTTGGTCTAATTCTGGTTTCAATCTGATTTGAAGTTGATTTTTAAGATTTTTGGATCATTTCAGGTTTGTATTAGTCAGCTTTCATCAAGGTTTTAAAGTTAGAATGTATTTAGATCATACAAAAGAGTGTTTGGATTTAGTATTCTTTTCATGTTCCAAGGGTTTTAATAAGCTCACTTTGAATAATTTGGGTGTTACTACTGGTTCCAAGGGTTTATGCTTCCATTCTCACTTCCGCTTATAGCGACTATTTACATCAAGAAGTCTTTTGGTCTAAATCAAGATCTTAGTTAGTGTAGCTTGTTTTAATTGATCTCAGACTTTATTCTCGTTTGTACTTGGTATTGCTTCCTGTTGTAGATTTAGGTGCTATCTACCATTGAATTTCCTTAGATTAGTACATAGAAGCTATTTTGGTTCTTACTTTGGCTTGAATTTAGCTCCCTTGCACATCAGTTTCATACTTGTCCATTTAGCTAATTTCAGTTTAGAATTTGCTTTTTCCTTAATTACTTTAGCCTGTTTCTTATGTCTAGAAGTAGATTTAGTTGTAAGGTTTACTTGCTTGTCCTCTAAGTGATTGTAGATTGTTTATTTCTCACCCCTTAAGTCCTTATTATGCTCATTTGAATCTGTTTTGTTGCTGTCATAACTACATTCCTCATATTAGCATGTTCTGAGTTAGTCTAATGCTTACTGATTTGAACTTGTTGATTGCATTTTAGCTTCTTTAGTAGTTGTAGTGATAGGATATAATTCTTAAGAACTAATCTCACCATAGGAGCTTGTAGCTATAGCTTTTTAGATCTGCAAGTGCCTTTTTCTCACCTGTACCACTGCTTCTGCATCAGGTCCTTTATGTCCCAATCCCTTTAGTTGTTGAATTTTAATTTCTTCATCGTTAGTCCTCTTACGCTGAAATTTTGAACATCTGATCTTTGGTTGGTTGTGGACATCATGGCCATTTTAGTTTATTTTTAGGAATTTTTCTAGCTAGCTTAATCTAGGCTTCAAGTTGGTAGTTAAGGGCCGTTTGGCTAAATTTAGTTAGGACTTGATTTGTAGTTAAATTGCATCTAGCTTGTGCTCTTTTGATCCAAAACAGTAGAAATAGCCATAAATAAGTTAGTTTAGGCTAGTTTTAAGTTTAGGTAGCTTTTTGTAGCTTGTGGTTAGCTTATTTCTCATTTTAAGTGCTTATTCATTCAAGTAGTGTTCCCAAATCATAGTTCTTGTGCTCCATAATCATTTCACATAATTTTCCTAGCTCTCAGTATTATTTTATATTATTCGGAAGTTTTCATATTTTTACTGTTCATTTGCTATTTTTCACGCATTTTATGTCATTTTCTAGCAATTTTAATTAGCATTTAATCCAAATTATTCAAAAATGTTCTAAAAATGTAATTTCAATTTTCTTAGTTTTAGAATATTCAAAAGTCATAAAAAGTATTTTTCCTGAATTTTCTTAGTTAAAATAGATTTTCTAGCATTTTAATTAGTTTTAACTAGTATTATATTTATAATAAATTGAGAAAAGTCAAAAAATGTGATTCCAGTTTATAAAATTCTTTTAGTTAATTTTGATTTTTGAAAATAGTTTTATAATTTTCTTGCATGTTTTCATAATTTTTAGTATTTTAGCACTATTTTAAATGTCTTAAATTAGTTTTTAATTCAAAATAAATCAAGAAAAAATCCAAAAAAATAGTTTTAATTCACAAATAAATTTCTAATATCATTCTTAGCTGTAGAAATATAGAAGTTCATTTTTATGGGTTTAAATTAGCATAGTTGCATTTATTTCGCGTTTCCTTAATTACGTTTTTCGCGTTTTATTTTAAACTTGCATACTTAGTTGCATTTACTTGTTTTAATCATAGATTTAGTTTATTTTATTGATTCCCTTTATATTTCCTTGCCTTGTAGATTAGAAAACCCAAAATTCCTTATTTCTCATTCAAATCCCGAATCGCGACGTGAGTTGTCAAACTCCATTCATCCCTCGTTGGGAAAACGACCCGGGAAATACATACCTTTGTACTTCTTCGGAAAAATATATCTTGTGTACGAAAACGACAAATCAACTTTTAACATGTTTTCGTTTCACAAATACGTGAACTCATTATTCCATATACAAAGTTAAGGAACTTAAGTATAGTTCATGGTTTGCACCTTTTAATACAAAAACTGTAGGTCGCAATACGTATCAAGATCCACACAATAATGATAGAAGGTTTAGAGAGAGAAAGTAGAGAGAGGATGTAACTATGTGAAACTAGGAGAGAAATATGTTTGAAATATCTTAGATACAAATGAACTCCCACCCCTCACCATGTGTGAGGGGCGTTTAAGTATGGAATACAAAGGCCTGCATGGGCTGACTTGGGGCCTGAAAGGACTTAAGTCCATGGATTAACTTAACATTACTCTAACTAACCATTACCAAGCCTAATAGTACATATCTAATCTATTAAACATTTATACTACGTTACAAGGTTCATTATATTACTAATGAACACCATTTCTAAAGCTAACAATCTCATCCTAAAAAGTGGTCATTCACATCTGTTTTTGAAGCTGCTTCTTCATACCTTTGCTTCTTCATACTAGAAGGGAGGGTTAAATAGTTTCACCGATTTTAATTTTAGTTTCAAAGATTTAGATTCAATCTTATGTAAATTCTTATGGATGGATAAATAGTACGAAGCAATAAATAAAGTAAGTAAAGAATGCAAGTAAAGTAAAGGATAGAAAGTAGCGACACAAGTGATTTATAGTGGTTCGGCTATAAGGACACCTTCTTTGCCCTACTCTACTCACCGAGTGCCCCACTCGAGAGTTCAAGCACTATGTCAACAAGCTCCTTCAACTTGGCGGAGAAGCCTCACAACGTCGCTTACACTTTTTTCATTACAAAGCTAAATACCGAGTTCTTCCACGAGGTAGAGCTAAACCTTTACACAACTATTAAACAACAACTATGTGAAATATGAATTACAAGATATGCTAGAGAAATCTTGTGGATGGACAAATCAATCAAGGACCTTTTGCTTGGATGACTTGTAGAATAGCGTGATCTCGCCTTCGTGAAGGACCTAAAAGAGAATCACAACAAAAGGTAGAAGAACTACTAGAATGATCAAACGATCAGAGGTTAGGAGAGTGAGATAATATATGAGAGAGTTAAGAAGAAGAGTGAGAAACAATGAAGAAATGACTCACTATTTATAGGCAAAAAAGCCTTCTGTCCCACGGTTCCAGCGGGTCCCTCACTGAAGGGATCCGGCCAGTGCAATTCAAGGGATCCGGCTGTCTGGGTCAGATTAGTCCGGATTTTGGGTTGCAAACCGGGTTATGGGTTATGGGTTATGAACCATGGGTTATGGACATTGGGTCATGGGTACCCAACAAGATACAATGTATCTAGACAATGGGTCATGGGTCTTGGGTCATGGGTCATGGATAATACCCAACATGATTTTATGCAATGGGTCATGGGTTATGGATTAGCTCCATGGGTATGGGTCATGGGTCTTGGATATTACCAAACCATTACATATTATATTACAACATATTTATTATTACAACATTTATGTAAATGGCCAAATGTATATACTTTGTAGAACAACATGTATTCTTATAATTTTACTTATGATAACTTTATATTTGTTATCAACAAAACATAACGAGATCGCTAAAAAATAACGTTTTTACGGTTTATTTGTATTAATAATCTCCCTATTTTTGTTGATGACAAAACATAAAGTTATGGTGAGTAAAACTTAAAATTAGATGTACGTTTTGAAAGTATATATGTGAGTTTTACTCTCTTCTCCCCCTTTTTGTCGAAATAAAAAGTGAGTCGAGTAAAGAAATAAATGGTGAGAAAAAAAAATGATCCACAAAGCACCAACTCCCCCTTGACGGTAGCTCCCCCTAGAATAGGGCATCAAGTGAGAAAGAATAAAATAATACCTACAAAAAAAATGTTAGTGATAACATGTAATATAATCTTGTAGAAGACGAGAAACAAGAGAGAAGGCCAAGGTACGTAAAGAAATCCTTGTAATAAAACATCAAAATGTAGTGGTATATATGCCACTTACAATTGTAAAAATAAGAACAAGGGTTTGTTCTTTAGAAAGACCCAAAAGAAAAAGAAAAAATATAGAAAATATTATTATCATTCCTTCCATGCTTGCATAGGGTCTAATGGTGGAAGTTTTGGTGAGTGATAATGTTGATGCGATCAAGGATATGGTTGAGAATGAACCGCATTTCCTCCCTTATTTCTATTGCGAGATCCCTAGTGGATTGACAATGTTCGCAAAAAAGATGGTGAGGGAGGTGTGGGTGGATGTCATCCCGCCAAGTTTGATTTTTGGAGTGCGGATTAGGTGGTGGAAATGTTGGTAAGTATGGATCAAAGTCCATGATATTTGTGATTGGTGGTGGTAAAGAACCTAGATGTTCTTGTGAGGTGATGGGTGGTAGAGGTGGTGAGTTTTCAAGCTCTTTGAAGAAGGTATTTGGAGATGTTGGAGGTGTTAAAAAGACTAGCTCTTTTGGGTTTATATTTGAGGCTAGTTGTGTAGATTTTTATGGTTGAGATGGAGCGGGTGGTGGACTAGACAAGGGTAGCGGAGTGGTTTTTGGAGTCCTAAGGAGTTTCGCTAGAGTGATTTGAGAGTCAAGTTGAGACGCGGTTGGGGAATGTGGTGGTAAGTTTTTAGGAGATGATGGAGGTGCTATATTGTAGTCATTTGGTGGTGAAAGAGTAGTTGGTGATGAGCTATTTGACAAAGGTTTAGCTAAGCAACAAGGTCGGATACTAATCCGAGCGGTTTTCCTAGTTTTGGGTGGTGGTGGTATTACGGAAGGTGGTAGGATAAAGTTGTGGATTTCTTGAAAAGGGTTCACTACAACAAAACAGGCTTTATAGGACGTCGAATAATGTCATATCAGGTTACTTTATAGGACCTTTAGCATAATAGGACCAATGATATAAGTGTCACATGTAAAGGCGTTGTATAAAGTGTAAAAATTATTATGACACTTATAAGCATCCTAATAAGTGCCAATATTATGAAACCAAAAAAATAGTCACATAAAAGCATTTTTTATGTGACGCAATTGTGTCATAGTAGACAAATTAATAGGATGCTTTAAAGTGTTTAAATATATGCTAACCTTCTATCACGTATTGAGACGCGTTCATGCGTCCTAAAAAGTGTTTTCTTAGGACAAAATTGTGTGTTGCATTAACTATTATTTGAATGAAAGAAAAATGTCCTAATTAATACACATGTGCCTCTTGGGACCAAATTTAGTGTCCTGATATACATACATTATAAGACGCTTTTTATTTTTATAAAATCTTGTTTTCATTACACTTTTATAAACTATTGTAGGACCTAAGAACAATTCTAATTGAACACTATATCAAACAAAACACACCATCGCTTAATGTGTCAAAGCTGTAACATGTAAAAGCATTAAAATTTTCATATAAATAACAAAAGTTTTAACCAATTAAGGTTAACATCATCCAAAATAGTCTTCCAATTTTTATTACAAGGAAATTGAACAATAAAACGATAGTCGAACTAGATAATGAGTCATCGAGATCATCTTCGAGCATCATCCTCACGTACCACCTACAAATATACAATCCACAAACATAAAAACATAAGATATTAAAACCTAATCACTACCCATATATACAAAACTAGGGTGTTAGTCAAGTCGGGTTGGTCAAGTTCGGGTCAATTCGGGTTCGGTCCGAGTCAATTATGAATTACTGGATATAATTTTACTTGAAGATTACAATTATAAAACAAGTTTAAAAAAAAAACAAAGTTGCAGCAACTCATTTGTTGCAGTTGCAGTTGCTAACTTGCTACAGAGAGAGGAAAAAAAAAGTTGCACTATCAATTTATCCCATCAAAAGTAATAGTATAATAGAGTAACAGTGGTGTTAAAATGTCTAATAGTGGTGTTATAATGGCTAATAGTAATAGACTAATAGTGATGTTAAAATGACTAAGTTGCAATATCAATTTACACATCTGTTGCATACTTACAGAGTTATAGTTACTAACTAGTAATAGTGTAATAGACTAATAGTGTACTGGTAACACATTCAACAAAAATGCTCTATACTTCAGTTACATTCGGAAAAATAGTACAAGTGAAGCATCAAATATACCATTAAGTAGGCAAAGACATTAGGTATTAATCAAAAGAGAATAGACATAGTTTACATATAAATCAGAAAAGAAAAAAACAAACTTGGGTCACTCGGATTGACCCGAACCCAAATATGAAACATATATTAAAATCGAAACCCAACCTTATTTATATTTTGGGTTATTTGGGTTGACCCAATAAAATCACTCTTGTTGTTGCAGCCCCAACCTATTACACACTGAATCCTATTGGTATAAGTTTTTATAAGTTTAATAAGTTGACATACCGAAACAAAAGGGCAAGGCCATGCCACAGTTGCACCAATAGCATCATTGATTGTGACAAACAATCCGTATCGTCTCACCAAGTGTTCATCTCTTTTGATAGGCACTTGAAGATTAACCTCGCACCAATTTGGTCCTAACTCTTCACCTCCAACAATCTCATTTGGATCTAAGCTCTTAATCCTTCCCTTTGCTACAATCTCAGTAGAGTTAAAAATGCTTTTGATGTAAACTTCAGCTCCGACCTACAATATATGTAGCATTAATGGATGTCATAGTGGAATTAGTAAGGGTACATACATCAATTAAGATAAGACATACCCGTAAAGGTTGCGGTTCGTTAACTACATTTTTACCAAAAGAAGCATTTTCACTCGACCCTTGTGTTTGAGAATCTCTCGTTTTCAACTGAGCAAGCTCATAACTAAGTTGGTCACATCTAGACTTATACATGAGCTTATCTCTATGACGGGCATCATGACTTGGAATGACACCCTAAACATCAGAAGCACAAACACCTAAGCCATACATATCTGCTAGTCCATTGTTATCCTTGCCCATAACTTTTGAATATACATCTTGTGGTCCAGGCTCATTAGTTGCACCCTCTGGAAGTTAAGAACTCAATTCTTCCATTTGATCCTATATTAAAGACACTAAATATGTTAATTATCCTTAAAAAATACTACACTTGCAACATCAAACAAATGAATGTGAGTCATGGTACAAGTTAGATATCATTCAAACAGGCAAGTATTAGAAAGATAGTACATACATTTGCATTTACAGCTTCCACATTTTTTTGCAATTCCATCAGTAAAGAAGTAAGCACAAAACAATTCCTTTCGTGTTGGTTCACGTCCACCTATAGATTCCTGTCAAAAAAATAAAGAATAAATAAATAAATAAATAATCAGTTCATATTAAGATTCAATATTATCACTTGTACAGTTGAATATAATTACCTTAACTTCTTCACGCACTATAGCATAGCTTTTTTTACCCGTGACTTGAACCATCTTCTTTTTTTTCCCTGTTTGCCTTATTTTTTTCACTTACTCTCTGCAGTAAAGAAACAATTTGAATATCAGGTATTATGAAGATCAGTCCGATTTGAAATATAAGTAGAAAGGAGATAGTTAACTTTTGATTATTTTTTCATATAAAGGCTTGTGATTGATTATTTATATGGGCTTAAAATATATATATATATATATATATATATATATATATATATATATATATATATATATATATATATATATATATATATATATATATATATATATTGTCATGCAAACTAAGTCTGCGGCAATTGAAGTCTATTACTTCATATTGTGTTTAAGGATTGGTGTGCTCATGAAGAAGTCCAAAAGTCGAGATAATGAAGAAGTCCAAAAGCAATTACATCGCCTTCCCATCTATGAGGTGAAAATTGAAGTCTATTACTTCATGTTCATGTCTTTGAGGTACCGAGATGAGTGTGCTCATAAAGACATGATGAGGGTTGTTTGTGAGGTTGAAATTGAAGTCTTTTTTTGTAGTGGTTGTTTTCACTAGAGAGTTAATCATTGTTTGGAGATCTTTTGGAAGACATGATGAGGGTTGTTTGTGAGGTTGAAAGTGATGGATATGCAAGCATTTTGAAACCTTATTTATAGGACAAGTAATGCATTGCAATGAATGCCAAAACCAAAAATATGGACTATAATCTAATAATTAGATATGAATTTAAAGCAAGTGATCATGAGAACACAAGCCTTAAGGAAAATAATTATTAGTGATAAAAGTAAAATGTTGAAAATTTGAAAATTTTAACCCAAAATAGTAAAAAGAGGTGGTAAAAACTGCTACTGTGCCCCGGTTCCTACGGATCCAACCCATTAGGGATCTGTCCAGCGTAAATGCTGGGATTCGGGAAACTGGTGTTCTCAGGCAACAAAAAATATTGTTTTTGGAAACAATAATGTCTAGTGTGTGCCTATATGAAAACCATATGAAGTTGCGGTTATCTCGACTCTTTAAAGAAAGAAAAATAAACATAGAGGTGAAAAATTACATATGTATAAGTATACGTGAGATAACCCAAAAACTCCTTAATTCATTTTTGCTTAGTTGAATGTACCCAAAAATATATATTAGTTATGTATTTCCTTTAGCATTCAAAAGACATATGACATGAAATGAAAAAGGTTTTTACTTTGTATTAATGATGAGAAAAAAGTTGTTTGTCCTAGGCGTAAGAGTTATTTTAAGACAAAATGATATGGGGAGAAATATTTGAGAAAATATTTTGAAGAGTTTCTTGAAGAGAAAATATCTTTAATATTTAAAATAAATCCCTATATTGTTTGAGAATCGTGTGAAATAGAGATCCTAGACTCAGAAGAGAAAGTAAAGCAAAAGTTTACGTACCTTGTAGAGAAAAAGTATTTCAAGACGATTGTTACATAAGACCAAGACCTAGACAAAGTAAGTTGAATTGCGCGCGCTTCAACGGTTTGGTGAGGACGTCGGCTATGTTGTCTTCGGATGGCCATTTCTCAATAGAAATGTTCCCTTTTTGAACTTTATCTCTTCAGAAGTGATGACGGATTTCTATATGCTTGGTACGAGAATGCAACATCGGATTTTTGCTAAGATCTATAACGCCTTTGTTGTCGCATAGAATGGCAATGTCACTAAGATGGATGTCATAGTCAACTAACGCTTGTTTTATCCATAGTGCTTGTTGGCATGCTTTGCACGCGAGACGATTCGGCTCGGTTGTTGAGATAGCTAATCCGCTTTGCTTTTGAGAACCAAGATGTTAAGCAACACCCCATAAATTTGTAAATACCACTTGTACTTTTTTGGTCAATATAATCACCTGCATGGTCAGAATCTACATATATAATAGTTTCTACCCCTGTCCCCTTAGGATACCATAATCCCAATTGAGTTGTACCCTCAATATATCTATATATTCTTTTGACGGCTTCTAGGTGTGAAGTTTTAGGGTCTTCTTGAAACCTAGCACAAAGACATACACTAAACATGATATCCGGCCGACAAGCCGTGAGGTAAAGAGAACTACCAATCATGCCACGGTATTTGGTGTTATCAACGGATTCACCGTCTTCATCTTTGGTGAGTTTGGTATCGGAGGACATTGGTGTTCTTATTGGTTTTGACTCATCTAATCCGAATTTCTTTAACATTTCTTTTATGTATTTGGATTGATTAAAGAAGATACCATCTTCTAATTGTTTGATTTGTAGAGCAAGAAAGAAGCTTAGTTTTCCCATCATACTCATTTCAAACTCATCATGCATGATTTTTGAGAAATCATCACACATGTCTTGACAAGTTGATCCGAATATAATATCGTCCACGTATATTTGAAGAATAATTATTTGTGACTCATTTTTCTTTGTAAAAAGTGTGTTGTCAACTAACCCCATGGTATAGTTGTTTTTAATTAAAAATGCTTTAAGTCTATCATTCCAAGCCTTTGGGGCTTTTTTAAGATCATAGAGAGCTTTCTTTAGTTTGTACACGTGATTAGGTTTTTCAAAATCGACAAAACCCGGAGGTTGAGATACATAAACTTCTTCATTTATAAAGCCATTTAGAAAAGCACTTTTAACATCCATTTGAAAGAGTTTAAGATCATGAGCACAAGTATACATAAAAGGATTCTTCTGACTCTAATCTAGCTACGGGAGCATAGGTCTCATCAAAGTCTATGCCTTTTGTTGGTTATATCCTTGAGCAACAAGTCTAGCTTTATTTCTAGACACGACACCGTTTACATCTAACTTGTTTTTATATAACCATTTTGTTCCAATTATTGTTTGGTTTTTAGGTGGAGGGACAAGTGTCCAAATGTTGTTAGAAACAAATTGATTTAATTTTTCTTGCATAGCCATAACCCAACTTTCATCTTTTATAGCTTCTTGAGTGTTTTTAGGTTTTATAGTTGACACGAAACAAAAGAGACTACTTTGGTTTTGGACTTGAGACCTTAGAGTTCTTTCATTTAATTTTCCTATGACCTTTTCTACGGGATGATCTTTAGACTCTTTAACATTGACGATTTCATTGTTTAATGGTTCATCTTCCTTGTTTACATTTTCTTTTATTTCTAAGACTTCACTTTCGATTAACTCGTCATCGACAAGAGGTAAAGAAGTTTTAGGTGGACTCTCGTCAAATTTGACATTTAAAGATTCTTCAAATTTTATGGTTTCTTTATTTAGTATTACGTATGCTTTAGTATTAGGAGAATATCCTAAGAAGATACCTTCAGTTGATTTTGGATCGAATTTAGTTAAATAGTATTTTGTGTTAAGTATAAAACATTTACTACCAAAGACTCGAAAGTGTTCTAACGAAGGCTTTTTGCCTCATAACAACTCATATGGATTTTTTCCTAAAAATGGTCTAATTAAGACTTGATTTAGTATATAAGTTGATGTGTCGACGACATTGCACCAAATTTTTTGAGGAATAGATTGCTCATTAATCATGGTGCGACTCATTTCTTGTAGGGTTCTATTTTCCTTTTCAACTACCCCATTTGATTGTGAAGTGCGAGGAGCCGATAAATTGTGGGTAGTACCATTAGCATCATAAAAGGCTCTGAATAGCACTTCATTATCAAATTCCCGACCATGTTTTGTTTGGATCGACACAATAGGACTTCCTAGTTGTCTTTGAATTTTTCTACTTAAGATTTCAAAGTGGTCAAACATTTCAGTTTTATTCGTTAAAAATTTAGTCCATATATACCTAGAGTAATCGTCCACTATAATCAAGGTATAGAAGTTACCTCCGTAACTTTGGATAGCGGACGGACCAAATAAATCCAAATGTAGTCATCCTAGACACTTTGTTGTAGAAACCATATTTTTAGCTTTATAACTAGCATGGACTTGTTTTTCGATATTACAAGCATCGCAAAAATGATGTTCGTATTTTAGTTTAGGTAGGTTTCTTACAAGTTCTTTGGATGATAGCGATTGAAGAAGTCGCATATTGGCGTGACCCAATCTTCGATGCCATAAGGTCAAAGTATCATCCATAGAGGTAAGATAACGTTTGTCTTTTGGTTTGTTTTCGATTTTAATAACGTAGACTCCATTTTTTCTAATACCTCTTCCTATAGTACTACCATTTTTCAAGATTTTACTACCGGTTTCATTAAAGAGTACGTTGCACTTATTATCACATATTTGACCTATACTTAGTAGATTAAAGTTTAGGTTTTCTACGTGACATATGTCATTAATGGTCAAAGATTTGAGAGAGATTGTACCTTTTCCGATGATTTTTCTTTTACTATTGTCGAACATTACATTTCCTCCATTGAAGGATTCGTATGTGGAGAACAACGCTTTATTACCGGTCATATGCCTTGTGCACCCGCTATCCTTGATCCATTCGTCCGGATCCAAGTCAACCTTTAGGCACACCCAAGAAATCAATTAACTCAAAAGTTTGGTCCCCATTTGTTCATGGGTCCATTGGTGTTATGCATTTCATTCATATGAGGCATATACGAAAATGATGAAAAAGCATTCCAAGGTACATAGTTTTGAAATGAAAAACCATTTTGTGTGTCAGGATTCCAGCCTATTTAATGGTGGTTACTTCTAGGATAAACATTGTTTGGCCTTCTTATAGTTGTGTTAGGCTTCGGGAACGACGGGTTTTGTTTTTCATTAAACCTTGACCTTGTTTTAATGAGGGTGGTTGTTTGACATTCCTAACAAAGAACATGGGTTGGTTTCTTTTGTTAACGACAACAAATTCGGTTCTAGAATAGATGGTTGCGTTATTTTTACTATTTACTTGATTCAAAGTGCCGGATCCCTATTTTTACACTAGCCCAGGGATCCACGGATCCGCACTACAGATGGTTATTTTTTCATTTTCTTTAACGAATTGTGTTTCCTTAACTTTCCTAGTTGACGTAATATGTTCACGAATACCTAGACCTTTTGATGGATCTAAACACACTCCTTGTGTTGGTGATACTTTGAGTTATATTAATAAGCACGCGGAATATACTTAGTAATACATAGAAGATAGTTTATATGATGTAATGTAAGTAAGAACAATAACACAAAGCTCCAATATTATTAAGAAATAATACGAGTGGTCTTGCTTATCACCGGGTTACACCTTGAAGCTTATATGAATAAAACACGTATTCTAAGCAATGACCTAGGATCTCCTTTTATAGCACAAGGAGTCCTTTACAAGATAAATATAATCCTAACAATATAGAATATACACAAGATCGTTTCTATACTTATCAATACACTGATACATAAAAATTATCCTTACAGCAGTGGTAATATTGTACTGGCAGTGGTAATGAGTTTCCACTGCTAGTGTAATCTTTAGCAGTGCTAACCACAAGCGTATCAGTGGTAACTATTATCTTTATTCCCAACAATCCTCCCCTAAACTTATGATTTCTCTGCAAATCAATAAGTTTCTTCAATCTGCATCTTCTGTAAGGATTTGGGGAATTCTTTCAAACACTTCTCTTTCTTCTTAACTCATGAATAGCTCTTGAGCATTGATCTTGAAGCCTATGTAACAAAGCTCTGACCTTCTCATTATCTTCATGGACTCTTATTGTTGTACACAAGACACGGTGAGAGTTCCACTGAGTGGATATTCTTTCTCGGAAACATAAATGCATCCACTCCATCTGCTGTAGAAACATGATAAACTTCACATGAATCATAATAAAACCATTTAGTACTGGACATGAACATGAGAATTTCGAAATCATCATTAGCATTTGGTTCATAGAGCCTTCTTAGATTAATCCATAATCGCATATCCTTTCTATCTTTAAGATCTTGACATCAAACCTTTCTTGAACTAATCTCCACAATGTATCAAGATCATCTCATCACATGCTTTGATAAGTTCTTCAAAGCGAATAAATGATGAAGTTTCACCACCTAGCCTTGTAATCTTCCATGTTGGAGCAAAATTGCTAGCGATAAACACTTCCCAACCAATGATAGGATGTCTTACTTGCGTGGTTCGTGATAAAATCTTCTTCTTCAATCAGGATCATTCCAATGAAGTTGTTCTTGAAGAACTTCTCATTGAACCTCTTGTTCTTCAACAAACTTTGTCTTTTTATGTGTCCGAGATTCACTAATTTTGTCTTTCTTTTGATTAGGATATCTTCTTTCTTCTTCTTTAGTGTTCATAGGAATAAAATATTTATCTTGTCTTTGAACTCTGTAATAGATACCTTCAACCTGATCATCAGCCATTCCTTTGAATTGATGTCTTTTCCAGCCACCAACATTGCAACAATAAGTCTTCATGTATGAGATAACTTGTGCCTTGGTTGGTTGCCTTGGTTTCTTTGACCCTTTCTCGATCGAACCAATTACATCTTGAAGTGCTTGATTATTCTTCATTTGAATGAAGTCCTTTAACCGAAAGCGGTTCTTTGTTCTTCGCTAAAGACTTATCTGCTATAAGGTCAATTGCTTTCTTCTTGATCCTTTGGATCATTAGTAATCAAGAAATCAATCTCTTGGTGCAGAGGTACATAGCTAAATTCGGAGCTTTTCTCTAAGTATTGTAGGTGGAGCAATTAGAAACCGGATCTTGATGGTTTCCATTCATCCACCCATTAGCCTCATAAAGCTAGCAATCTCCAATTCATCAAACTTTTCTTTGTTGCAACTTCATCTTCATTAATCTTTCTAGCAACTTCACATCATGAGCAATCTGAGCTTGTTCTTTCTTTGAAATCTTTCTTCTTGTTTGCTCCTTGCTCGCATAATAGCTTTACCTTTTCTTTCTTTTACTTTTCAATTTCTTCACTTGCGGTGGTAGTATCTTGTCCAGTGGTGGGAACTATTGGCTCTGCAGTGGAAATTGTGTCGTGGTAAAATCTGCAGTTGCGGTTGCATCGATGAAAATTGTTGCTTGTTACGATTGTTGTTGAGGATCTTCTTGAGTATCGGCTCCTCGGTACCTTTACTTGTAACACCTTCATCTCCAAAATCAATTCTCCTCCCTTGATTTCAAAGATTCTGTTTTGATTGGTGCTAAACCGTCAAGTCTAACAGACTTAAAGCGACAAGCACAAATACAATGAAGATCGAGAATACAATGAATTCCGGTCGTTATGTCCCACGGAGACTCAATGGTGTGTTAAACACTTGATCGAGACGATAGAATGACCACTAATGATAGCGATCGGAAAGGATTAGATTGAATATTACACTCACGAAAAGTTAATAAATAACAAACGACTTAAATACAAATTAAGAAAATTAAAAAGATAAAATATATTAAATAAACGCTATCACTATATTTAAAGTGATGAACGTTTAAAACCTAAAACTTATGTTTAAATTAAAAACTACGTTAACGTACAAAATAAAACGTGAAAATAAAGAAGGAAAATACCTACGGATATAGAAAATACATTTTTACAATCCTAATTATACTAGAAAATTATTAGAAAAGAAAATTTATTTTTAACACTATTTATGTAATTATTATTAATTAAAACTAATTTAAACTATTTAATAATACTCTAAAATAAAAGAAAATATGAAATAAGACTAGAAAAATAGAATTAAGACTTAGAAAATCTAAAATATGATAAAACTAATTTTAAAACTGAAAATATATTTTTTGACTTTTATGTATTTATTATTAATTTAAAACTATTTAAAACTAATTAAAATGCTAGAAAATACTATTTAAGCTAAGAAAATTATAGAAAAATACTTTTAGGCTTTTACATTTATCTAAACATAAGAAAATGAAAAATTATTTTTTGAAGCTTTTCTTAATTTTTATATTAAATACTATTTAAAATGCTTAAAACTAATTTAAATTAAGAAAAATAGCAAAACAACTTGGAAAAATCTGAAAATTTCAGGAAAAGTCTAAAATATTATAAGGAATAAAGGAAAAATATAAAAACAAGGTGCTATGTGGAGGAATTAGCAACTGATGTGGGAAGTGCTTAAAAATAAGCACTTTGATAAGCTAAAACCACACCAAAAGGTACCAAACTGAAACAGGAGCTACTATAAGCTAAAACAACCAAAATGCAACAAGATTCAACAAGCTACAACCTCTGATTACAAGCTAGATCAGATTTGATGAAATGAAATAAAAGCTAAAAAGCTGTGAGAGGTAGGCAACTTTGGGCTTAAGCACAAGCTGCTAGATAAGCAGAAAATGGAAAACAAAAGTTGGAACATAGAGAAGACCTGGTTGGCTATCTAATATCCAAAGCTCAGACTAAGATGAGCTCAAATGAGCTCAATACAAGCTCTGCAAGAATCGCTACTCCTTGTGCGACACTTAGTGCCTCGCACAGGGTTTTCGTCCCATATTGACAAGCTTATTAAGAGCTTAAAGAAAATTTCCAAAAATCAGAAAATGACAAAAGAAAGTAGACCAATGAAGATTTTAGAACCATAAGTTTCATTGATTTTGACCCATAAATGAATCCAAGAAAATTCCTCCTAACTGACCCCAAAACAGGTTTCTCAATATTTTTGACTTTTTGATAAAACTAAAAGTTGACTTTGTTGAGTTTTGATCTTGATTTCAGGACTGGAAATGAAGTAATATGATGTAATAAAATTAGAACAAGCTAAATCTAGGTATTTGGAACACACAACAAGAATTTGATGTGCACAAATTCCAACAGTGAGCTGCTAAGGACAGTGGAGATGGGATTTTGACCTTGACAAGATGTAGACTCAATTATATGATCGCAATGAGCTCAAAGGATCTCAACAAGCATGAAACAACAAGTGACAACCATTACTCTATCCTCAGAACAGTTTTCTGATGAAATCCAAACACAACTTTAAAGCGATATACAAACTTAAAATAAGATAACAACGAGCATACTTGTTTAAATGATCAAACTGAGTTTATATAACCTAATTGCAACTATTTAAACACTTTAAAAGCAATTATGACCACGAATCGAGTTCCAACTAAAGCGCAAAATGACTTGAAACGAAAATGATAAGTTCACTAACCATAGTCCAACTGCTCTGCAGCTAAAACCGCACCCAAACCCGAGCTAACCTATTCTATATCCACCCATTTCACCTTTGGATCACCCCAAAACGACTTCCATGACCAATTTGAGCTAAGTTTGACTTTGGTTGACCAAAACTCAAAAATGATTGAAACTTGAATGTGAGCTTGTACAAAGCTATCATAAGCTCATTTAAGCTTATTGAAACGAGAGATGAGCATTAAGAAGCTTTTGAATGAGATTTTGAGAAGGAAAATTACAACGATAGCTTTAAACATAAAATCTTAACATAACTTGAATTGATAATCGAAATAGTTTATAATGATTACAAAACACTTAGTTGGATACAAAAAAGCAGAATACAACAAGTTTTATACTAATTTAAAGACTTTAAATTAAAAACGACATTTAAGATAAAACTAAAAACTACTAGACTCTCATGCTTGCTCCATTTGCTTTCTTTTTATATCCAAAGACTCTCTCTCTCATCTCAGTTCAAATCCCACCAAATTCTTGACCATTGGATTGCTTAGAATGATCTTGACCCTTCAAACCGATTTTGGCGCCAATTTGGTGTACCGGTGGAGAGGTTGAGTGAGGTGGAAAGATGCATTAAATGAAGTTTGGAGGTTAGTTGGAAGTGGGGGACATAGAAAAGTGGAGGTGAGGAGGGGATGAATGGTGGCTTGAGTGGCAGGGATAGCAGTTGGGATGAAGGAGGAAAAAAAGCGCCAAAGGGTGGTTTGGTTTGACTTATTGTTGACTGATATTAATAATCAAGGGTCCAAAATAAGGGTCCAATGGTCAAGTGGAGGTTCAAGGTCCAAGAGATTTGATAGGGTCCAAAGGTTTTAAGGGTTTAGTATCCAAGGACTAGTTGTGTAATTTCGAAAACTCAAGGACCTAGGTGCCATTTCGAAAAGTTGCTCCAAGGACTAAACCCGACAATCTCACAAAGTACAAGGACCAATTTTGCCATTCTCCAATTTTCCGAGGGCCAATTTTGCCAATTTTGAAACTTGGAGGACCAAACTTGTAATTTTCTCAAACTTTTATATTTTTCACCAAAGGACTAAATTTGACAAGTTATGATTTAAAAGGACCTTTGGTGATTTTACTTTTAAATTATGTGCTCGGGGACTTTTTTTGACAACTTTTGAAACTTGGGGACTAAAGCGCCAATTTTGCAAATTTGATCGTTTTCATCGATTTTGAAATTTTGCATTTAAAACACATAAAACACTGATTTGTGATATTTTTATCATTTTGATGCGTTTCGAGTGTTTTCGATGATTTTGCAGGTTTATATTGTACAAAATGATGAGTATTTAGACACTCATCAATCCCCACACTAAGATATTGCTAGTCCTAGCAATGA
The DNA here is from genome assembly GCA_022545495.1 of Chrysanthemum lavandulifolium. NCBI lineage: Eukaryota > Viridiplantae > Streptophyta > Magnoliopsida > Asterales > Asteraceae > Chrysanthemum > Chrysanthemum lavandulifolium. Next base: position 184,721,411 of record CM040239.1, on the reverse strand, counting down.
TTTGAGAAAACATAATGGATTTTAATCTCTTTACCAAAAGCCATCACTTCGGAGTAGCCAAATGTTTCAGTTCAAGTAAGAACCATGGTACACCGATAACCATGTGATTTTGAGGAAACCACCACTTTCAACGGATTTGATTTTGTCTTTACCGAAGCCGTTATCTTACGGACTAGCCAACTCTTAGATAAATTATCGAATTATCTTTGGTGAGTGAATACCAATTATGGATTTTCCTTTGCCTTTACCACAAGCCATAACCTTGCGGGCTAGCCAACTCTTCACTTTTTAGGATATGGTGAAATGAAAACCATACAATTTTGGGCAAATTGCAAGCCATATAAACGGATTTGAGAAATCTTTACCAAGAGCCGTTTGCTCTGGATTAGCCAATCCTTTAGTTTATCAACCATGGCGGATGATAACCAAATGAGTAAGTGCAAACACTTACTCCAAAAAAAAAAATTGGCCAAAAACGGGGAATTGGGTAGATAATACATGAAATTCGTGAGAATTCCCCCCACACTTAGAAATGAATATTGCCCTCAATATTCAAAGTACAGCGGTTATGCGAAACAAAGAACGTAAAAGGGAAATATTACGGCCATTATTTAGAATTTTTTTTTTTTTTTTTTTTTTTTTTTTTATAAAACTTATATATAACATGTGGGCATCACCCCACACTTAGGTGGTAGAAAGGGTGAGAAGTCGAGTATGGGTGAAAACCCATATGGTGTGTGCTATTGTTTTTGGTTACCGAGTCGCTAGCTTGACTCGACCCGCATTAATTGGTTCATGGGAAGCAAAGTGGAAGAAACAATCTCCATCGGACTTTCATTCAAGATGTTTGGACAAACATTGAAGCATGTGAAAGTTCCACACCGATGAGATATACATAGAACCGGCTCAAAAATGATGAATGAAAATGCGGGATCAAAATAGTGTCTTCATTCCGAAGGAGTGAAGAAGAGAGAAAGTCCCAGTAGGTGAAGAAAAGAAGGAAAATCATGATAACAATCATGATTAGATCTTCTTCCTCGGGATTAAGTGCGATTGCACTTATTTGGATTTTATTGGTTGAGCTCTTTGGGTTAGAAGGCATCTCGGGAGGGAGGGTGGGAAGATTTGTCATAACTATGCAAATTGAGATTCTCTCCCGATCATGATTTTTGCCATCCACGCAATCATACTCCAATGGAGATATGATATGAGTGAGTTCACTAGAGAACTCCTCATGAAGAGTATACGGAGGTGGGACATGTGCGGTGCCGTGGGCTATAAATATGCACCTCGTCCATTATAGTCTCCGTGTCGGACTCATCACTATCAAAGATTGGATTAATCGAATTTAGAGTAAATTCGAATCGGTCGAATAAGGGATTAGTGATAGTCGTATTAGCTGTTGTGGAAACAACATGGTCAACATCCTCTTCTAAGTTGGCGATCTCGAATGTGGAAGTAATGCATCAATAAATTCTATGTCTTTAGAATATAAAGAATCGGCATCACTATAATCACCGTCAAAATCAGAAAAGTCTCAACAAGATCATTTGTAAGAGAAGACACATCACACTCATTATCAAGAATTCCCTCGGACTCACTTGGGATCGGGATAAGGTTCTCAACATTAGGCGATTCCGTTTCCGAATAGTCTTTGAGATGCTTGTCCCCGTAGTGAGAGAGTCTTTGGGATCAAAAATTTCAAAGAAATAGGATCCTCGACCTCTTCCAAAGGAATTCACTTCTCTCAACCGCGTGAGTGAAGGGAAGAGTCGGAAATGAAAGGCTCAAACGGGAGTGGGATTGCCACTCGAGCATCGAATTTATCGAAAACATATATAGCTCTTATGCTCTTCATATTCTCCTCGCCAACAATTCTCCCATACTCTTTCCTTCTTCAACGGAGTGGGATTGCCACTCGGTCGTAGATTCCTCATCAAAATCATCATCGTCATCGTCATCATAATCGTGCGAGAGGTTTCCAATATTGGGAACTTACTCTAGTCTTGTTCTTCAACATACGTTTTACGACGAGACTCTTCTTTAACCAATTCTTTCAAATCTTTGAGTATATCTAGACAATTTTCGAGAAGTTCTTGAGGAATTTGCGAGAGGTTGTGTTTGAATCGTTTGGTATTGTGGAGGTTGGTCATGATAAGAGTAGTCATAATTGTTACAAGGATTATGCTCATGACAAGCATGTTCCCGTTTGACACTCAAAACTCGGGTGAGGACCTCCACAATACTCACGATGGTTAGAAAAGTCGGGCTGTGGTGGGTAGTTGGAAAAGTTTGAGGGTCGTTAAATGAGTTCGGATTAGGATCATAATCAAATGAATTCCTCGAACCACAAAATAAACAACTCCGTTTTGAATATCATTACCACCTTTGTACACACACGACACCAACGACAATTGAACCATAAAGAGGCTCACCACAACCGACACAAGGAATAAACGATTCCATGAGAATAGGAGAAGGTAGAATCAAATGGATGAGGGTAAAGGAATAAAGAATCAAAAAGGGTAAGAGGGTAAAGAGGAATATTTTGGCATTTTGAAAACATTTTGCAAAAACAAAGAATGAAAATATTTTTGGCGTTAAAACACTTCAGAAAAGTGTTAATGAACTTTTGGATTCGATAACTTTACAAAAAACTTTTACAAAAGATGGAATATGTGCAAGAATGGATCCGAAAAAGGTTTAACACACGCTTAAAGCCTCCCGTGAATGCGCAAAATTTGATCGGTGCTAAACCGTCAAGTCTAACAGACTTAAAACGACAACACAAATACAATGAAGATCGAGAATACAATGAATTCCGGTCGTTATGTCCCACGGAGACTCAATGGTGTGTTAAACACTTGATCGAGACGATAGAATGACCACTAATGATAGCGATCGAAAGGATTAGATTGAATATTACACTCTTGAAAAAGTTAATAAATAACGACTTAAATACAAATTAAGAAAATTAAAAAGATAAAGATATTAAATAAACGCTATCACTATATTTAAAGTGATGAGCGTTTAAAACCTAAAACTTATGTTTAAATTAAAATTACGTTAACGTACAAAATAAAACGTGAAAATAAAGAAGGAAAATACCTACGGATATAGAAAATACATTTTTACAATCCTAATTATACTAGAAAATTATTAGAAAAGAAAATTTATTTTTAACACTATTTATGTAATTATTATTAATTAAAAACTAATTTAAACTATTTAATAATACTCTAAAATAAAAGAAAATATGAAATAAGACTAGAAAAATAGAATTAAGACTTAGAAAAATCTAAAATATGATAAAACTAATTTTAAAACTGAAAATATATTTTTGACTTTTATGTATTTATTATTAATTTAAAACTATTTAAAACTAATTAAAATGCTAGAAAATACTATTTAAGCTAAGAAAATTATAGAAAAATACTTTTTAGGCTTTTTACATTTATCTAAACATAAGAAAAATGAAAAATTATTTTTTTGAAGCTTTTCTTAATTTTTTATATTAAATACTATTTAAAAATGCTTAAAAACTAATTTAAATTAAGAAAAATAGCAAAACAACTTGGAAAAATCTGAAAATTTCAGGAAAAGTCTAAAATATTATAAGGAATAAAGGAAAATATAAAACAAGGTGCTATGTGGAGGAATTAGCAACTGATGTGGGAAGTGCTTAAAATAAGCACTTTGATAAGCTAAAACCACACCAAAAGGTACCAAACTGAAGCAGAGCTACTATAAGCTAAAACAACCAAAATGCAACAAGATTCAACAAGCTACAACCTCTGATTACAAGCTAGATCGATTTGATGAAATGAAATAAAAGCTAAAAAGTTTGAGAGGTAGGCAACTTTGAGCTTAGCACAGTCGCTAGATAAGCGAAAATGGAAAACAAAAGTTGGAACATAGAAGACCTGGTTGGCTATCTAATATCCAAAGCTCGGACTAAGATGAGCTCAAATGAGCTCAATACAAGCTCTGCAAGAACACCCACTCCTTGTGCGCACTTAGTGCCTCGCAGGGGGTTTTCGTCCCATATTGACAAGCTTATTAAGAGCTTAAAGAAAATTTCAAAAATCAGTAAAAATGACAAAAAGAAAGTAGACCAGTGAAGATTTTAGAACCATAAGTTTCATTGATTTTGACCCATAAATGAATCCAAGAAAATTCCTCCTAATGACCAAAGCAGGTTTCTCAATATTTTGACTTTTGATAAAACTAAAAGTTGACTTTGTTGAGTTTTGATCTTGATTTCGGACTGGAAATGAAGTAATATGATGTAATAAAATTAGAACAAGCTAAATCTAGGTATTTGGAACACACAACAAGAATTTGATGTGCACAAATTCCAACAAAGGAGTCGCTAAGGGCAGTGGAGATGGGATTTTGACCTTGACGAGATGTAGGCTCAATTATATGATGCAATGAGCTCAAAGGATCTCAACAAGCTTGAAACAACAAGTGACAACCATTACTCTATCCTCTAGAACAGTTTTTACAAGAAATCAAACACTGACTTTAAAGCGATATACAAACTTAAAATAAGATAACAATGAGCATACTTGTTTAAATGATCAAACTGAGTTTATATAACCTAATTGCAACTATTTAAACACTTTAAAAGCAATTATGACCACGAATACGAGTTCAACTAAAGCGCAAAATGACTTGAAAACCGAAAATGATAAGTTCACTAACCATAGTCCAACTGCTTGCGAGCTAAAACGAGACCCAAACTGAGCTAACCTATTCTATATCCACCCAATTTCACCATTGGATCACCCCAAAACAGCTTCCATGACCAATTTGAGCTAAGTTTGACTTTGGTTGACCAAAACTCAAAAATGATTGAAACTTGAATGTGAGCTTGTACAAAGCTATCATAAGCTCATTTAAGCTTATTGAAACTGAGAGATGAGCATTAAGAAGCTTTTGAATGAGATTTTGAGAAGGAAAATTGCAACAGTAGCTTTAAACATAAAATCTTAACATAACTTGAATTGATAACTGGAAATAGTTTATAATGATTACAAAACACTTAGTTGGATACAAAAAAACAGAATACAACAAGTTTTATACTAATTTAAAGACTTTAAATTAAAAACGACATTTAAGATAAAACTAAAAACTACTAGACTCTCATGCTTGCTCCATTTGCTTTCTTTTTATATCCAAAGACTCTCTCTCATCTCTGTTCAAATCCCACCAAATTCTTGACCATTGGATTGCTTAGAATGATCTTGACCCTTCAAACCGATTTTGGCGCCAATTTGGTGTACCGGTGGAGAGGTTGAGTGAGGGTGGAAAGATGCATTAAATGAAGTTTGGAGGTTAGTTGGAAGTGGGGGACATAGAAAAGTGGAGGTGAGGAGGGGATGAATGGTGGCGAGTGAAGCGGGATAGCGGTTGGGATGAAGGAGGAAAAAAAGCGCCAAAGGGTGGTTTGGTTTGACTTATTCTTGACCGAGATATTAATAATCAAGGGTCCAAAATAAGGGGTCCAAGGGTCAGTGGAGGTTCAAGGTCCAAGAGATTTGATAGGGTCCAAAGGTTTTAAGGGTTTAGTATCCAAGGACTAGTTGTGTAATTTACGAAAACTCAAGGACCTAGGCGCCATTTCGAAAAGTTGCTCCAAGGACTAAACCGACAATCTCACAAAGTACAAGGACCAATTTTGCCATTCTCTAATTTTCCAGGGGCCAATTTTGCCAATTTTGAAACTTGGAGGACCAAACTTGTAATTTTCTCAAACTTTTTATATTTTTCACCTAAGGACTAAATTTGACAAGTTATGATTTAAAAAGGACCTTTGGTGATTTTACTTTTGAAATTATGTGCTCAGGGGACCATTTTGACAACTTTTGAAACTTGGGGACTAAAGCGCCAATTTTGCAAATTTGATACGTTTTCATCGATTTTGAAATTTTGCATTTAAAACACATAAAACACGATTTGTGATATTTTATCATTTTGATGCGTTTAGAGTGTTTTCGGATGATTTTGCGCTTTATATTGTACAAAAATGATGAGTATTTAGACACTCATCTGTTTTCCTCCCCTGTTTGGGAGAATTTCCCAAATCTGTATGAAAATCTTCTAAATCACCATTATCAGGTGAGGATGGAGATGATATCACTAGCCTTGTAGTTTTCCTTTGCTTTAACCCTGCAACTCTTCCTTCAAGTCCGAATCTCTTTTGCAAGTGTGTAACATCCTTGGCATGTTGCTCCTTTAGTTGTGCCAAGTCTTTCTCCGAGATTCAACATTAGCAAATTTGGTACAAAGTTCCATCAATTCCATTTGTTGCCCACGCCTCAACACTTCCAACCGTGTGACCTATTAGGAGAGGTGAATCATAGGCATTGGCTCGATTCCTCCTAGTTGGACTAGGTTGAAGTTCGAACCACCACCGCTTGTTCCTAAACCAAAAGGATCGAGGACATCTTTGTGTTGTAATGGGAGGAGATGGTCGTTTATGCCTCCTCTCATAGGTGTGAGAAATCGGTGAGTATAATCAATGTTTGGAACAATGATTATGGGTGAGTTTTGTACTGTGAAATCTTTGCAAGCATTTGAGGAAAAGAGGTGTAATAATCCTATTGCCATCTTTGTTCATGTTTTGAAAACTTTAGGCTTAAGGCAACGGATTTTATAAACTTTTGTATGGGGTTGCAGCTTGAAAATCATTTAACATTGCTTGCACAAACCTTGGATACATCAAAATTTTGTTGAACTCTTTACATTGCCTTTCATACTTGTGAAAATATAGTTTGACCAATTAAAATCCTATCAATGGCTAGACAAACCAAAGGGTAAGCCATTGTTGAACCGAATTGTTCATAAGATGTTTTCTTAGGACTTAAGCAATGTAAAACAAGTATGTATCAAAATCTCCAATGGGGAATGAAACCACTCTTTTGAAAGTAGCTTTTTGTCGGTGGTATCATACCCATGGATGAAAGATGTGTGAATTTACGGCATAGGCAATGTGATGATACCATTGAGATCATCCAATTGGAGAATTCTCCTCAAGGATGCCTCAAGAACATCAATAGTTACCCCATCCACGGTGGCTCAAGAGCATCCATTGTTTCATGTATCTCTTTTTCAATTGTTATGGGTGAGCAGTAAGTCCAAAACTGCTTGATTTGAGAGATATAGATTGTGGGATTAAGTAAAGCATACCTTATATGGGTAGTATTTAGAAAGTCCACAATCGATGAAAAGCAGGCCACTCTTCTCGTTTGACTTTTCTGATGTGCCGGTTGGTGCAAGTTTTAAATTTATAAAGGTGAATTACCAATATTACCAATAACACATACGAGCAAGTATACTCGTCCATTATAGCAAGATTATGAAGGTAAGTCGGGATCGTTCGCGAGGATTTGAGTGAATCTAAACACAAGTTTGAATTAACGAGTCTATCCAAAACATATAACAAAGCAAATAGATATAATGAAATTCAGATGATTAAAAACTACACTTGCTTAAACTAGTTTCATATCATAGATTAATGTGATTGTGTTAACTACTTAACATGTTGGTTGTGATCATTAGTCTGAAAACTAATCTATTGTTCTTACAAGTTAAACCTTCGTCAAGATTTTAGTTCATAAAAACAAGCATTAAGTTTAACCAATCAATTCAAGATCAATTCAAGTTTCATAAGTCTACATACATAAACTTAAACACAAAAACATCCACTTGTTCATCAAATTGCTTAAGAAATGGTCAATACAAAAGGTAACCGATCATAGACAAAAGGCTACAATTGATTCTCAACAACTAATCTTACGACCATTTAGATGTTTCCAACCAATCCAATTTGATAATCAAAAAGCGTTTCTATTACAACCACACCTTAGTTCCTTTGTATAATCAAGAATAATGGGTAAAAACAATCATCCATAGACAAAATGATTATGACTAGTTGAATAACACGAAGTTCTTTCGACCCCAACGATTATTATTAATTAGCCAAACTTGATTAACAAATGTCACTATGAAACTTTAGCACAATTGGATCTTAGAATCAACTTGAAATTGAATTAAAACATGTTAACACAATCACTAACTAATCATATAATAATCAACATCATTTAAGCAAGTGTATAAAGAAACTAGCCACTCATAGCAAACATGAACATAAACTCATAACTTTGATCATTAGAAAACATGATTAAAAGTCTTACAATGCTTGGAATAAGATTACAAATGGTGAAGTAATGATTCCCAAAGGATCGTGGTGGACTTCTTGGTGTTTTGGCCTCCAAATGTGGAACTTCTGGAACTCCAAACTTCTCTGGATTTCTAAGGACGAATTTTAAGAGCTTAAGGCTTGGTTTGATGAGTAGAGAGATTTGTAATTGAGGTGTGTCTCATATGCTCACAATTAGCCTCTATTTATACTAATTCCAAGGCCTAGGGTGTTAAATGCTGAACTTGGCCTCCAAGGAGTAAGGAAGGACTAGAATACACCAAGAGAAGGACCTAGAATCGTTTGGATGCAAAGGGAAGCTTAGTGATGAAGATTTGGCAATGCAGCTTCTCCAACCGGATCGGTCATATGACCAACCGATCCGGCTGGTCTTCAATAACAACAAGTCGACCGATCCGGTTGCGGGTTGCGACCGATCGGTTGGTTATGGTAAAACACTTATTCGACCAAATTCCAACCGATCCGGTTGATGGTGTAACGGATCCGGTTGGATCTTCGAATTACAAAACTTGATCTTTTCTTCACTATGTCTTGTAGAACTTGGTTCTTCAATCACTAAGGTCTTCAAATCCTTGATTTAGATTCTTGAAATGGGAATCTTCGATTAGTCGAATATTTCTACATTTTCCTCCATTTCCACACTTGGTTATAAACACTAGACAAACATCTCTAGATACGATTAAGTACTAAAATCACGCAAATATAACCAAATAACGAGATATAAAAGTACACATAACGCTACTAAAACATGCACAATCGGCGTTATCAAATTCCCCACACTTAAACTTTGCTTGCCCTCAAGCAAATCTAGGAAAACAAACATCCACCGGTATAAGATCGTGATTATGAAAGATGTGATGCAAATCAACCAAGTATAAATACGAGACAGGATTCATCAATTATGCTTTATAAAGGTGAAATATCAAGATGTTTGACAATATCCAATGATTTTCTTGCATGATTAACATTTCAAAACACCTCCCGAAAAATAACGGAATATAATTCACTCAATCACTCATTTTAGTGGAGTAACAAGATAAATCACACTCATTGCTCAGTCATGATTAGATTATTACCATAAGCTTGTACAAGAAACAAAACTCCACCGACGTGGCGTGAGCACCAAGTAAAAACATCTAAAGAGGGCTTTTATTCGGGTTATAATGATAGGCTAAGGGTTAAGGGTATGGATAAGGCATGGGAATGTTTATGAAATTGGTGTTAAAATAAAAATGAAATCAAGTCTAATACCCATGTTGCTAGCTACCAAACATTCCACGAACCAGATAAATGATTATAGCTTTGCTTTCTTCTTTTTCACTTTCCACAGCTTTTCGCTTTGCCATGTCAATTGTTCTACGATCATAGCACATTGGCTATTATTTCCATACTTTCAACACATTTTTTTTTTTTTTTTTTTTTTTTAAACTCATGGCTCAATCAATCACATAGTATGTGGTACTCATAATCATTTGAACAATCTTCACTTTCCAGGCGACTAGCAACCAACCGTTTAGACATTGATATGGGGTAGGCTAAGGTTTAAAGTGTAAAATCTTTTGTATTTTCGGGTGAAGCAAAATGAAAGGGATGGCTCGGAAGGTGTAACTAGGGGTATCTAGTGCTAAAATGAGCACTACAAATGGGTCCATGTGGGTGGTTAACTAACCAATGAGGCTAGCTAATATATCATTAGATGTAAAATGGAAGGCCATTTGGGTTAAATCCTAAGGTGCCTCTTTATCACACGAATTCACTTATATCGCACGAATGCAATCTCACTGCGATCTAGTAATGATTTACAAGCACAAGTTCTAGAATAAATAAAATCACCGGCACACTCATAGCAAAAGATTCAAGCATAAAAGATGTATGCTAATAAGAAATAGGCTCAAATCCTCACAATTTAGTGGAAAGGGTATAATATGTGCTAGCAAATGTTTATCGATCCAGAATGGATTGCAATAGTAATCGGAACACATCTTGAAATTTCAAATATTACCAATTTTACCAGTAGAATGATCCAGTTATTCTAATAGATAATCCTAAAAGTGTGAAAACAACTAGATCACAAGGGCAAACAAAATTTTAAAATTTAAGCATGAAAACTCTAATTTTTCCTATTCACCCCCCCCACACTTAAGTTAGACATTGTCCTCAATGAAAAACGAACTTCAAAGTATAGAAATAGGGAAAATAGAGATGAAACCAGATATGTCAACGAGTTTATCGACTTAAAATTCTTTCTTCATTCTCAAGGCGTCCATCGGAGAAATCATCACCGCACACAATCTTATAAACAAACAAAGGTTTTATTAAAGGATGGCACCCCCACACTTAAGTTCAACCAAAGGTTAAAACTTTGGGGAGTGACCACAAAAATCAAATCAAACACACGGGTTGCCTCCCGAGAAGCGCTTGTTTTATTATCGAGTCATCACCGACTCGAGTCTTCCCGATTTATTTAGTCAAGGCGCTTTGAACATTTTGTAAAGTTCGGGATGTACATGAATTCTTCACCAAGAGCTTCAATATCGTCCCAGCATTTAACTCGTGATTGGTTTCCATGGAACAGTTTGTGGGATTCTTCCGGAAATGGTGCTACAAAGGTGATAGTTTCAATTCATTCTCATGGTGTCTCCGTGACACCGTCATAATTGAAACTTCATTCGTTTGCTCCTTGTCGTAGTATAACTTGATTCGGTGTCCATTAACAATGAAACTTCCACCTTGTTTGTCATAGAGTTCGACATACCCGGATGGATATCCATGTTTAACGACATATGGTCCAAACCATTTTGGTTGTAACTTAGAGCTTTGAATTTGAATTTCATGTTAAAAGCGAACTTTATCTCCGCTTTGAATTCTTTTCGAATTCGTAGCTTTTTATCATGATAAGCTTTTGTTCGGCTTTATACAGACTTGGAGTTTTCATAAGCTTGGAGTCTTAATTCATCGAGTTCGTGCAATTGCGTAAATCTTTTCTCTCCACTATTTTGAGATCGGTGTTACAATGTCTCGAGCGCCCAATAAGCACGATGTTCAACTTCGAACGGCAAATGACAAGTCTTCCCATACAAGAGTCTCAGTAAGGAGTTGTGCCAATTGGTGTTTTATAAGCCGTCTGAAATGCCCACGAGCATCGTCAAGTTTTCTTGCCCATAATGAAGGATTGTCTTTTACGCTTTTTCCAAGATTCTTTTGAGAGCTCTATTGGTATTTTCGACTTGACCACCGGTTTGTGGATGATAAGCGATCGCAAATCGATGATGAACTCCATATCTTTTCATGGTTTTCTCCATTTGTTGATTGCGAAATGAGTTCCTCGATCGCTTATGAGTGCTTTGGGAATTCCATAACGAGCAAAAGCTTTTGAGAAAATTAACGACGACACGAGCATCGTTTGTTGGTAAAGCTTCACTTCGCCCATTTGGACACGTAATCTATAGCAACGAATGTATTCGAATTTGTGGGATTTAGGAAAGGTCCCATGAAATCTATTCCCCAAATATCGAATATTTCACACACTTGAATGCTTGTTAATGGCATTTCATCCCTTCGAGAGAGATTGGTGGTTCTTTGACAAGCGTCACGCTTTTGAACAAGTGTATGCGCTTCTTTGAATATTGTTGGCCAATAGAATCCAGATCAAAAACTTTCTTAGGCGTGGTGGAAGGACCATAATGTCCCCAGTTGGGCCATGGTGACATTCGTCAAGAATTTTACGAGTTTCGAACCAAAATACATCTTCGGATCATCCCATCGGACACATTTTGAAAAGATATGGTTCTTCCCAAAAGTAGTATTTGAGTTCGAAAAGAATTTGCTTCTTTGAGCATGAGTTAGTCCTTTTCGAGAATTCCTCCGTGAGGTAGTTTGCAAAGTCAAGAAACCAAGGATCGTCATTTCCGTCGATGGTCATGAGAGTTTCATCGGAAAATAATCATCGATTTCTTCTTCTTTCAACTCCTCAAGATTAGGATTTTCGAGGCGAGATAAGTGATCGTGACAAGATTCTCTGCTCCTTTCTTATCTTTGATTTCGATGTCAAATTCTTGGAGTAGCAAAATCCATCGAATAAGACGTGGTTTAGCGTCTTGCTTGGTGAATGATACTTGAGTCTTGAATGATCGGTAAAACATTGTTTTTTGAGAGCACAAGATATGATCCGAATTTGTCAAATGCAAAACGACGGCCAGTAATTCTTTTCGGTGACGGTATAATTTTGCTAGGCACTATTCGATGTCTTGCTAGCAAAATATATAGGCGAAAGTGTTTTCCTTCGCGTTGACCTAAGACGACTCCAACAAAGAAATCGCTTGCGTCGCACATAAGTTCAAGGGTAGTGACCAATTAGGTGAGACCATGATCGAGCACTAGTAAGTTGAGATTTCGGTGTTTCAAAGCTTTTATGCAATCAACGATCGAAGTCAAAGATAGATTCTTTCTCAAGAAGTTTTGTCATCGGACGAGATATTTTGGAAAATCTTTGATGAATCGGGTAAAACCGGCATGTCCTAAAAACTCCTAACGGCTTTGGCGTTGGTTGGTGGTGGAAGTTTTGAGATGACATCGACCTTTGCTTTGTCGACTTCCATTCCGGCACTAGAGATTTTGTGGCCAAGCACAATTCCTTCGGTTACCATAAAGTGGCATTTCTCTAGTTGAGAACAAGATGTGCGACCGCATCTTTCGAGCATTTTATCGAGATTAGAAAGACAAGCTTGAATGAATCTCCAAAGATCGAAAAATCATCCATGAAAACTTCCATGGAGGTTTCTAGCATGTCTTGGAATATGGCGATCATACACCTTTGAAAAGTCGCGGGTGCATTGCAAAGACCAAAAGGCATACGCCGATATGCGTAGGTTCCAAAAGGACAAGTAAAGGTGGTCTTTTCTTGATCGTTAGGATCGATGGGAATTTGGAAATATCCTGAAAATCCGTCGAGGAAACAAAAGAATTTATTCCCTGCTAGTCTTTCAAGCATTTGATCCATGAATGGGAGCGGAAAGTGATCCTTTCTGGTGGCTTTGTTTAACTTACGATAGTCAATACAAACGCGCCAACCGGTGACAGTTCTAGTTGGAACTAGTTCATTTCGCTCATTAGTTACAACCGTCATTCCTCCTTTCTTGGGAACACAGTGAACAAGGCTTACCCAAGGGCTATCCTCAATTGGGTAAATGATTCCAGCATCGAGAAGTTTAATGATTTCCTTTTTAACAACTTCTTTCATGTTGGGATTGAGTCTACGTTGACGTTCTACCACAGGTTTAATCCCTTCTTCAAAATTGATTTTGTGTTTGCAAAATTAGGACTAATTCACGGGATATCGGATGTTTTCCAAGCAAAAGCTTGTTTGTGATTTTGAGCACGGAAACTAAACTTTCTTTCTCATTATCCTCGAGCAATGAAGATATGACTCTTGGAAGAAGTGAGTTCTCCTCCAGATAAGCATATTCAAGATGATTTGGGAGAGGTTTGAGTTCGAGATCCGTGGGTGGTTCTTCGATAGAGGATTTTATTCGCATCTTGTCATTGAAAGTGATTTCCTCAAAATTTTCTTCCTCTTCCTCCATTTCTTCTTCTTCTGAGTTATCTCCTTCGAATTCTACTTTCATGAAATCATCAAATTCTTTGTCAAAATCTGTTTCATTGATTTTTTCAGAAGTAGTCATGAATGGATCGGATTCGTTCAGTAATGCATCTAATTCCTCATCAGTGACTTCATCAATAACATCGACGTTAAAACAAGTGTCATCACTGGAATGTGGGTAGCGCATTGCTTTATCGATAAGAAAAGTGATTCGATCTTCCCCAACTCCAAGGTTGAGTTCTTTTCCTTTCACTTTGATGATTGCATCGGCGGTATTTAGGAAAGGTCTTCCTAGAATGAGTGGGACTTTACTATCTTCTTCCATTTCCAAAATTACAAAGTCCACGGAAAATGAATTTAGCGACTTGAACAAGCATATTCTCGGATTCCCACAGGATATTGATAGGAATGATTTGCCAATCGGATGCTCATTTTGTTGGTTTCGTTTGTTGTTGCACAACTTGGAATAGAGTTAATAAGGCATCAAATTGATACTTGCGCCAAGATCGGCTAAAGCATCACATTTAACGTTATTCCCGAAAGTACATGGAATAAGAAAGCTCCGGGATCTCCGAGTTTTGGTGGAATTTTGTTTTGAACTATAGTGAGCATTCTTCGTTAAGAAAAGTTGTCGATATTTGCTCAAGCTTGCTTTTGTTATTAAGTTCTTTCAAAAATTTCCGTAATTGGGCACGATAACATCAACGGGTTGAGTCTAACCTCTTTGATTATTTCGATAAACTTCTTATCCGTCTCGCATCTTCTCTTCTTTAGGACGTTGAGGATAAGGAATCTTTGGTGTATCGCCTTGTGGATTGTCTTTCTTTTGGTGGTTTGAGTCTTCGTTTTCATCCTTATTGGTGAGGTTAACGCTTCCATCTTCTCCATGAGTTTTGAGGTATCGGTGTTTTCGACAAAAGCAACGGTTTTCGGAGAGGTTTGGTTTTGGAATCTTTGGACCAATCAAGTTTGAGAAGTACTCGATCTTGAGCAATTGATGTGCATCATTGGGAGTTTTATAGAGAAAATTCCTCCAAGATCAAGGATGCCTTGAGAGATTTCATCTAGTCCATGGTAAAAGATTTGGATAATGGTTCCTTTTGATAATCCATGTCCATGACAACTACGAAGCAAATCTTTCATTCGAAGCCAAGCTTCGACAAGTGATTCGTTTGGGTTTTGGTTGAAAGCACGAATTTCTCCCATTAATCGATCAAACATGGCGGTGGAAAGAATCGACACAAAAGCTTGCCTCATCTCCTCCCAAGTATTGATGATTCCGGGTTAATTCATTGTACCATACTTTAGCATCTCCGCGAGTGATGATGGGAAAAGTTTGAGTTTGATGGCATTGACATCGGTGTCGCCATAACGAAACATGCCGCAAATTTCGATGAATTCGGCAATGTGCTTATGCGGATCGGCCCGCGCACGCCATCGAATTGTCGGTCTTTGATCATAGAAAGGTGATGTCCCTTCACGGTGAAGTTGTCACCAAGGTTAATAGCAACAATAGCACTTTCGGGGTTGGTGCTACGGTTCGATTGGTTCCCACATGGGTTGATCGTCCGCCATGGGAAAAGGTAAATTGGTGAAAGGATTGTAAACAACTTTGGCTTCAATGAGGTTATCAAATGGTGGGTTTGGTACTCTTGGTACACGATTTTCCAATGGTATGAAACGTGTTCTCCTTCTTCTTCGAATCAAACGTTCGGGATTGGTAAGAGGTGTAATTGGTTCTATTCCCTTGCTCGAGTGTTCATACAATGTCCTAGAGAATCCGGGCAATATCTAAACACACGGACAAACAACGAAAACAATTTTATGGGTCGAGAAGGTAACCGGATCGGTTGCGGATGCGACCGATCGGTTAGACCATTGATTGATGGACAAACTCGTAACCGATTCGGTTGAAGAGCAACCGGATCCGTTAAGGTTTCGAAAATTTTTTTTTTTTTTTTTTTGGTTGAATCGATGAGGGAAATTCAAAACTTGTTGAAACACAATCAAATCCCCGCGGCGGCGCCTAAAACTTGATGTGCCCGGTTGGTGCAAGTTTTAAATTTATAAAGGTGAATTACCAATATTACCAATAACACATACGAGCAAGTATACTCGTCCGTTATAGCAAGATTATGAAGGTAAGTCGGGATCGTTCGCGGGATTTGAGTGAATCTAAACACAAGTTTGAATTAACGGAGTCTATCCAAAACATATAACAAAGCAAATAGATATAATGAAATTCGGATGATTAAAACTACACTTGCTTAAACTAGTTTCATATCATAGATTAATGTGATTGTGTTAACTACTTAACATGTTGATTGTGATAATTAGTCGGAAACTAATCTATTGTTCTTACAAGTTAAACCTTCGTCAAGATTTTAGTTCATAAAAACAAGCATTAAGTTTAACCAATCAATTCAAGATCAATTCAAGTTTCATAAGTCTACATACATAAACTTAAACACAAAAACATCCACTTGTTCATCAAATTGCTTAAGAAATGGTCAATACAAAAGGTAACCGATCATAGACAAAAGGCTACAATTGATTCTCAACAACTAATCTTACGACCATTTAGATGTTTCCAACCAATCCAATTTGATAATCAAAAGCGTTTCTATTACAACCACACCTTAGTTCCTTTGTATAATCAAGAATAATGGGTAAAAACAATCATCCATAGACAAAATGATTATGACTAGTTGAATAACACGAAGTTCTTTCGACCCCAACGATTATTATTAATTAGCCAAACTTGATTAACAAATGTCACTATGAAACTTTAGCACAATTGGATCTTAGAATCAACTTGAAATTGAATTAAAACATGTTAACACAATCACTAACTAATCATATAATAATCAACATCATTTAAGCAAGTGTATAAAGAAACTAGCCACTCATAGCAAACATGAACATAAACTCATAACTTTGATCATTAGAAAACATGATTAAAAGTCTTACAATGCTTGGAATAAGATTACAAATGGTGAAGTAATGATTCCCAAAGGATCGTGGTGGACTTCTTGGTGTTTTGGCCTCCAAATGTGGAACTTCTGGAACTCCAAACTTCTCTGGATTTCTAAGGACGAATTTTAAGAGCTTAAGGCTTGGTTTGATGAGTAGAGAGATTTGTAATTGAGGTGTGTCTCATATGCTCACAATTAGCCTCTATTTATACTAATTCCAAGGCCTAGGGTGTTAAATGCTAAACTTGGCCTCCAAGGAGTAAGGAAGGGACTAGAATACACCAAGAGAAAGACCTAGAATCGTTTGGATGCAAAGGGGAAGCTTAGTGATGAAGATTTGGCAACTGCAGCTTCTCCAACCGGATCGGTCATATGACCAACCGATCCGGCTGGTCTTCAATAACAACAAGCCGACCGATCCGGTTGCGGGTTGCGACCGATCGGTTGGCTATGGTAAAAACACTTATTCTGACCAACTTCCAACCGATCCGGTTGATGGTGTAACCGGATCCGGTTGGATCTTCTGAATTATAAAACTTGATCTTTTTCTTCACCATGTCTTGTAGAACTTGGTTCTTCAATCATTAAGGTCTTCAAAGGTCCTTGAGATTTAGATTCTTGAAACGGGAATCTTGATTTCTTTATTTCCTTTTCCTCCATTTCCACGCACTTGGTTATAAACACTAGACAAACATCTCTAGATACGATTAAGTACTAAAATCACATAAATATAACCAAATAATGATATAAAAGTACACATAACGCTACTAAAACATGCACAATCTGAGCGTTATCACTTGTTAAGTCTTTACCAATAGCCATTTGCTCACGAACTAGTTGATTCTTATATGGATTAGACATGGTGAATCAATAACCATTTGTTGTGTGTCTCAGATACACACCGTTTAAAATCAACTCCCAACCAACATTGGTTATTTACCTGCATGAGTTAGCATAATACAAAGAATATGAATAACCAACTTGTTTTAACCAAAATTTCTTTTAACCAAGCCACTATCTAAAAATATCTTTCCAAAGTCAACCCAATAATATCTATATTTACTCTTTAACCTACCAAAATAGGGAAAAATAAATATATTCTTTAATGAACCCTTGAGATCGACTTTGCCTATTTAAAGAGGCTTGGCTCATCATAATCTTTATCAAACACACATTCAAACGCACAAAATCCCTAAACATCACCATGAGCCATCCTTCCAATATCATTGACATCTCCTCCGATTCGAGACGAGTTTGTGATTGCTACGAGTCATCATCGAGGCCTCAGGGTGGGCGGTTACTTTCCACCATGGGCCGCAAGCACTTCTTCCAAGAAGTTAACAAAGAAGGCGACCAATCCTGCACTAGTTGTCAAACCTGCACCTTCTCTTGAGTTCTACTCCGGTTCATCAGATGATGATGCTGATGATGAGACCTATTCCTTGTCCAAAGAGTTACCAAGGGCTCTGACAAAAACATTGGAAACAGCTCTCTCAAACATGAAGCATATATCCATACTAGAGAAGCCTGCAAGATTACCAAGGCCTCCTCCACAAGTTCTTGGGCTTGCTTGTCCAAGAATGCAATCAACCTTTGAGAACAAGAGGAAGAGACCACAGAAGAACAAGCATGACTATCAGGGCAAGGGCAAGAAGCCAATGGAGTAGCTGGTGTAGAGTGTAGGGATGTAGGATGTGTTGGATTGTTGTCTTTTATGTTTGATTGTGGTTGTTAGCACTCTCTCTTTGAATGTAATGAATCTTCTTCATGAATGAAATAAAGTTTATTTGTTTTACTTTTTCCACTGTGAGAGTAACTTTTACCACTGCTTGTATTATAGTTTCCACTGATAGGCTTAATTTCTACATAAAGGTTAGTGGATAAATAATAATACAAGCACTAAGCATCAACAACTCCAATGGATACAAAGAGTCCTTCAAAACTGCATATCACAAACATAAACCACATACTGAAAGCATTGCTAAGGTTAGTAGTGATAAGTAAGTAACTTGAAGTGAATAAAATTTCTGCTGTCAGTGGTTAAAACAGTATTAAACCACCCAGTCAACGAGTCAACTGCAAGTCATTTATCAATGCCACCAAAGTCAAAGACTTCATTTACTCCTCAACAAACTTATACCTTCCCCACATTAACTTACTAAATCCAACTTAACATGTATTAAAGAACCAATAACTCACAAGCCACTCATTTCACACATACTTCAAAAACATTTCTCTCTCAAAAACTTACTTCTCACCAAAATTCACCATGAGTCATTCAAACCCTATCAATGTCTCATCTGACAGTTCTTCTGCTGATAGTGTTTGGGATGAAAGTGTTTGGCATTATGTTCTGAACAATCCAGGTAGAACAAAGAAAGAGATGTTTGAAGAGGTTGCTTCAAGAAAGAGAACTCATTCAGGTGCTACTGTAAAGACAAACCCTTTTGCTACTGCTCCTTCATCAATCCAACCAATGCCTCAGGATGCTATCATCAAAGAGGACAGTTCAGACATAAGTTCCTATGTGTCTCCTTATGAAGAGACTGATGATGAAACAGCTGAAAGAGTCCTTGTGGTTCCTCCCTTTGCTACAATTCTTCCACCAGGAGAGCTGCAGACACCACCTTCTCAACCATTGTTGACAGCACCACCACCAGTGGGTCCTTCATCATCCTCACCACCTGCTGGAGGAAGGGTGATTGGACTAGCATCCCCAAAGGTGTACAGGGTGATTGATAGGCGAATAGCGCCTAAAGTGATGCCAGAGTGGGCCTTCCCTAAGAAGCCTTAGGTGGTAGTTGGTGGTTAGGTTGGGGTTGGGTTGGGGTAGGATGTGAAGCTTATGTCTGTAGTAGGTTGTTTTCAGTTTTTCCTGTTATGTAATGATGCTGGTAATATGTAACTCATGGATGTATCCTCTGCACTTAGTGTGTAGATTTGTTTAATGATAATAAAAATCCATGTTCTTAACTTTAAATTTCTTGCATCATACTGGTTGTGATTTACTTCTTATATCTCCAAAACTAACAAGCTGCCCATCATAATGTTCAAAATCTGAAAGATAGGACTTGTTGCCAGTCATGTGCCTTGAACATCCACTATCTGTGTAGCCTTGATTTGATCTTTTTGTCCTTGGATGTTCCTGCACATAAAAGAAAGGAGTTAGTTTCCTTTGGGGACCCAAGCCATGATTGACTTGGATCGCCTCGTGTATCAATATAGTTATATCTATCAAAGGTCATTGATACACCATTGGGATTTGTAGGATCGATAATATTTATTGTGTTGATGATTCTGGTGGTCTTGGATGATCAAAATACATGTTTGCCATTAGAGAGAGAAGTAGAGAGTTGGGTGTTTTCTTGCTAGAGACTTGGTTTACAAAAGTATGGAATATTAGATTGAAAAGCACCACCCCTTCCATCCATGGAAGGGGTATTTATAGTTACAAACATAACGACCTCCTATCGGCCTGTGGATCAGGCATACAGTGGGTAAAGACCGTCCTTCCTCCACGGTGTTACACTAAACTAATCTATGCTACTAATTAACTAATAAACTACTAAATAACGTAAATAACGACAAGTCTACGAGCTAACTTATGCTAGATAATATTTGGGGTGATCGACTCTTCACTATGGAATTTTCTAATTCTAACAATCTCCCTAAGGAGGTCACCCCATGTTTTATATTTGAATCCTAGCATTCTATTCTTGACTTTGTTCTTGAGCTCGTGACTTCAATTCTTCAATTCGCAATCTTTGTGCATTAGTAGCGATTCTTTAAGGTCCGATAACTTTGTACTTTAAGTGGAGGCCTTTAGGTGATCCACATCTTTGATGATCTTCGAGCTTTCATTGAGATCATCGACCACGATAAATCTCTAGATCACCGTTTATTGTGTTGCCATCATGTGAAGTTGTGACTTTCGGACCGACATGCTCACACTTTTGAATCATGACATCTTTCCATCGAGTAGCGGAAGCCTTCTGGTTCATGATATTTGCGTGACGAAGCATAGTATGAAATATCGAGCCGGGTTATGTAGATATGCACCGATCATGATTTCTTCAAATTAAGTGTGGATCTTGTGAGCATGCGGCTTTGGATTGACTCCTCAATTCGATCAACCGCAACCGTCAAATGTACCGCAAACAACGATTAGCAATAAAAGCGCACGAAAGTGTCTTTGATCACTTTCGTTGAATTGAGTACACGGCTCACGGTTCCCGTTGATCGATACAAGCATCTTGCCTGTGATCGGGTAGGATTCCTAAGAATCTCCTTGACGGGGTTTCGCGGTTGCTTTTAGTTGTTCTCAAACCGAACGTCTCAAAGAAGACAACACGGAGTGAGTGAACGAAAAATTGAGATTCACCGATTGAAGAAAATTGATTTGAAAACAATCGCGTATTGCTTAGAATAAAGAGTTTTGCAATCGACGAAGGTTTTATGAGAAAGATCAATTTTCAATCAAAGCAGTTTTTGTATTTGAAAATAGTACACAATCGGCGTGCTAGCGAAAAGAAGAGATTCGCACATCGAGCGGTTTTTCTAAAAGTATTTTTTTCAATCGAGAGATACTTTTGTGTTTGAAAACATGAATACACATTCGACGTGCTAGAAAAGAAGGTTTGCACATCGAACGGTTTTTCCAAAAGTATTCGTCAATTCCAATCTCGGACCAAGGTTGATTCAAGATTGAATCTCCCATCGTTTCTATCCGGTTGTCACAAGTTTGATCTTATGAGAAGATCTTACATGTCACCCACCAAGAGCTTGTTTGATGTTGGCTCTAGAAGGATTTCCATCTTCATTGTGAATACTTTACATATCACTCGGATGTTACGCAATACCACAAGGATAATGCGTGGGACTCTCAATATCTACTTACTTTCCACATTGTGTGAAACAGCAAGTCTTCATTAATTTAGTGTCCTAATGAGATATTGTGGATGATCTCTTGGCTCTAGACTCAATTGTGCATATTTGGTTCTGTCTTGGGAGACTAGGGAGAGGTCTCCTTCTTCAATATCAACAATCTCTAAGAGAAAGTCGATAGATTATGTCGGTTCCCCATGAGAATGAAACAAGCCCTTTTAAGAGGAACTTGAGTGGCTTGGGAAGTTTAGTGCATCGTCCTTTGGGTCCATGACGTCTTGTCTTCAATACCGGTGTTACCTTAGTAACAACCAAGAGCATATGTATTGAACCCGTGATCGCCTAAGGTTGAATTGATGGAGGCTATTTCTTTTCACCCTTTTCACATTCATTTCTTTTCATTCTTCAACCCCTTGATGCTTACCGAGACTTCATAACTAGAACCTTGTTGGGTTTGTTCTAGTACTAGCTCTGTCTCAGTCCGCACTCTTCCCATATTCTCATTTTTCTCCTTTTTTCAATATTCCTAAGGACTCTACACTATCTAGTGGATTGTCCCTAGGAAGATCCCTCCGGTTCTGGCGGATCGTGGGAACAAATACCTAACCTCACCATCCTTATAACTCCATGCATAAAGTAAAATGGTCGGTCTTTTGGTACAGTTCATTCTTCCTTGAAACCAATTGAAAAATCACTTGGAAAAACAATCAAGGTACTTGTGATGTGAGATCAAAGCATTTTGTACCCTAATAGTTTTGATCATTTAGAAAACCTCCCCCTCAACATGTGCGTATGATTTTGAAATTGTTTAGCACAAGGAGGCAAGAGGACTTTGAAATATTTTCTTTGATCACAATATTCATACGAAAAAGCCATTTGATTTTCTTTGGTAAATTCTCCCCCTCAATATGTGCATAGGATATTTGAAATCATTTTATCACATAGAGGCAAGATTTAATTTGAAGCACATCCACAATCACAAGAGCCATTAAGAAACCATTTGAAAACTCAATCAAGGTACTTTATAAATAACTTTAAAAAGTTTTTATACCTCGATAGTTATGCTCCTCCTCAAAATATGCTTCGAGATTCGAAAGCGTTTAGCACATATGAGAGCACCTCCACAATTAAATCAAACGATCACCTTTTATCAAATTTCATTATTAAATCACAAATTCTCCCCGATCAAAAATATCAAACCCTTTGAGATTTTGGATCCCAAGTGATTTAATTAGGTTTAGAAAACATGGGAGAAAATGTGGCCTTGTTTAAATACTCATCTGGTTTATGGATAAATCCTCCTCCTCAACATGTGCATTGTGTATTTGAGATCGTTTTGCACATGGAGGCGGAGTGCCTTTGAAGGACTAAAACCAATTCCATTTGAAAGATTTGAGATTTAAATCATGATCTCTACCCCGATCGAAATATCAAACCATTTGAGATTTGTGATCCCAATGACTTAAATCATTTAGAATATTTTGGGAAAGGCGTGGTAAGATTTGATTTTGAAAATGATGATAAGGACCATTTTAAGACATTAAAGATTGTTAGTATCATGTATGATTGTTTTAAGAGATCTTTTAGTAAAATAAAACAATTTCACAATCAAACAAGAACAAAAAAATTCATTTTGATGGATCTTTGAGTTTTAAAGAAAATCATACCATGACATAACATTAAATCTTTAGATCACCACATTTTAACGCACACACGGACTTTTATGAAGAAATATCGTTTGAAAATATATAATTTGAAATCACTCTCCCCTCAATCCATGATGAAGTCAATAATTGAGTGACTTAGGTTTTGATAAAAGAAGTCCGGTGATTTTCAAAATTTAGTTCAATTTATTTTCAAAACAATATTTTTCCATTTTCAAAACAATTTTAATCAAAGTTTTAGAAAATTGTTTAAAATGGTATCCTGCACAAAGATACGTTAGGTGGTTGAGAAGCTTATGTTGATCTTGTAGAGTTTGGAAGAAAAACCGTCTGGCGATGCGGTGAGACTTCTTCGTTGCATTTTAATGCCAACCGAGGTCAAATTAAGCTCCGTTTCTTCAATCACTTAGAAGAAAACCATCTGCGATGCGGTGACACCTCTTCGTCGCATTTATGCCAACTCTCCATTGAAGTCCAATTAAGCTCCGTTTCTTCATTTGTCAACCCAAGATATAGTTACCCTTTCCTTTCGGCATCCAATCATATTCGGTTGTGAGATCCGGATCGGAACATTCTTATATACCAATATACCGCATCGTTAGTGAACACACATCTGAGATATATGATGGTCGACATCACCCAAATAGCAATCGACTAATAAAGTCAATTCAACATGTCAATCGGATCATATAAAGCATGGGAATTATGTGTTCATCAAACTTTAATCATCTAAACCTAACAATCATATCCTAGAAACCTAGTCCTTCAACATAGGCAATTATATTTTTCGGATAAACACGTAGGATAATTAAGAAAGTCCGTTAGATGATATAAATTTGAAAATATTCTTCCCTCAATCAATGACTCTTTTCTTGAAAAGTTTTAAAAGTCTTGAAGTCATCGATTGAGTTTTTCAATGTCTGAAAACTCACGATCCCGATTGATTTTCAAGCAACTCATTTTACCACCATTTTGAAATACAACAAATATTTTTCTCAAGAATTTTAGACGGAAAAACATTTGTGTAGGAACAACGAGTTCTTCGACATACTTTCCTCAATATATTTTAGGATAAGTGCACGAAATATTTGAAAATTGGTTTAGCGTAGCACTTTCCTTTCTTTAAAGAACGGGTTGCTATCTCAAATAATAGCAAACCATAGTTTAAGCACGGGTCACGATCAAGTAATCGCAAGCCATTATTTGAAGCACGGGTTACGATGCGAAATAATCAGTAAGCCATTATTTGAAGCTTGGTTACGATCGAAATAGCTGTAAGCCATAGTTTGTGACATGTTTTGAAAAGAATATTTACACCTCCTGCTCGAACTTCATCTATGGTCCCGTGCCATTATTGAATGACATTTCTAAGACCGCAGATGTTATCGATACCAGAAGACACGTCTTTGAAAAACAATATTTTTGGACTTTTTCAAATTTTCTGATTTTTATGGGTTTTTTATGGTTTTATATTTTTCTATTTTCTTTTTGTTGGTTTTATATTTTTGTATTTTGTTTTTAATAAATATATACAAAGATAGATTAGATGATATAGTTTAAGAAGATGATGATACGAGTACCGAGATAAGGATATCGAGCAGCACGTCGTAGAAGATAGAATTCGTCATCTTTTAAACTTCCACCACCAAAGCTTTCGAGGCTCCTGAATGAGAGAAATTAAACCATCTGAAAGTAGACTTTGGCAGCTTCCCCCCAAACCGAAAATCCTTATGTTGAGCAGATTCGAAGCTCTATTTCAAGCTTTTAGCCAGCTGCACAAAGAAGCACACCGTTATCATAAACCCAACTGCTCCTTTTAAGAATAATCACCGTGATTCTTCGTTCGAGGCTATATCATCCAATAGAAAAACAGCAACGTATCATCCCACATTTAAATAATCTTCTCAAATTTCCTTTCCACTGAAGTTTGAAGCAATCCATTCCAAAAGGTGTCAAGAGACCACTTCCCCCACGTAGTTGAATTGATGAAGTCAGTCTCTTTGTATAATGCTCAAGAACTCTCCCAAATACACATCATGAGGGAATGAAAACACCTTCCCATGTTCACATTTTTCTTCCGGATGATCGTGTATGAAGCTCAAGAACCAAGTACACCAATACCCAAGAGCTCTCACGAATACACATCATGAGGGAATGAAAACACCTCCCATGTTCACATTTTTCTTCCCCGATGATCGTGTATGAAGCTCAAGTATCCAGTATACCAATACCCAAGGAAGGAATAAGCGATAACATTGAAGAAGCAAGCCAAGTCACCGATTATCTCGAGGATGACAATCTCTGCGGATGTCAACTCCGAATAAGTGATTATATCTACGAATCACCGATTAAGCCCTCAAGTGAAACAATTTGGCGCCTCAATGTACACAATTCTCTCCTCTCGATGATTGTGATAACATCGAGATCATCACGCACTTGTGTACCTCTTTATCTTGAAACTAACTCTTCCATCGCTTCCCCACATAGTTGGAATAAGAATACTAAACGCCTTGATGAGTAAAACCTTGAGTTTCTCTACGGTCATGACATTTGTTTTCCCGAGATATCTTCAATCACTTAGAAGAATTAAGTTCATCAAGTTTACTCGCCATGAGTCAAACCTTGAGTTTCTCTCATGGTAATAACATTTGTCTTCCGGGATATCTTCAATTTCTTAGAAATATTAAGTACATCAAGTTTACTCGCGTTTAGATGCTTGTCTCCTTCCCCTTCTCGGTTTTGATACTTGTAATCAACAACTCTTTGTAAGTCCATTATACTAGAAATATTTTGAGAAGAACATCATTAGCTCGGATGTATCTGTGAGAGTCAACTTGTGAAGAATAACGTGAGCAAATCTAATTAGGGATTAAATTTGGCATTTCAAACTCCCCAATTAGTGCTCTCCCTAAACCGGCAATCTGCTTGATAAATGCCCGAATAAGAAGAGGTCTTTTGATAATCACATGCAACTCGTCTTTTAGTCTTCTAATCATACAATGAGAAAATGTAGAACCGATGTAGACTCGACCTTCTTCTAGATTGTCCGGTTGGGGAATAGATAGTTAACATCTTCAACTCACACCAAAAAGCATCCCACCAAAAGCATCCCAATTAACTTACATCTTGCAAATCCCTTAACTAAAATCCTTCCCAATCAAACAAGAACATAAAGATGTTCATCAAGGAAATCGACAATCGTGCAAGAACGAACACACAAGATGGTAACACCAAACTACCAATCACATCAAACAAGAACGAGAGATTGTTCGAATCATCATGTTGATGTATACGTAAAGCATTAACCGGAAGCACTTTGTCGATAAACTCATCAATCCGAGTAAAGATGTCAACCAACGGCTCTTAGAAGAAACTCCATGTAAAGATGATCCGATAAGAAGAAGCTCGGTTCTTACATGAGTTAGGAGCCGTATGACCATATAATCTCATAAGTCAATCAACCATGCAGAATTATCACACTTCTTCTCCCCCTCAAGAATTGCATACGGAGTTGCCATTCTTGATTGAATAAGTGAAAATCATCCGAATGTTCTATTCACACTTCTCTCCCGCAAAATAAGCACATGATATCGCCATCTTCATTATAATCGATCAAGTAGAATGAGAAAACAATCAGTGGTAGCCCGGTTCACTTGATAACTGAAAGCGCGTGGAAAAAGCATGAAGCATGTTGATGAGAATGGTCATTAATGAGAAGATTTCTCTTCTTCCGAAGATAAAGTGCACTGAAACGTACACTTTTCTTTTCTTTAGAGTATGAGGCATGAACTGTTGTGTTCATACGTCATAAGAAGATTTCTCTTCTTTTGAAGATAAAGCGCACTGAAACTTACACTTTTCTTAACTTTAGAGTACGAGGCATGAACTGTTGTGTTCATACGTCATAATCTCTCTCTTTACAGCTCTCTTGGCAAAACATGTAGTCAACCCCATTATCATTCTGTAGGATCTTTGTAGTGACAGCAGATTGAGATAAACCCAGTATGATGAATTTGACCCTAAAGTAAACTACCCCGAACTCGTGACTTAAACTTGCACATATGAAACAAAGAGCGGTTCCGATTTCCATTAGCTTCTCTAAGTACTCTCTATGTACTCTATACTCTTCAACCACCCAACCATCAAGTATAAGATGTACATTACCTCTTGAAAATCCACAATTGAATGTGACACTGAGCACTACAATGTAACTCCTTTAAGTGATAGTTATTTTGTGGTGATAAGAGCCCAATTCCCCAAGTGGTAAAAGAAAGGTAAAAGACACCCAACAATAACTAGATTTCCAAGTCTTCGTTTATTGAAAATAAGCTTGAACAAGGATCATGAAGAATCTTCATCCAACCATCCCGATATCTTCGGATACTAAGTACACTTGCCGTGATATTTCATTTCAACCTCAAATAGATAATCTTGAATTATCTCCGTTGCCACATCTTGTTAAAAGCTTAAATCTAGCCTCCTTTGATCTTAAAGTGAACTTTGATAATGGTTTCATCCCGACCATGGTTAAATGCACATAACCCCATACACCAAGCAATAACCAAACCGCCATGACGAATATCCAAACACACATCCAATTTATGAAGTACACCTTTTATCCCTTCTTAGAAATGAACCCGTAACACCAAGATCGGAAGATCCCGAGATCGCTTTCCTTTCACCAAGATGGTTCCATCATCACGGGATTTTACAATTCTATAGTTTAAACCGAGAAATAGTTTCTTTCGGGATTTTACAAAACCAAGAATAAACCATAAGATAGATCCGAAATGCACTTTACTATTACGGGATGTTTCCATTGTCACGGGATTTTACAAGTCTATGATTTAAACCGAGAAATAGGTTCTTTCGCGGGATTTTACAAAATCAAGACAAAACCGTAAACAATATTAGCTTGAATGTGTTATGCCAACTTTGGTTTCGGTGAATATCTGTTTTAGGGGAACATGCAGTGGTTCATCAACGGTTCGTTTACCAACATCAACAATATCATCAACCATCCAAAAAAACACTTTGGTAAACACATCAATCACGCATTCTGTCGGCTATTGTAGTGACAACTTGGTGAAGTAAACCAGATATGCCAAACTTGATCATTAAGTAAAATTCCCCAGATTTGTTACTTACACTTGTACTAATCCTTGTGAAGAAGATGCGGTGTACCCAATGTACAAAACCTCTTGACATATCCTCAACTGCGTGAGACACCGAAGTGATAGTTACTTTGTGGGTTAAGCGAGAAAGAATCACAAATGTAACTAAATAGCCAAGTCTTTATCACTCTCTATACATGCCCAAACAAGTCATCTTCGCGGAAGGTTAGAAAGAAAGAAGATGAAATAGGTAGACTCCCCGAGAAATACTCACTTCAAATCCAAATATGAAATACCAAATACTAGCAACCCCGAAGTCAACTTTGTTCCAATAACAAATCAAGCCGTGACAAAATACTCTTTGAGATAATGCATAATCCAAAGTACCAAACCTCATAACCATTAAGCACAGAATCATACCAAATCACATGACTCAAATCTCATTGTCACAATGACTCTTATTATCAAATCTTTTCAACACATTCTCATTATAATCAAGTCACATAAAATCCAATTTAGTAGCTCATTTGACCATTAACCAGATATGAGAGGCCCGTACCAACATTAGCCGTAGACAACTGAATCATCCGATGAACGTATAAGACCAAAATACTCATTATCTAAAGGTATCGACATTAATGCATCATAATTATTCTTTGTGGTACTAACATTCGGATAGATCAGCCTCATCAAGACTCCTCTCTCGTCAGCCCATATACATGCCCACGTAATTTTTTTCGTCCAATAAAAGAAATATACGGCCCAGTGATAATCCATGGCCCATGTCCAATCCAGAGTTAATCATAGAGAGACCCTAAAATCTTGGGTATAAAACACACATAACATACACATCCTAACCCTAATCCACTTAATACACACTCCCATCTCAACACCAATCTCAGATACACACCAAATCCAAAAAAAACTCTGCCTCCCTCATCTTATTCACCAATATGCTTAACCAAATTCAAGCCACCGCGTCACTTATCACCCTAATATCCTCCTTAGTCCATCTTTTAATTGACGCGGGTGTCCTTACATTGATAAGACCTTGCCACAGGGTTGGCTTGAGATGAGGTCACGGTAGCAACATATTATGCCACAGGGGTGGCAAGAGACGATGCTCAACTTAGCCACAGGGATGGTTACAGGTAGGTATTGATCTTGGTCATTAGAATATGAACGAATCAAGAAACATGTATTATCATTCTTTTGAGACTTCTTTCTTGAATTCGTTTATTATCACATACCTTGTTTTGATCCTTTAATGAATAACGAATCACAGATTTGATCCAACAATATTGTTGCAATCATTTCTGTAAATTCGGAGATTATCAAATAGTATTAGATCAATGATGGAATTTTAAAAGTCGTGTAAAAAAGGCCTTTTGAGTCTTGACGTTTCACTACTTAATTCTGAGATCTTTATTCGTTTTCAGTTTATTTTGAGTCGATTGGATGTGGTAGGAGATAGTGGATGGGTAGGATTGAGATTTGTTGATGGAGTTGGATTTTATATTGTTGGATCGATGTTATTGCCTTGTTGCTACGATTTTTCTTTCATTCATTATAAGAAGTTGTTGATGATGTGATAAACGAGGTTCTTGTGTCTTGTTGTATTTCGATTCGGTATATTGTGGTATATGATGAGACCGGCTATGAGTCATGTGGTCATTGTTCGGATCGGTTTGATGTTTAGGTTGTAAGGTCATGGTCGACTTGTCATACTTCTTCTTCTTCATTTCATCAAACTTATCGATAAGTCGCTAAGAATATAGATGCAAGTCGCCATTGTTATGACACTAAGTCGCTAGATATGAGTCAAGTCGCTATCCATTATTTTCCAAACCAAGTCGCTATGACTTTTTCAAAACCAAGTTGCTATGACTTCTTCCAAACCAAGTCGCTACGACTTGTTAAAAAACAAGTCGCTAGGTTAAAAACCAAGTCGCTAGCCAGATTTATGAGTCATGTCGCTATTATTTTTGATAACAAGTCGCTAGTCTTGTTGACAAGTCGCTAGACTTGAAGACAAGTCGCTAGACTTGTATCAGTTTGACTCAAAAGTCAAACTGCCATCAGAAAATAGGACAAGTCGCTACATATTATAACAGACAAGTCGCTAAGATTTTTGACTCAAGAGTCACAAACCACAACTCGCTATCAACATATCAACTCGCTACATAGTGGATACATAGTACCTGGACAGAAATGCAACCCAACTCGCTATGATGAATCCATAAAAACAGCATAAAGACTTCTTGGTTTACCCGTTTAGACCACTTAGAAACTGGCTAATGACCACAAGAACAGATGTTTGACCACATGGTATTTGACAGGTTTGGTATAAAAAGTTAACTAAACATGATAATATACAATACAGTTTGGACCAAGTCTTTTTGACACAAAACATATATTGCTCACATGTAAAAGACCAGAACTTTTAATATTAGACCAAAACCAGAAACACAAACTCATGTAAAACTGTTTTACCAAAATAATGTAAAGACATTTTTCGAACCAAAAAGGATACAAAAAACAGCAACGAGAATCAAGCACCACAATAAATCATCAAAACACAAAAACCTTGGCTCTGGTACCAATTGTAGGATCGATAATATTTATTGTGTTGATGATTCGGGTGGTCTTGGATGATCAAAATACATGTTTGCCATTAGAGAGAGAAGTAGAGAGTTGGGTGTTTTCTTGCTAGAGACTTGGTATACAAAAGTATGGAATATTAGATTGAAAAGCACCACCCCTTCCGTCCATGGAAGGGGTATTTATAGTTACAAACATAACAACCTCCTATCGGCCTGTGGATCAGGCATACAGTGGGTAAAGACCCGTCCTTCCTCCACGGTGTTACACTAAACTAATCTATGCTACTAATTAACTAATAAACTACTAAATAACGTAAATAATGACAAATCTACGAGCTAACTTATGCTAGATAATATTTGGGGTGATCGACTCTTCACTATGGAATTTTCTAATTCCTAACAGGATTGGTTGTTGAAGTAATTCCTTTAGGTTTCCATTCCCAACGTGCTGAGGCCTTCACAGCATTTCCCATGTTTCCCCTGGTCTTGTTTACAACCCTTGCAGTGGGAACTTTTGATTGAGCAGTGGTAACTGCTGGTTTAGATTTTGGTACGCACCATTGTTTATATTTTACCCTTTTATCAGAAAAAGACCTTTTCCTATTTATACAGATTTTACAAAAGTTGTTTTGAGTTTTGCACTTGAAACAGTGATTTAGGGTGAGCGATGTTAGCAGCTTTTAGCAGATGGCAAAATTTTTAAGACCAATTCTTAGTTGAACTGCTCTTGGGATCATTTCTTTGTGTGAATTAGGGTGTACATTGTTTTGAAACCCTGTTTGACTCGCCCTTTTATTCCCATGGACTTCCTTCTCCCAACATGATAGTCACTATTAGCATGTAAATGATTAAAGCTATCACATATATAACATGCTTTATTGTACATCACAAAATCACTACCTAGTTGTTGAGATTTGACATGATTCTAACTCCTCTGGTTACCCCTAGGAGCTGATGACTTATTTCTATACATCTCAGCATACCTTATAGTTGATCTAGGCTTATTAACTTGTTTCCTAGGTTCCTCTGTAATAGTATTAACAACTTTTGGGATAGAAGCCTCTACATTATTTTTAACATTCTCATCTACAAATGATGAGTCACTAGCACTTTCAAAAACATCAGGTTCATGCTTAACCTCTTCCTCACTTGTCACAAATTTGAGAGGACCATATTCACGAATAGGTTCCTGAAAATCTTCTAGGCCTGTATGAGCTAAATCTATGCCAGGAGGTGATGGAACGACTCTTAGTGGTGGAGGAGCGATGTTGTATCCCATACCGGACTTAACTTTACTAGTAATCCGAGCATTCCAAAATTTATCAATTGACTTAGATCGATAATAACAGTGTCAACAGTTAAATTGACATTCTCATTTATCTTTCTAAGTTTTCAAACTCTTCTTTTAATGCCTCATTGATCGCCGTCTTATGATCTATCTCTCTACAAACAATCATATCATCATTATATTTTGACTCATTATTTCTATAATGCTCTAGTTGTTTCTCTAATACAACTATGCCTCTTCTAAGGCTTGACACAAGATAATTAGCGAAGAACAACTCGTTCTTTGGTTGTCAAATAATTCATTAAGCCTTTCAACTTCTCTAGAAGCCCTACATGTTTTAGAACAACTTTCAAAGTTTTGTACCTGAGTCGAGAAAGCCATGAGAGCATGTTTAGTAGACACAAGAGCGAAGATCCAAGGTTGTTCCTCTTGTCCATCATCCATGAAACTCAATCATAGCTCACACCATTAATTGCCAGCATTGCCTTTGGTTCTTCCACAATTGGTTCTTTCTTTTGCTTGTACCAAGTAGATCTTTTGTCTTGGTTCCTTGGTCTTCTGCATTCTCTAGCAAAATGCCCCAACTTGTGACAGTTGAAACACTCAACTTTCTTTTTATCGAACCCTGTAGTTTCACCACCATTGATGTAAATTGGCTTGCTAGTCTTCTTGTCGAATTTCCTAGCCCTCATTCTAAGAAGAGCTATCTGCCATTTTATATCCATCTCCTCCAAGTCATCTTCATCAATTTGTTCTATGTCTTCATGAGTTAATATTGAGCCATTAACTTGAGTGGAGATAAAAGCATAAAAGGTAGGATCTCCAATACCAACAACCTTCTTCTTTGAACCTGCAGTGGTAACAATAGCATTACCGTGGAAACTGTAGAACCAGCGTGGCAAAATCATCATCATTGTCATCTTCGAATCATCACCGCTCACAGAGGTTGACAACAATGCCAAGTCGCTAGAGCTTGTACAAAGTTTCCCGCCTTCTTCGGTCTTTGTTCAATGAGTTTGAAGTTATTGTAAAGATCATTGAGCTTCATTGTTTCAATATCCGGTTTATTTTCCTAGATCGTAACATTTGTATGAAACTCGAAGGCAAACTTCTTAGAAACTTCAAATTCGGTCTTCCTTTTCTACCTCAATGCCAAACACGATCGGTTGTGTGACAATCTTACGGAGTTTGGTGAAGATGTTGTCAAGTGAGTCATTGCTTGAAGCGAGAAGTTTTCATAACTTTGCTTCAACAATGTCTTTGTGTCTTCTTTGTAGCATCATTGCCACCAAACACCGAGCAAATCTCTTCAAAAGTTCTTTTGCGCCTTGAACTTCTTGAAAGCAATGATTTGGTCTCTAGGAAGAGTCATTAGTAACAAACTTCGGCCTTGGATCGTTCTTCTTTGCTCTTTCATCATTAGTCTCGTGCATAAATGTTACTACATCCGTGTCACCAACTTTCTCGATCTTAGTTACGAGACTTGAAGGAATCACCGCTAAGATGATCTCCCATAGAGCATAGTCTTGTATGAGAAAGTATTGCTCAATCATTATCCTCCACATCTCAAACTCATTGAGTTTGAGCTTAGGAAGCCTTGGAGAAAAGTTGGACTGGTTGTTTTCCATCTCCATTAATTTGAGTGAGTAGGTTAAGCTTATTCCTTGTATCTTCTAAATCAAAATATCAGAACCTTCGCTCTGATACCACTTGATGGATCTAAACACATTCCATGTGTTGGTGATACTTTGAGTTATATTAATAAGCACGCGGAATATACTTAGTAATACTTAGAAGATAGTTTATATGATGTAATGTAAGTAAGAACAGAATAACACAAAGCTCCAATATTATTAAGAAATAATACGAGTGATCTTGCTTATTACTAGGGTTACACCTTGAAGCTTATATGAATAAAACACGTATTCTAAGCAATGACCTAGGACCTCCTTTTATAGCACAAGGAGTCCTTTACAAGATAAGTATAATCCTAACAATATAGAATATACACAAGATATTTTCTATACTTTTCAATACACGGATACATAAAAATTATCCTTACAGCAGTGGTAATATTGTATTGGCAGTGGTAATGATTTTCCACTGCTAGTGTAATCTTTAGCAGTGCTAACCACAAGCGTATCGGTGGTAATCTGTATCTTTATTTCCAACACTTTTTGATTATTACATGTTTTAACACTATCAAGTATTTTATCAAGGTAAATAGTACTTAGTCTAGCAATTTTAGAATCAAGGTGATCAACTAAAGTTTGAAGTTCTACACAAAGCTTGCATTCACCACTTACTTCCTTTCCCTTTTCTAGTCTCTTTAGTTTATGTTTTAGTTCAAAAACTTCTTTTTCTAAAAGTTCATTTTTGTTTTTCAAAAGTTCGTTTTTGTTAATTACCTTGAGACTAATTTTGCAAAGCTTGTTATATTCTAGATGTAAGGATTCATCATATAGAGATGAACTACTATAATATAGAGAGTCGAAACATACCTCGTTGGAGTCCTTGGCCATAAGACAAATTTCTTCCTTCTCTTCCTCACTCATTCCTCATGATCCGCTCAAGAACGCTTTTTGTTCGTCGCGTTTGACTCACTAATAAAGTGATTTGGATCCCCGCATTTAAAACATTTGCGTTCATCCTTCACTTTCTTGTCGTCTTTGCTTTTCCGCAAACCTTTCTTGTCGTCATAGGGTTGCTTGACATATCTTCCTTTTCTCCGAAATAATTTTTTGAAGTCTCGTACCGTCATTGCATACTCCTCGTCTTCACTTTCCGAGGATAAGGTTTCTTCATCACTCGAGACTTTCTTGGCTTTTAAAGCGAGAGATTTATGTTTCTCTTTCTTTTCCTTCGAGCCCTCGGAGTCTTTGGCAAGTACGAGCTCATAGACTTTTAGGTTGCCTATGAGTTCATTGAGAGTGAGGCTTGACAAGTCTTTGGATTCTTTAATGGTCATCACCTTCGGTCTCCACTTTGATGGAAGCGCCCTTAGAAATCTCCTGACATGATTATGACTAGAGAAAAACTCATCAAGTGCTTGTAATGAAGTAACAATAGTATTAAAGCTAGCAAATGCATTATCAATACTATCCTCATCCAATATTAAAAATTGTTCATATTGTTGAACAAATAAATCAATTTTGTTATTTTTTTGCTTGTTGATTTCTTTGGTATGTTACAACCAAATAGTTCCAAATTTCTGTAGCGGTTTTATGCATAGATATTCTTTCAAATTCCTTTTGGGTAAGGCATTATATAAAACCATTTTTGCCTCACTATTTTTGGAAAGCTTTTTCTTTTGGTCGTCAGTGAGACGATCATGAGAAATATTTTCTTCATTTTCGGTTTTATCATCTTTTACAGTTGATAACATCAAATAGTCCTGAATTTTTTGTGTCAATTTCCCCCGATTATGCTCATATTTTATGTCATGTATATGGATTTACGCTTGTATTCCTTTATATTTCACTTCCACGTAAATTATGAGCATTGGAGCTTAGAGAAGCGGATTTGGAGATTTTCCTAATGGTTTTATGATAGTATGCTACTTATGAAGAAGCTACGGCGTAACTCATGCTCTCAATTACGCCATAGCTAGTGTTTTATCTCAGAAGACCAACTCAACTGCAATTACGGCGTAACTCTCAACTAAGGTTACGCCGTAATCATCTACGTCATGAAGTATTTCGCGCCTCCATCAACTACGCCGTAATATCCTCACAAGCATTACGACGTAACAACCTTCTGTTAAGAGGTTACGGCGTAACTCACATCAACTCTACGGTGGAGCTGCAAACTATGGCATAGCCATTCCTTATTGTTACGCCGTATTCACTTTAACGAGGCGTATGTTTTGAAGATAATTAAGTTACGGCATAACTCGCAATTTAAATTACTCCGTAACTGTGATCGGGCCTATAAATACAAGCCCTAAAATCTGCATTTCACATCATTCACACACAACTCAAAGGCAGAGAACGTGAAGAGGGTTCCAAAGCGGATCACACGAGACATCTGAGCCATCTCCAAGGAGGAATCACACCATATCGATAAGCTTTAGCGATCATTTTATCTTTTACTTTAATTCATGTCTTTCATTATGTTAAACATTGAAGTTATTGTATCTTTTAATATGACCGGCTAAGCACCTTTGGTGCTAGCCTAGTTATGATTCTTTGAATGTATTGTTTGTGTTTTCATGCTTCCATATAATTGTTTCTAGTGTATGCATGCATAGTTCGATATGAGTTACCCTAGCTTCGGTAGTTTTGAAATGCGATCGTATCTAGTTGCTTAGGAGAATTGACCAACTGACCCTAAGTAAGTAGGTATATTAGGGAATGGTAAGAATTGACCAACTGACGACCTTTCCCCTCTTGTGTGAACTGACCAAATGATCACCGTTCGTATGGACGAACTTAAGAAGTTAGGGATGAGTGTCTAAGAGGCTAGCACCCGGGCACTCATTATTTCGAATCTTGCATGTATGGTACTTAATGACTTGGCTTAGGTGACTTAAGACCCTCGACTCCCCAAAAGGTTGGCCTTTAACGTTGGGTAGGAGCCTTTGTTGATAGGTTAGGGCGAATTGACCAAATTAATTAGGTTAGCACACTTTCTCTTCATTGTTCACAAGCTTTATTTATTTTGTGCATTTATTTCTTGTATTTAGTTTAATTAATCATTTCAATCTCAAAACCAGTTTAAAACAAGTTACACTTAGACTTAATAGGATCCTCATCTACATAGCTCTTGGGAACGACCTCGGCTTTACCACCTTCTATACTACGCACGATCGGGTTCACTGCTCGTTAGTGCATTAGGTAGACCTTAGGTAGAGGAGAATTATAAATATTAAATCCTGGTCGAAATACCTGCATCAACAGTTGCTTGAAAATCACCTTCAATTCTAATATACCAAAGATCAATATCTTTAGATTTCACATATGTTTCAAATCTATTTTCCAATAAATAAAACTATTAGTTTCAAGTAGTGGAGGTCGTTGCATAGATTTCCTTCTCTATAGTTTTCAAAACTCATTTTGATCGAAAAGTTTTAAAATACAATTTACTTTAAAACTTTTGAAAACCTTGCTCTTGATGCCAATTGTGGAAAACTAGAAGGGGGGGGGTTGAATAGTTTTACCAATTTTAATTTAAGTTTCAAAGATTTAGATTCAATCTTATGTGAATTCTTATGGATGGATAAATAGTACGAAGCAATAAAATAAATTAAGTAAAGAATGCAAGTAAAGTAAAAGATAGAAAGTAGCGGCACAAGTGATCTATAGTGGTTCGGCTATAAGGACACCTTCCTTGATCTACTCCACTCTCCGAGTACCCCACTCGAGAGTTCAAGCACTATGTTAACAAGCTCTTTCAACTTGGCGGAGAAGCCTCACAACGCCGTTTACACTTTTTCCGGTACAAAGCTAAATACCGAGTTCTTACACGAGGTAGAACTAAACCTTTACACAACTAATACTTGAATTTTTAAATCTATTTCGTATAAAGAGAATGTCAACTACAAATACACGCCTAATACTTGAATTTTTAAATCCATGCATGTATGGCAAGTTGAATTATTCAAAAAGTTTTTGTATACACACAACAAGTTAATTCGTATAAAAGGAAACACCACAAGGAAATTATATTCTTGAAACCTACACACAACAAGTTAATTCGTATAAAAGGCAACACCACAATTAGACATTCATTACAAATTGAAACTTATGAAACTAAATAGATAAGAATGATTTGTGATTGTAATGTGAGCTGGCACTTTCTCATATGATTAAATACTTTCCTAAACATTATCTTATTTTTCTACTATCTAAACACTGTAATTCTCCTTTTCATTTTCAACTTTTAGTCGATTAAATCAAAACAATCTCGACTTTGACGTTAACAATAAACAAACCAATCACACTCCCATTACAACACACACTATTCACACTAACATCCCATATATACTCCCATGCAAACATAAAACATCATAACATCCTCAACAATGTCACCACAATTTCTCACAACCTTAAGTACTCGGACATCCTATTCATCGTCGCAACATTCTTCCTAACCGCCGTATCATGAAGTAATCTCATGGTTTCGATCTAGCGTCGCGTTGATATGTGCTAAAACACATACATTTTCATTATCAAACCGACCCAAAACAACCAAGAAAGAGCCATTTATTGCTAATATTTGTGGTTTTCTTGAGTTTGTGCTTGTGCAGTACGGATATGTAAAACACACAAAAGGAACCAAATCGGGGCGTAAACCGAGCACGAGAGATCGAGAGTTTGAAATGAGTCGGAAGGTCGGGATTGTGCATTTGGAAGATTTTATTCTCGAGGATGATTTTTGAAGTTTTAATCAAGTTTGAAGAAATGTCAAGATCAGTCCCCGAACTTTGAGCTTTTGACAGAATTGATCCCTCAAGTTTCAGAATTTACAAGTTCAACCCTTGGATTATTTGAAGAATGACAACAATGGTCCTTAATGAGCATTTTCAGATTTACAGAATTGGTCCCTGAAGTTTCAATTTATACACATTTGGTCCTTGGAATACACTTTGGTTTAATACTAGTCCAAACCCATTACAAAACCCACGGCCCAACATATAAAAACCGGTCCATTAACCCAACACCCGGTTTTAATATTAAACCCGAATCCCACATATTACCCGAGTCAACCCGCTCCAAACCCAATCAAATAAACCAAACAATAATAAAAAATCTCACCCGCCAAATTAAACCCCTTTACCAAGCAAGATGAACCCTAGAAATTACCCGTGTCAATTGGGAAAAATTACCACAATTAAGGGTATACTTGTACTTTAAATCGATACCTTATGACATTCTCTCGACACGTGATCGCCATGTCATCAATCCGCTGCAAATTCTCAAATCTTGCTCGTGATTGGTCAAGATGTGGATGATCTAATCCAAGGTGGATATCAAGTGGGATACGTGGATGATTGATCAATGGCTCGATTACACTCAAAGAAGCACAAATTTCGGACTTCTAGATCTTTCCAAGAGCCTCAAGACCTCAAGTTTAGCTATAAATAGGCCCTCATTTCATTCACATTGTATCTCTCTTTCTTTTCAATTTTCAGTAGCAATAGATAGTTGTAATTTCGTTTTAATGATTTAAGTATTTTGTAATTCCTTTTTTGTACTCAAATTTCTTATATTAATAAAATTTAGCTTTTAATTTTCAAGTAATTGTTTAAGTGTTTGTGTTCTAAATCTGCTGATTCTCTTTGTTTATTCCTTATTTCAGCAATATAAACCTGTTTCTAGCTTATTTCTTCATAAACTCAAAAATACAAAAAAAAATCAAATAAAATCATTAAAAAAATAAAAAAATCATATCAATCTGTTTTGTGGATTGATTCATACTGAGCTAATGTTTCATAAAGGTTCATTTAAGCTTTTGATAGCTTATAGTGAGCTTAATTTCAATCAAATCTCAATTCACTTCAAAAATAAAAATAAGTCAACAATAGTCAACTGTTTGTGGAAATGAAGTTCTGCTGGTGTTTGATTGGATTGGGATGATGCAGAAGCTGAATTTGGGTTATATTTGAGCTGGAATTGGAGTAGGTTAGGGGTTTATTAGGTTAGAGGTTCACTGTTTCATGATTGCAAGCCATAGTGGCTAGGAAATTTGTAAGTTCTTAAATCTGTTATATAATTTTCATTCTCTGAATCTGTGTTTGCATCTGAGTAGATTTATCTGTAGTAAGTGATCTGTGTTTTATGTCAGTTTAACATAATCTAGTTATAATCTGTGTTTTAGTTCACATAATTAGATAGAAAATAGTGTTTGGATTTGCTTGTTAAACTGTGGTGAAGGTTGGTTAATCAGTTTTGTGTAGTTGATTCATGCTCACTTAGGTTATTGATAGTCAATTTAAGTCTGAGTTTATAGCTATAACACATCAAAAGTCAAAAACTCCTTAGATCAGTTCTAATTTGGGTAACTGTTGGATTTGTTAAATATCATAAGCTTGATTTAGGTCCAAATAACATTAGAATTGATTAATATAACTTTGTTTGAGCTTATAATATCATAATCAGTCTATAAAAGTGAATCAAATCTGAGTTTGGTCAAATTTTCAAATCTGTTTTAAAAAGTCAAATCTGTCAAAACAGTTTTTCATCAAACTTTGATGATAAATCCTTGACTCATTTCTGAGTTAAAGTGATTGAAACTTTGGTTAAACATAGTTGAGTTGGTCTACAATTGAAAACTGCTTTTTGTTAAAACTTATCAAGTCCTTTAAATCTTCAAATCAGCTGTTCTATTTAGCTTAATACTTGCTCACACTCAAGAAACCGAGTGTGAATCGTGCCAACTTGCGCCCCTTGTGCAAGGTTTGTTTCGATGAGTTAGAAGCTAAAATTTGGTTTAGTTATAGCTTGCCAGGTGGTCTTGAGGACTGATTAATTGGTTTTTACACAAGCTCCTCTGATAAGCCTGTGCACAAGCTCAAACAGTAGGGGTCAGAAGCTTATTGGCTTAACTAGGCAGTTTGCTTAAATCAATACACTGAGCTTATAGCTTGTTAGGATTAGGTGTAATCAGTTGCAATTAGCATATTTTAGCATAATATAGCTTCAGTAACTGTTTGGTAGCCTATTTTCACTTATTAGCTTATTTTCCTTAGCTTATTTCATATCAGTTTGTACTACAGCTCTTAATTCTCATACATAAGCTATAGATTTCTTATTTTTCATAGAATTAGAATAAGATTTTAGAATTTTCCTGAGTTTTTCATATTTTTTGGTCACTGTTTTCTATTTTTCTCAATTTAAAATAGTTTTTAGTCACTTTTAAATAGCTTTTATTGCAAATAATTAAGAAAAAGTTCAAACAAAATAATTTTTCAATTTTCTCAGTTTAAGAAAAATATAAAAAGCATAAAAAATATTTTTCCTTATTTTTCCCCTTTTATTTGGTATTTTTCACAATTTAAATTAGGTTTAAATAGTTTTAAAATCATAAAAAATAGAAAATTAATCAGAAAAATAAAAAAATAGTTTTAAAAAGTCTTTTGAGTTATTTTAGATTTTTAGAAAATAGTTTCATAATTTTCTCTTTAATTTTCATAATTTTTAGTATTTTAAATTAGTTTTAATAGTTAAAATTAGTTTTTAATTTTAAATAAAATCCAGAAAAATCCAAAAAAATAGTTTTAATTCTTAATTAGTTTTCACATTGCATTTCTAGAGTAAAAGTAATTTTAGGCATTTTTAGGACATAATTTAGACGTAGTTGCATTTTATTTTCGTTTCGTTAATTACGTTTTAGTTAATTTGCACTTAGGATTTCCCGTAAAATAGATTCCCTTATTTACTTTCCCTATTTCCGTAGTTTAATAAATCAAAATCAAACAAATCAAAACATCGAGCATTAAATTCCAAACCAAAAACGACGTTGGCAATTCACGCCTCGTTGGGAAACGATTCGAGTTGACTAATCCGTTTCAACGATCACACACGGGATTTGGTTTGATATTCTTTTTCCTAAAGGAATTTTGAATCTATCTTCGTGATTATTTTTGATATCGATATTGAGGTTTTATCCATACACATAACCCTAAGCCTTCATTATCGTGAATCGATTATCGAACAGCTTTTAAGTTTCTTACGGTTAGTCATTCATGTGGCTAGCTTGTGTGAGATAACTTGACGGTTTATTCATTGTGAATCAAATTTTGGCGCTTGCGGGAGGTTGTGTCACGACAATATCGTTTGAGGTTTGACGATTAGTGACTCGAGATCCTTCATTCGTGAAGTTACTATTTTTCTATAAAATAAAAAGTAAAAATATTTTCCTTTTTCTTTTGTATATATATATCGATTAAAAATACAAAAGATTTTCTCTTGTGTTTTGCTAATAAATAGAAGACACCAATTATATAACATTCTCAACGGAGGTGTTATCATTAATAAGTTCCGAACCAAAGATCAAAACTTGCCTTTGTGTCGCTGAATTTATTTATCTCTATCGGATAAACAAACCGTGGGTGGGTATAAGGACGGCGACATTAAATTGCGGTGAAAAGAAGCGGGTTTTAATAAGCTTCACACGACCTACAAAGCTTCTCCGCCGCTTGCGCGTTTGTCTTGTAGAGGTGATTTTTTCACTTGGGATTATTGGTTAAGTTCACTGTGTTTCGAATACCGCTCTCTTTAATTGCCTTGGTTTTGAAAGTGCATGCGCTCGTTCTAATAACCACAGACCGATACTTGAAACCGCTACAATTCCGAGAAGGCGAAATAGACGTGCTCGATTAGTCGAACCCGAGATTCGAACTAATCAGACTCCGCCCATCGTTGAAATGGCGGAGGACAACCGATCCATGCTAGAGCAACCCGTGCACCCACCGAGGGTTATGGAGAAGCCATCGTCGTCCGGCAATCGTTGCGATAAATTTGAGCTTAAACACGGCTTGATCAACTTGGTATCATCG
Organism: Chrysanthemum lavandulifolium; assembly: GCA_022545495.1. Lineage (NCBI taxonomy): Eukaryota > Viridiplantae > Streptophyta > Magnoliopsida > Asterales > Asteraceae > Chrysanthemum > Chrysanthemum lavandulifolium. The sequence goes on along the minus strand of CM040239.1, from coordinate 184,678,559 downwards.
AGCCAATTTTACGGATTGAGAGGACGATCCTCACTCTCATATCCGACGGTTTAACAAGCTCACGCTCACGATCAAGTACCGTAACATTCGGAAGAGGCTATCAAGTTACTCCTCTTTCCGTTTTCACTCGAGGGGCCGCCCGGTTTGGCTCGAAAACTACCCCCGATCGATAACCACATGGGAGAATTTAGTATCAAAATTCGTGAACAATTCTTCCCACCGTCTAAAACAACAAGCCTTAAAAATGAAATAACAAAATTCACACAAAGATTTGATGAATCATTTAGTGAGGCATGGGACCGATTCAAAGATTTGCTTAGGCAATGTCCCCATCATGGTTTTCCGAGTTGCACCAACTTGATACGTTTATAACGGTTTGAATGAGACCGATCAAGACTCTCTCAATGCCGCTTGCTGGTGGTAATTTGTTGACCCGATCAACGAGATGCCTTGTCCATTATTGAGAACAAATCTAAAGTTCGTACCTCACGTAGCAAATCGGTTCTTTGCTCGAGTGAGTGCTACACCATCGTCCTCGTCTTACGAATCGCCTAGCACCGATGCTAAGATTGAAAAGCTTACGGATATGATTCAGGGCTTTGGTTAAGATTAATTCTTCTCCACCCGCTCAAGTCAAAGCGGTGGAAACGACTTGTACTACTTGCGGTGGCCGCATGCCTACTACAATTGTACCGCCACCGATGGCAATCCTTTCGGCTAATGCCGAACCGGAGGTAACCAATACCGTCCTCAAGTTGAAACAAACCCTCGTGTTAGTAATCAAATGGGACCTCCGGATTTTCTCAATCAAACAATCGAATCGTTTAATCGAAATCAAGTTCGTGGACCAAATGTTCAAAACCAATTCAAAGCTCACCAAATCAATACCCAAACCAAGGAGTTAACTACAATCAAGTATATCAAAACCCAAGCTATCAAGCTTCACCTTTGCCTTCTAATGAATTCTCAAACTACATTCAGAACAATAATGCTACCATCCAAACCATGAGAACCCAGATTTCAAGTTTGAGAAACGAGTTTCAATCTTCGTTAACTAGACAAAGCAATGAGTTTAAGAACGAAATTCGACTTCAGAACAACAAATTGGATGCTTCGCATAATAAACTTGAGAATATGTTAAATGCTGTTTTGTGTCAAATAAGTCAACCCTCGAGTTCCGGTTCTCTCCCAAGTAACACGATTCCAAACCCGAAGGGAGAAATGAAATCCGTAACCATTCGAGATGATGGGCCCTCAATGACTACTTCTTCTCCGGTGATGAATGTAGCACGAGAGACCGAGGTGACAAAGGACCCGGTAATTCCTCTTGATAATGGAAAAGCTAAATCGTCCAACCTCTCGGTTGCCCAAGTTCCTTCTATCTCCGTCATAACACCAAGTTCTAATCTTACACCGTGCCGTCGATTCAATCACGATTAGACAAAATGAAAGTTGTTTCGGAACAAAGTTTAAACTTACGATCGATATGATCAAAGTCATGATATGATTTATGAAAAGAAATTGGAACAAATTTCAAAGATTTCACTGAGCCTACACCGCTTAATTCTTCCTCAAACCAAGCTCCCGAGAAGCTTGGTGATCCCGAAATTTCTCCTTCCTTGCTCTTTGAATGATATTGAGGAATATAATGCCTTAACCGATTCGGTGCAAGCATAAGTCTCATGCCTCTTGCGATATATCATAAGCTTGGATTGAAGACTCTTATACCGACTCGTATGACTATTGAATTAGCTAATCGAACAATTGCTCACACGGTTGGTGTAGTCAACGATGTTATGGTGCAGTGGATAAATTCCATTTTCCGTGGATTTCGCCGTCGTTGATATAGAGGTCGGCCCCGAGTCCCTCTCACTTTAGGAAGACCATTCTTGAGAACCGCGAAAGTCCTTGTGGATCATTACCAAGGAACGTTAACGATCAGAAAAGGAAATGATAAAATTGTGTTTATGCCGAACAAACGTCAAAACCTCCACCGATGATCATTCTATTCATAGCATCGGTGTGATTGATTTCTCTCAAGAAAGTGGCAATCCCACTTTACCGTCTAATCCGATTATGACCGACTCTTTCCCGCCTCTCACTACGGAAAGTGACCCTACTGGGAAGAGATCGAGGCCTTTCTTAATGATGATTCGGTTCCGTTGAGATTGATGATGCTACTTTTGACCGGAGGGGACATTCTTTTCTTGAAAATTGTTATATAACGAGCCATCTTCTTACCTCGATCCGTGCTAAACCGTCAAGTTTTTCTCACTCAAGCCGGCCACTCATGAATGGTCGATCAGTAGAAACTTAAAACGGTTAAGACACGAACTCAATGAAGATCTGGGGAGTATAGTGTTTCCGGTCGTTATGTCCCAATGAGCTATGCAATGGATCACCAAACGATAGTGATCGAGGAGTTTGAATGGAAAAGGGATTATGATATGATTATAACTACAGAAAAAGCCAACAAATTACAACGGCTTAAATGCAAATTAAAGAAAGTTAAAAGATAAAAAATATTAAATAAACGCTATCACTATTTTTAAAATTGATGAACGTTTAAAACTAAAAACTTACGTTTAAATAAAATTACGTAAACGTACAAAATAAAAAGTGAGATCTAAGAAATAAAAGTCCTAAAAATATGAAAATGACATTTTTACAAACCTAATGATAAAATAAAATTTATAGAAAAAGAAAATTATTTTTATAACTAATTATCTAATTATTATTAATTAAAAACTATTTTTAACTATTAAATAATAACCTAAAACACAAGAAAATATGAAATAAGGCTTGAAAAATAAAATTAAGACTTATAAAAATCTAAAATATCAAAAGAGAATTTTCAAAACTATTTTTGTATTTTTCGATTATTTTGGATTTTCTAGGAATTAAAACTATTAAAACTAATTAAATTACTTAAAATACAAATTTAACTAAGAAAATATAGAAAAATATTTTTTCTTTTATATTTATCTCAACTTAAGAAAATGAAAATTATTTTTTGAACCTTTTCTTAATTAATTGTATTAAATGCTATTTAAAATGCTTAAAACTAATAAAAATAAGGAAAATTAGCAAACTGAATTGGAAAAATCTGAAAATTTCAGGAAAACTCTAAAATTATATTTGGAATCTAGGAAAAATGGAAAAACAGGTGCTTATGTGGAGGAATTTGAAACTGATGTGGAATGTGCTTGAAAATAAGCACTTTCAATAAGCCAAAAGACACAATAAGCCACCAACCGATAACACAAGCTAAAATAAGCTAAAGTAACCAAATGCAACAAGAATTAACAGGCTTTGACCTCGATTAGCGATTACAGATTTGGCTTATTTGAGTATATAAGCTAAAACAGTTCAGGTAGCTACTTTGAGCTTATGCACAAGTCGCTAGATAAGTTTGAAATTGAAAACCACCTTGGGATCTAAACTAGACCTGGTTGGGACCTTGTAAACCAAAAACCAAGCTTAGACAAGCTCTTGTGAGCTCTGTGCAGGTCGCAAGAACTGCACAAAACACATGTAGATTCAATGCCCTGCATGAGGGCATTTGAGACCATTTTGATGAGCATATTTGAGACTTATAAAATTTCACAAAATTATATAAAATGCTAATAACAAAATAGACCAGCTGAGCTTTTTAAATCCAAAATTTCACTTGATGTGGCTTAAAAATGAACCCAAGAAAAATCAGTTCAGTTGGGTGAAAACAAGGTTTTGTCCACTTTGACTTTTGATATAAAACTGAAAGTTTGACTTATTTGAACTTTGAGCTAGATTTCCCAACTGAAATTGATGTAATAAGATTAAATGAAGCTATTGCAAGCTATATCTATGATATTTAAACACAAAATGAGTTTTTGATTTTGCAAAAATCCAACAGTTAACTGATTTAAGAAAGATGAAATGGAATTTTGACTTGGAACTTATGTAGGGTGCAAATGGTGACTGAGTTGAGTTCAATATAGCTAAACAAACATGCAACAACAGACACAACCATCTTGACGAGACCTTAAAGATGAGTTAAGCATGTAATCCAAACACTCATATTTCTACTGTTTTGCAATGAAACCGAGATAAACACCGATTAAGCTATGATTATTGATCAAACTAAGTTTTATTCACCTAAGTACAACTAATTAAATAGATTAAAACTAGTTATAACTACAAAAACAGTTGTGCAATAAAACCTTAAAATCACTTACAAGGGTCCTTAGCCACTATGGCTTGAAACAAAATCCAATGAACCTCTAACCTAATTTATCCAATCCAATGTCTCGAACTAACCCAAATCCATATCTCGAATCAACCATTGCCCTTTTCATACCATTTTGCTCCCGTTGACTTTTGTTGACCAAGGTCCAATTTGCTAGAAACTAAAATGTAAGCTTATAGAAAGCTATGTGAAGCTTGTATAAGCTTATTGAAACTGAGAAATGAGCTGTATGAAGCTTTTGAATGAGAATTTGAAATGGAAAATTTCAACGGTGAACTCACAACATAAACTGATAGTGCAACTTGAATTAACACTTGAAAATGATTTATATTGATCTAATAACTTATAATTAGTACATTACAACAAAAGATTACAGGTTTTGTAACTTAACTAAAACTTTATATTAAAAACGACATTAAAGATAAAATAAAAACTACTAGACTCCCCAACTAGCTTTTTTATGCTTCCTTTTATACTCCATGCATCTTCTCTCTCATCTCTGATTGTTCCCAGCAATTTCCTCAGCCATTGGATGGCTTAAACTGATCCTGGCCATTAAAAGCATTTTGGCGCCAAAATTAGCATTTGACAATTGGGGTTGAGTGAGGGGGTGAAGCAATAAATGCTATTTGGAGTTTGGTGTCAGTGGAGGAACAAGTTGAGTGGGATGAGTGGGGATAAGGAGATGGAGTGTTGCAGGGTTTTTGCAGAAGCAGTTGGGAAGGAGATAAGACTTTGGCGCGTTTTGGATTTTTGACCAGAGTTTGACTGGTGTTAATAATAGAAGGGGGTCCAAAATGCTTTTTGACAGGGGGTCCAAAGCTTATGATAGGGTCCAAATAGGTTGCAAAGGTTTAAAACACAAGGGCCTAATGTGTAAATTCTGAAAATACAAGGACCTTAGCTGCCAATTCATCAAAGAGGTTTCAAGGGACCAAAAGTGACAATCTCACAAAGTACAAGGACCAAACTTGTCATTCTCCAATTTCGAGGGCCGATTTTGCCAAATTTCAAACTTGAGGACCAAACTTGTAATTTTCTCAAACTTTTATATTTTTCACCAAAGGACTAATTTTGACAAGTTATGATTTAAAAGGGCCTTTGGTGATTTTTCTTTGAAATTAGGACTCGGGGACTATTTCGACAATTTTGAAACTGGGGACCGAAAGCGCCAATTATGCAAACTTAGCTCATTTTCATCCGATTTTGAACATTTTGCATCCGAAACATATAAAATGCAATTTTGGAATATTTTCAAGATTTTGATGCATTTCGAGCATTTTAAACGTTTTGCGATTCAGATTGACCCAAAATGATGAGTATTTACACACTCATCAATCCCCACACTAAACTATTGCTAGTCCCTAGCAATCTTTTGAGAAAACTTAATGGATTTGAATCTCTTTACCAAAATCCATTACTTACGGAGTAGCCGAATGTTTCAGTTCAAGTAAGAACCATGGTACACCGATAACCATGTGATTTTGAGCAAACCACCATTTTCAACGGTTTTGATTTGTCTTTACCGTGTCCGTTTGCTTTCGACTAGCCAACTCTTAGATAAATTATCAATATTATCTTTGGTGAGTGATTACCAATTATGGTTTTTCCATCGCCTTTACCACAAGCCATAAACTTGCGGGCTAGCCAACTCTTCACTTTTAAGGATATGGTGAGTTGAATACCATACAATTTTGGGCAAATTGCAAGCCATAAACGGATTTGATATATCTTTACCAAGAGCCGTTTGCTCTGTATTAGCCAATCCTTTTGTTTATTAGACAAAGTGATCGATAACCAATTGAGTAAGTGTAAAACACTTACTCCAAAAAAATTTGGCCAAAACGGGAATTGGGTGGCATAATTATATGATAAAATTCGTGAGAATCCCCACACTTAGAAATGAATATTGCCTCAATATTCAAAGTACCGCATGTTATACCGAAACAAAGAACGTAAAAGGGAAATACTACGGCCATTATTTGAAAGGATATATATATATATATATATATATATATATATATATATATATATATATATATATATATATATATATATATATATATATATATATATATATATATATATATATATATTTTAAACTCATATATACACAACATGTGGGCAACCCCCACACTAGGGTGGTACACACGGGTGAAAACCCATGTTTAGCTACTTTTTTGATTACCGAAGTCGCTAGCTTGACTCGACCCAATTCATTGGTTCATGGGAAGCAAGTGGAAGGACAATCTCCATCGGACTTTCATTCAAGATGTTTGGACAAACATTTGAAGCACGTGAAAGTTCCACACCGATGAGATATACATAGAACCGCTCACAAATGGTACATGAAAATGCCGGATCAAAGATAATGTCTTCATTCCGAAGGAGTGAAGAACAGGAGAAGTGATGAATATATGAAGAAAAGAAAGAAAATCATGATAGAAATCATGACTAACTCTTCATCCTCAATAGGAGAATTCATAGTTTCATGAATCTCATCGTTAAGCTTGCTTGATCAAGACATATTATGGGAGTGTCTAGATCAGTAGAAATTATCATACTCCCACGGAGATATGATATGAGTGAGTTCATCCGAGAACTCCATGAAGGTGAATGAATCATATTCGAATTGATATGAGTGGGTTCACCGGTGAACTCCTCCAAAGTAAATGATTCATGATCGAGGAGAGAATTATGAGAATGAGAAGTGGTATCGCCACTAATCTTCTCTCCCATATTATCAAACAGAAGGCTTTCATTTCCGGAATAGAATCATCGGAAAGAATGTCACTATCCTTAATGGGGATAGGAGATGAAATAGGTTTCTCTTTGAAAGCCTCGATTTTAGAAATGAGAAGACCGACATTCAATAATGTTGCTCAAGAGCTTCATCTTTGATTTCGATGTCGATAACTTCATCATTCTCTTCTTCTAAGCTAACAAGCTCGGAAGGTGAATCTTCCACATAAATGATGTCTCCACAAGATAACGAATCATCATCGTCGAATCGGAGAACATCTCAACATGATCTCGTTGGGAAGACAAGAGGGTAGGGATATCACACAAATGCTCGAGAATTCCTGTGACTCTCTTGGGATTGGGACAAGGTTCTCAACACTAGACTTTATGAATTCGTCCGATTCCTTTTCGAGAACAGTGTCGAGATGCTCGTCCCCATAATAAGAGAGTGAGTGTGAATCTCGGGTGTGATAGCAGTTGTTTGAGATGGAATCTCAACTATTTGGGATATCAACCGATCGAGGAGTTGAGAAATATTATCTTTAAAAGGATAAAACTCTCCTCGTCATCATCATATATAGCTGCCTTGAGAAATTGGGAACGCCTTAGAAATGCATGCTCTAGGACTAATAATTCTTCCCTAGATTTACGGCCTCTCGTTCTTCTCGCTCTTGCCGACAATTCTCCTATGGTCTTTTCACCACTCACTTGATTCTTAAAGTTACTAATCATATCATCAAGTGTTTTCATTGTGGTTTCAAAATCGTGGAGATTTCTTGAGACAACGGTTCGGTGGAGTTTGAACCGTATGGTCTTGTGGAGGTTGGAAATTGTCAAACATGTGAGAGTCATGATTGTTATAAGGAAATGGATTCCTATTTGACAATCGAGTGAAATGGGACCTCCACAAGGTACTCACAACAAAGAAACTGCTGAGTCCGGATAGGTGAATCATATGGATTTTGGTTATAACCAAAGTTCGAGCATCACCGGAAAACTGTTCATAGACAAACGTGTTTCCGGATTGACACTCAAATCCTTGGTGAAGACCTCCACAATATTCACAGCAGTATGTTGATTATATGAAGATAAGTCGGCCGTGGTGGGTAATTGGAAAAGTTTGAGGGTCGTTAAATGAGTTCGGATTAGATCATAATCAATTGAATTCCTCGAACCACAAAACAAACAACTCCGTTATGAATATCATTACCACATTGTACACACGCACACCAACGATGTGGTGAACCAAAAGAGGCTCACCACAACCGACACAAGGAATAAACGATTTCATTTGAGAGTTATGAAGAGGAATCGGTTTATCCAAAGAATCAACAAAACCAACATTGTGATCCAAATGACTATCAAGTCTCAAGAACATTTTGAAAAATCCGGAGGTGGGACAAGTGGTGTGCTCGAGAGCTAGCAATTTCCACCACTCGTTATGGTCTCCGGTTCTTGAACGGGTTCATCGGGTTGTGGCGGATGGTCGGAAAAACTTGGAGAATCATCGAGAGTTATCGATAATTCGCACCAATAACAATATTTTCTTGCACCCATCCTTCCACATCGCATATAAACAATCCGGATTCGACAATCAAGTCGATCCTCTTCCATACGGCTTTTGCAAAGGAAACAACGAGGATAATCGAACGCCGCCATGAGAATCAAACATGTAGAGGTTAAAGAAATAGAATTAAACGGTTTTGAGGTTAAAGAAGAGTAGAATCAAAGCAGTGCGAGGGGTAAGAGAAATAGAATCATACGGATAAGAGGAATGAGAAGAGTATTTTTGGATTTTTGAAAAACATGATGTAAAAACAAAGAATGAAAATCTTTTTGGGTTTTTGATTTTTATAAGAAAAGATAAACACATACAGATGGTATAGACAAAGAGTGAATATCCAAATCACTAATCTGCTAGACGGAAGATAATCAGCACAGCTCCCCGGCAGCGGCGCCAAAAATTAGCATTTGACAATTGGGGTTGAGTGAGGGGGGGGTGAAGCAATAAATGCTATTTGGAGTTTGGTGTTGGTGGAGGGAACAAGTTGAGTGGGATGAGCTGGGGGGATAAGGGAGATGGAGTGTTGCAGGGTTTTTGTAGAAGCAGTTGGGAAGGAGATAAGACTTTGGCGCGTTTTGGATTTTTGACCAGAGTTTGACTGGTGTTAATAATAGAAGGGGGTCCAAAATGCTTTTTGACAGGGGGTCCAAAGCTTATGATAGGGTCCAAATAGGTTGCAAAGGTTTAAAACACAAGGGCCTAATGTGTAAATTCTGAAAATACAAGGACCTTAGCTGCCAATTCATCAAAGAGGTTTCAAGGGACCAAAAGTGACAATCTCACAAAGTACAAGGACCAAACTTGCCATTCTCCAATTTCCAGGGGCCGATTTTGCCAAATTTCAAACTTGGAGGACCAAACTTGTAATTTTCTCAAACTTTTATATTTTTCACCAAAGGACTAATTTTGACAAGTTATGATTTAAAAGGGCCTTTGGTGATTTTTCTTTGAAATTAGGACTCGTGGACTATTTCGACAATTTTGAAACTTGGGGACCGAACCGCCAATTATGCAAACTTAGCTCATTTTTCATCCGATTTTGAACATTTTGCATCCAAACATATAAAATGCAATTTTGGAATATTTTCGATTTTGATGCATTTCGAGCATTTTAAACGTTTTGCTCAGATTGACCCAAAATGATGAGTATTTACACTCATCACCCTCCGGATGATCCGGATGATGTGAAGAAAGTTGAACCTAAACCGTCTCGAATTGATCTTTCAAGGTTTACGATTAAGAGTATGTCGACAATACGAAATGAACGGAAAGAGAAACAAGAAAAGGAGTCTTCAACTGTAGTGGTGGAAACGCTAGCTCTAAGAGCACACCACTTGTCCCACCTCCGATTTCTAAGAAAATCAACCTTCCTTTGAGTGGCAATCCCACCCTTCTTCCGAAATTATGGAAACTTTTCCGAGACATCTTTCAATCCGTAATCTTTCAAAACGACATTCACAAATCCTTTGTTTGAATTCGATTCGAATATAATCAAAATTTTGAAAATCAACTCTTTGATTTAAGAAAGTGAGGAGTTCACCAATGAACTTGCTCCCACCGACTCAATCCTTTCTCGTAATAAAGAAAATGAATACGATGATCCGTTTTGCCAAGAAAGAAAAGGAAGTGAAGTTTTCAGATGAACTTGTTGATCCCGAGGTCCAACATTATTTTTATCCGAGAGTGATTCCTCTCCTCGTGAGGATTTTCACGTAGATGATACTTTGATTTCCTTCCTCTCCGAGGACAAGATTTTTAATCTGGGATACTCTTCGGAGAGTACATTCATAAAACAAAAGTTAACCGAAAAAAGGATCCTCTCTTGGATGCCTTCGTTGATGAACCTTCAAGTAACACTTTTCTGTACCATGGACTCCCTTCTTCTATGGAGTATTCTTATTGTGATCCGTCATCCCTTCGTCCACCCGCTAAACCACCGGATGATGGATCACTCTTTCTTGAAAAACCTCATGTGAGTTTGGGAGAATTTAACCCATTTGTGCTTAAGCCCGACATTTTCCTAAAACCACAATAGACGGAGCGTCTAGAAAACTAGAAACCATGAAAACAGACAACATAGTAACCAAGAAAAACAAAATGAATAAAATAGATCATGTTGAAACAACGTTAAAAGAGTCTACTAGAGATTTGTTTTTGTTTATTGCGTTAGTTTTGTTTATTGTGTTTGGTTTGATGAATAGTTTATAATAAGGGAGAGTTGTTGCTAGGTTTTCGTTTGTTCCATTTAAGATTGTTCAGAAGATGAGTCATAGAGGGTTGAGAGGTGATGATAATACGGATTTTATGGCATTTTTTTATTTTTTGTGTTCGATTAGTATTAGGATGAATTTTCAAATTTTTTAGGGTTTTCACTGCCTCGTGGAGCTGCTGGTGATGGTCTGTTTACTGTTCCTGATGCATCCAAGACTAATTGGAAGTGAGATCTAGTGTTCTATATTGGTTACTCACTCTTTATATAGATTTAATTTTGTTCTATTTTGCCTATTTAGTTTTGTCAAGAGTGATAATATGAAGTCATTATTTCAATTATTGATCCGCATATGCTTTGATCTAATTCTCAAATTGAGATTGTCTTTCTTTTATTGATCTAACCTCTAATTATGACATTTTGCCCTGTATTTTTAATATTTTGAAGGGCAAAATGTCATAAAGCACTGAAAAGTCTAAAATCGAAAGTTCAAGACCCATATAAACAAAAAATTTGTTTGATACCCAAAATAGTATTTTGGACAAGTATGATGCTTTTAAAGTTATTATCCGTAGTTAAATCAAGGGCCATAATCGATCGACCATAATTGCCAAAGATAACATTCAATACAAAATTATTATGCATTTGTTGTTATGTGCTCATTGTAACATTTCTTGGTATTCAAGTTTTGTGCAAATATTATTTAAGGTTGTATTTGGCGTAGGGTTTATAATGGCTTATAAGGGCTTAAAATTATAAAATAAGCTAGCTTATAAAATAAGTTTTGTTTGTCACATAGGTTTATGAAAGCTTTTATAACTCTTAAAATACTAAACGAGCACTACGTATGCGAAACGAGAGATTTTATAGCGACAGATAGTTAGAGTGATATTTTGGTTACACAAAGCACTTAACAAAAATATACTTTGTGTAACCAAAATATCACTATAACTATCTCCTGCTACAAAATCCAGTTGAAAAATGTTGTCATGCGTTTGAAAGGACATTTGAAAAAGGAAGTATTGAAGGTTTGTTTCATAGATCTATGTATATCTTATGTTTTAAAGTATTATTTTTGTAGACCTACTTCCGTCGCTTGAGTACGCCACCACTGTCCCAATCCGTATAGTCGCTGCCGGAATCTTGCTATTAGTAATATTGTGATTCATCGTATGAGTTTTAATTTTTAACTGAATCGGGTGGTTATTTGGATGAAGAACTTATAGAGATTAGGCTTAATTTGGTTAATGGTTGTAATCTTTAATCTAAAAGATGAAGAGTCCTTTATTTTATTTGTTAATTCATTGTCTTCTTTGTTACGTAAAATAATATTGTTGGTGTATAGAAACTTTATGATTCATTTATGTTAGTTGAGGATTATTTGGCATACGCATTAAATGATTTTATGAACTTTATGATTCATTTATGTTAATTGAGGATTATTTCGAATACGAATAAAATGATTTCATAGTTTTTGTTTTCCTCAATACCTGTTTTGATTTATATATTTATAGAGTTGTGGATGTTAATTGTACAACCGAAACCGATGTTTGTTGTTTTCTTACATTTTAAAGTTAGCCAAATGCTTGCCAAAAGATTTTTTTTTAGTTAAATCTCTATTTATATTTGTTTTGAACATGGCTCGAGGCAAAGATAACTTTGACATACACATTTGGAAGAGAATGCATCGACTTTAGTATAGAGTTTTAAAGTTCAGCTTTTGAAATAAATTTTTTTACATAAGTGAACGATATCAAAAAAATTACGTCTGATACGCATTTTTAAACAAATAGTTATAGTCATATTTTAGTTAAGTGTTTTGTGTAACACAAATCAATATAACTATCTGCCGCTGTAAGATCACGTTACTATTCACGTTATAGTTTGAACGCTACACAAAACACTTAATACAATATTGCACATCGTTAATTGTTTGCTTCTAAGAACTGCTGCCGCTAGACGCGGGTGTCGCCTATATATAACAAATGGTCAAAAAGTTATCACTTACACGACATAAGTAAAATAACTTTGGAGTACGACAGAATTTTAGTCAAGTGAACAAAATTTTCCAATTTATAAATTCAAACACCAATAAGAGTGTGCCGGCCTGTCAGCTACAATTGCTCATAAAAGTATTATATATTGTTTGGTAAAAGCCATAAAATAACAACGTACTTTTTAAAATGTACTGACTTAAAATACTTACTTTTTTATTAACATATACACCTACACGTATTTTAATTTTGTTCGACTTCACCCATACGACCGATTTATATTAATATAATATCATAATAAATAATATTATTTTATTACAATATGAAAGTTTGAACAAAATTGAAAATCTTGATAGATATAATAATAAAAAGTAAGTGTTCAATCAAGAATTTTAAAAAGACGTTATTATTTTAAACTTTACCCTATATTGTTGATAAAATTATTAAGTAAGAATAAAGACAAATTATTAAGTTGGGTGCTTCGATACTATTCCTAACATTTTTATTGTATAATCCATACGGGCACTCAAATACTTCTTGTTAACCTCGAATCATAATCAAGTTAACGGATAGCTTCTCGATATATATATTCATCGGTCTCTTGTGTAACGCAAGAGCATGTGGATTTTCGGAAGAAAAGGAGAGTCAGGATTTTCAGCTTCTTCGACGGCTGAGGAAGTCACGGATGGGATTGATGGATCAGGTCTCGTTTCCATTGTTACCGGTACATTTGACCTCCTTAAATGTTTTGCTATGTTTTTGTTTAAATTTGATTTGAATTATTGAGGTCAATATTCAATAATAATGTTACGGTTTATTTAGTTTGGAGGTCAAATTAAGGTTGGAGTTCTTGCTAGCTCATACTACTCTCCATGCAGAGTTATTTTTCATCTCAAATCTGCATTCATAAGTTTAAAGTACGAGAATATAATACTCCGTATATATTTTGTTTTTCCAGCTAGAAGATAATAAGACGATAAATAAAACTTTTACGATCATACAGTGCGACTGCTTGTTTTTTGGCTTGAAACCTTTAATTTTTTAACTCAAACAGCTAAAACTTGTTTTCTTACCCAGAGGCGGACCTATATCATGGCTAGGTGGTTCCCGGGAACCACCTTGGCCACCATGTTTGTTTAGAAGCGATATAATGAATAATTTTGGGACCTACCTTAGAGAATACCAGGGAACCACGTTGGATCAAAATAGAGAAAGAAAGAAAGAAGAAACCGAAAATAAAAATAAAACACTTAAATGGACAAATAGTCGGACTTGCTTTGGAAGTTGTTATGAAGAAGATGTAGTTTCATTAAGTTCAGAGAAGATGAGGATTGGTTTTGGTTTTAGTGAATGTTTGTTTGTGGTTGTAAGAAGGGTTTAAAACATTAAATACCGTCTTTCTCAAACGTCCCGATATAGTGCGTGTCTAAATTTCGTTTCATAAATAGTCATGTACTTTTAATTTCGTCTTAATATAGTACATGAGTGACCGGTTGACCGCTAATATAAGACGTGTCTTAAATTTCGTTAAATAAAGAAAGTTTTTAAAAAGTTTTTAAAAGTTTTTTAAAAAAAATGTAATTTTTAAAAAACGAACGAAAGATTTTTTTTTAAAACGTAAATTTTTAAAAGTTAAAAAAACGTAAATTTTAAAGAAAGTTTTTTTTTTTTTAACGAAAGTTTTTATAAAAAAACGTAATTTTTAAAAAAGTTTAAATAAAACCTAAATTTTAAAAACGATATTTTAAACGAACTATAAAAACGAACTAAAGTTTTTAAAAAAGTTTTTTTTTTTTAAAACGTAATTTTTTAAAAAGCGAACGAAAGTTTTTTAAAAAAACGTAAATTTTTAAAAAAGCGTAAATTTTAAAGAAAGTTTTTTAACGTAAAGTTTTTTTAAAAAAAGTAAATTTTTAAAAATGAACGAAAGTTTTTCTTTAAAAAAACGTAAATTTTAAAAAGTTAAAAAAAACGTAAATTTTAAAGAAAGTTTTTGTTTTTTTTTTTTTTTAATAACGTAAAGTTTTTTTTAAGTTTTAAAAAGTTTTATTTTTAAAACGTAAATTTTTTAAAATCGAGCGAAAGTTTTTTTTTAAAAAACTTAAATTTTAACAAAGTTTTAAAAAACACTTAAAGTTTAAAACGTAAAGTTTTTTTAAAAACGTAAATTTTAAAAAACGTAAAAGCGGACTAAAACGGATAAAAAATGGACAAATAACATAAAAACGGCGAAACATATAAAACGTGGAATGAAACGACAAAAACGTAAAAATTAGGCAAAGCGGGTAAAAACGAATGAAACGGATAAAATGTAAAAAGTGTCGAAAATGCATAAAAAGCAGAAAAGCGGACAAAACGTAAAAACGTGGGAAACGGATAAAAACGGACGAAAACGAAAAAATGTGGGAAGCGGATAAAAAGCGAAGAAAACGGACAAAAACGTAAAAATGGCGAAAACTATTATTAATGGAGAGACTAACTAATAAAACTATTATTTGAAAAATAGGACTAACGTGCAAAAATTATTAACGGAAGGACTAACGTGCAAAAAAAATGTACAAGGACTTATTTTGAAAAAATGCAAAGGACCGATTTTGCAAAAAAAAGAACAACAAGGGACCATTTTTGCTAAAAATAACATTTCATTAGCTGGTGAACTGGTTTTACTTTAGTACCAGTCACCATGTATTATATAAGACGAAATTAAAAGTACATGACTATTTATGAAACGAAATTTAGTACACGTACTATATCGGACGTTTGAGAAAGACGCCATTATTTAATAAACTAAAACCTCAGAAGAAAGTCACGTGGGTGTAGTACATGTGGCTAAAGTGGATTTTTTTTTATTTTAATATTTAGGTGCTAGGCTTGAAAGTGTATTCTATCGTAACCACAAGAATTATACTGATACAATTAGATTAATTTTTATTTTCTTTTCAATTCTAACTAAGATATTTTGTTTAAATTATTTTAAACGCAAGTATGAAACATTATTTTGTTCTGATTCATATATAAACTCGTGTTAAATGGCCTTGTCTTGACCTGACCTGACCCGACTCATTAAGTAGTTGACTCGTTGACTTTTCCGCTTACAAAATCAAGGAACCACCTTGATTTGCGGCTAGCTCCGCCACTGTTCTTACCAAACACTTGTATATTAGAAAACCATCAATATTAACTGTCATAATTGTTAAAACGACATAGACATTTATTTAATTGTAAGATAATAGTTTTTGTACAATTAATGTATAATTTGGTCTCATTGATACATTTTGAATGTGCAAATGCACCCAGGAGCTACAAGTGGTATTGGAGCTGAGACAACACGAGTCTTGGCCTTGCGTGGGGTACATGTAGTTATGGCTGTAAGAAACACGAAAAAAGGTTTAGTAGTTAAAGAAAAAATACTAACAGAAATACCAGATGCTAAAATCGACGTAATGGAGCTAGATTTAAGCTCTTTGGCATCTGTAAGGGAGTTTGCAGCTAAATATCTCTCTTTAGACCTTCCACTACACATACTAATGTAAGTGAACCATATGATCCATTGATCTATGTGAAAAGCTGTCCATTGATCAATGTAAAAGCTTAAAATAATTTTATTTTTTCTTGTTGTAAGTAACAATGCAGGGGTACTGTCTCCACCTTTCAAGCTCTCCAAGGACAAAATCGAACTACATTTTGCAACTAATCATCTGGGCATGTTTCATTCGTTCTCTTCTAAAATATTGACTTCTTAAACCATCGTAGTTTGTTTATTGTTACAAAAAACCATTTATATTAGCAATAAATAAATAAATAAATAAAAATACAACACTAATTAATAACAATAAAGTTTGACCAAAAATGACAAGCTCGATGGTTTTGCAATTCAAAAGAATGGTAATTAAAAACGTCAGTCCTTTGGTTATTTTTATCAGGTCATTTTCTTTTGACAAATCAGTTGCTAGAGAAAATGAAAATTACTTCCTATGAACAACAAACAGAAGGGAAAATAATCAATGTATCATCTGGAGGTCATCATTTTGTGAGGACATCATCAGGAATTTTCTCTGATCGGATAAATGATGAATCAAGGTAATTATATAAATAAGTAAATCGATAATGCTATTGTCTTTTCGCAAAATACAACAGCTTAATCCATTTGTTCTACGCAGTTATAATCATGTTTATGGTTATGGACTGTCAAAACTGGCTAATATACTTCATGCTAACGAGCTCGCAAGGCGTTTCAAGGTAATAACTACAAAGACAATTACAGTTTATTTTATTTTATTTTTTATTTTTTTTCTTCTTTCTGCTATAAATTTAATCATTATTTTGGGTTCATTTTATATGACGCGTAATAGTATACATCTTGATCAGGAGGAGAGGATCAACATCGCTGCAATTCGTTACACCCGGATTCATTGTCACTGAAATTTTCCGTGGTTATACTATTTTATCGGGTATGTATTGAGGTATATGATCCTACAATGTTGACTATACACTGGTATTAGAGATCGTTTATTGAATTTTTGTTGGTGCAGTTATCGCCAACAGGGTTCTAAAGTACTTTGTGAAAGATGTCGCACAGGTTCTTTTTGTACTTTAGTTTTCATTATGCATAAAGCTATACCGATTACACAAAGTGGTTTACAGTTTATTTAAATTGGTTTTTAGGGAGCTGCAACAACGTGCTATCTAGCATTGAATCCTAAAGTGAAAGGTGTCACGGGTGAGTATTTTTCTGATAGTAATTTAGCAGAACCATCAATAATTGCTAAAGATCAAGACTTAGCCAAGGAATTGTGGAATTTTAGTATGGGCTTGACTAGCTCCAAGTGATTCTTCATTCAGTTTCTTTGACATGTTTGGATGAACGCCTTATTATTTCTTGTTGTCAATCAGTGTTCATACAAATAAATCCGTGGTGGTACTGTGTATAATCAATATAATGCCAACACCTTGCAACCCGAGAATGCACTTGTTCCGGCCTGCAAGTGAAATCTGTGTTTTGAATGTTTGCATTTATACAAATTGTGAATAATTTATATTCAAAGGATACGCTTTGGCTATTAGACATTGAGCTGTTCTGTTATACGAGTATCTAACAATGGAGATTAAGAATTCCTTGCACCCTATTATAGGTACGTGTACAAACAAAAACTTCGGTGTTGTTTTAAGGTTGAGATACTAGCTAGGCCAAAAACATACACATGAACCAAGAACTTCTTTTAAGAAGCTTATGTTAGTGGACTAATTTATGGGTTCGGCCCATGATTTGTATTTGATTAGGATTAGCCGCGTGTTTGTATTAAATTAGGATTTATTAGGGTTAAGTGTATGTGTTATGGCTATATATACTTTGGCATGGAATTCATTATCAATCAAAGGCTTCCTGAGTTAGGGTTCTTCGCCTAAAGTACCGTGGGAGCCAGGAACTTGTGTTCTCGGACAAAGCTCGAGACTTGGAATTGAGCTGCAATTCTTCCGTTGTAACCATAGATCGAATTGTGGCAAGGTCGGGAAACAGATCCCGATGTGCAATAATCCCGGAAACATGAGCAAACTTTTCATTTAAACCATTAATGGCATAGGTGAAAACATCATCATTACTAAAAGGGGAGCCTAAAGCATTGAGTAAAGTGACAATGGACTCAATCTATTGAAAATAAGCATCAACAACACAATCTCAAAGTTGTATAACACGTAGTTCACTTTTTAAAGCAATAGTACATGTTCATTTATTATCTAGAAAAATTGTTCCAAGAAGAGCCCAAGCATCCTTAGCAAATTTGGGATTAGCAGTGACCAACCTACCTTGAAAGGTTTCTGAAAGAGTTAAGAAGTACTAGTGGAATCACCTATGAGGTGCTTTAGAACATCAAATTCTCGGTTCTTGAAAAAGTAACACCAAGCATCATAGTTTGCTTTATCGACATCAAGTTTAATGTGGATTTGATTGGTCATAGAATTGACCGCATAAAGTTTATCAATATGGGGAGAATGTAGGGATAGGTGGAGGAGGAACATTGTCATTGGTCATGATGAATTTAGGTGGTTAGATATTCGAAGGTTGTAAACGTTTGGTACGACTGAATCGTAAAGAATGGAATAGAAATGCGGAGAAAGAGAATGACTCCAAAAATATAAAGAATGCCTCACTGTTTGGTTGGAGTATAGAATCTAGCGGTGGAATGAGTTGAAATCTCGATTCTTATGTTTGGTGTAGATAAACAATCAAATAGACTAGAATGAATATTTAAATTATTAGGTTTTCTTCTTAACCTTCGATTATCACAATGATTTTTGCTAATTTTGGTTTTTTTATACATAACTGTTGGTACCAGTTTATCAAATTTCAACATCTTTATTAATCTTTTTCTTTGTATGAAGTTTGTGTTTGAATAAGTTATATTGTTGATACTAACTCTCGCAAGTAAACGGCAACTGAATTCAATTCGAAATCACAAACAACTTGTTAATTATTTCGTCTTTGTGAAACGATTTTGTGAAATGATAAAATAATTATGTGAATTAGGGATTAAGGTGGGGACAGAAATATACAATATATTAAGGACAAGTTGGGTGCAAAATGTAGATGGTATCATCGTTCGACTATCGACTATTGGGTGTTCCGTTCAAGTTATGGGAGTTTGCTAATTTTTATTTCAGATTTGACTCTATCGATTAGAATGTACCTGCACATGTCAACCGATTTTATACTCCGCTTTTTTTTACGTTACACCTTGATTCACATGAGAATGCAATGGAGAATCGTCCCTTCTAAAATATTCATTCACGAGCTTTCTTTAATATTTTAAGAGAATGAAAACTAGGGAATGAGAATGGAAACCATGTCACATAATTCCATTCTATGCATACAACAAACACGAGAATTAATTCTCTTTACCTTTCTCTTCTTTCCTTTCCATCGTACCAAACATCCCCTAAGGGATTAGGGAGGGAGTCAACTGGTATGTGAAACAAATAATAAAAAATCGGTTATTTTAAAACCGAATAAGAGAAAACTAATGTTTTCTTTATGCACGATCGCCTAGGATAAAAAATTATGCACTATGAAGAACCGAAAATATAATGCTTTTTTAAAGGGAGGAGTTTATGCACAATCGCCTAGGAACGATGTAATAGTGATTTGTTTGTTACTTAGTGTCGGCTAATACATCTTATAGTAATACAAATTCAAGGATAGGCACCTCCTCCGAACCCATAGTCCCACGGTTAGGGGCGACCAATCCCGACCGACGATCGACGACCGACCGACGTCCGATTCGACCAAAACGATCGACACAAACCGACCTTAACTCGGGTCGGGACTCGGTTTGGGTTTTCACCTTGTCGGGACTTGGGTCGGGTCGGTCGGATTCGGATCCCGGAAAACATAAAGAAAACCATACAAATCGGTTTGTTTCGGAATCGGGTTGATTCGAGATTACCCGAACTAGAATCGGGTTGGGATTCGGTTAGGATTTTCACCTTGTCGGTTTCGGGATGGGTCGGGACGGGTCGGTTTTGGCCCGATGCTCAGCCCTACCCACGGCCCAACTAGGACAGCCTAGCTTCTTGCACTTGTCCACGATTCTGCCTTTTTCCAGCCCAATTGTCTCCAATGGTGTTTCAAGGCAGATCTCGTCGGCCCAAGCTACTCAGTCAGGTCCTATGTCTTTTACGGCCCATCAATGTACTGCACAAAGACATTTCCTCTTCCTCATATGTGACAACTCCTCGTCCTCGGATGTGACAACTCTTCTGCCTCAAATATGACAGCTCAGATGTGACATCTCATCTTCCTCGGATATGACAACTCTCTTCCTTAAATATGACACTCGGGTGATCTATATCTTGCCACGAAGCCCTCTCCTCGTCCTCAAGCTTTTCTTGTCACCAAAACACGTGGCACCAGTGACTTGGACATTCGGAAGTGAAATGTAGAGGTCCCGTATTTATAGCAATCATATTTCGTGTAATAAGATGAAGTGTCCTTGTTTGTCATGCTTATCGACTTGGAAAACACGTGAGGCTTCTTTTTTCTAGTTCAAACTATCATTAGGTCTGTTTTTTATGTTATTCATTCGGATTTGTGGACTTCTCCACTTTCGGCCTATAACAAAATGGGAAGTCCGAACGTATGATCCGCACCATTACTTCCTACTTTTTTGGTTGAAGCTCTCCATATGTCGGCCTATATGTTAAACATTTTACCTTCCACCTCCATTAATAAGGAAACACTTTACTTTCGATTTGGAAGTAGGTCATTTGTACATAAAAATCAAATATGTAAAGATTTAAGAGAGAGAAATTTCTTTACAGTGCTATGAGATAATTAATAGCGGAAGACACAATACTCTTGATTTATTTAGTCAAGAGATATTATGACAACACATAGTCCAAAATAATCGAGGAAAAAAATCCCAAATTATAAACGGGTTTCAAGATTCAAATTCTAGAAATCAATTTAATATATTTCAACCGTATATCTATCAATTAAGCTGTAGCCACCTGAAAAATCTCACTATTTTAAATATTCATTTTAATGAACTAGACTGTTTATCAAAACTTATTTGATCTAAGTTGAGCATTTAGCATGTACATTTCATTTTTTCTTGCATAAAAATTTATGCATATCCGAGTAATCTTATTTAACTATGCCTAATACTTACTGATAACAAAATCAGTCTCACAAGAAAGACTTTCTTGTCTTACGAATCCGCACGCGTACCAATTTAATAAAAGAAAAACATGAAAAATAAAAACTAATTAATAAAAATGAAAATTTCATCATTATAACAATTGATTTTGAGCAAACCACCGACTTTCAACGGATTTGATTTTGTCTTTACCGTGTCGTACCTTTCCGGACTAGCCAACTCTTAGATAAATTATCAATATTATCTTTGGTGAGTGATTACCAATTATGGATTTTCCATCGCCTTTACCACAAGCCATAACCTTGCGGGCTAGCCAACTCTTCACTTTTTAGGATATGGTGAGTTGAGAACCATGCAATTTTGGGCAAATTGCAAGCCATATAAACGGATTTGATATATCTTTACCAAGAGCCGTTTGCTCTCGGATTAGCCAATCCTTTTGTTTATTAGACAAGGCGGACTGATAACCAATTGAGTAAGTGTAAAACACTTACTCCAAAAAAATTTTGGCCAAAAGCGGGAATTGGGTAAATAATATATGAAATTCGTGAGAATTCCCCCACACTTAGAAATGAATATTGCCCTCAATATTCAAAGTACCAGTTATGCCGAAACAAAGAACGTAAAGGGAAATACTACGGCCATTATTTAGAAAGGATTTTTTTTTTTTTTTTTTTTTTTTATATATATATATATATATATATATAACATGTGGGCATCACCCCACACTTAGTGGTAGAAAGGGGTAAGAAGACGAAATATGGGTGAAAACCCATATAGTGTGTGCTATTGTTTTTGATTTCGAGTCGCTAGCTTGACTCGACCCCGAATTCATTGGTTCATGGGGAAGTAAGTGGAAGAGACAATCTCCATCGGACTTTCATTCAAGATGTTTGGACAAACATTTGAAGCACATGAAAGTTCCACACCGATGAGATATACAAAGAAAGACCCGGCTCATAAATGATAAATAAAAATGATGGGGTCAAAGATAGTGTCCTCACTCCCGAAGGAGTGAAGAAGAGAAGAAGACACATCATATGTGAGGAATGGAAGAAAGATGTTGATAACAATCAAGATCCATTCTTCATCCTCAAATGTAGACATATCGGGAGGAAGGGTGAAGGTAGTATCATCAATAAGCAAACTCTTATGATAGAGTACACCTTCCTCCGAGCCAATATCATCCTCAAGATCAAAATGGAAATGATCATATTCGGAGGAGATATGTCATGAGAGAGTTCACCGGAGAACTCTTCATGAAGAGAATCATTGGAAAAAGCCTCAAGCTCGGGCTTGTCCAATGTAGAGTCACTATCCACAACGGGGATAGGAGATGAAGTCGACTTAGCACAAAATGATTCGATCTTAGAAACGAGGAGATTTATATTGAACAATTGTTCACGAAGTATCTCGTCCTCAATTTCGATCATCGAATTTCTCATTTCCTTGAAGCTAACTAGCTCGGAAGGTAGCTCCTCGACATAATCGATGTCTCCATAGGATAAAGAATCGCCAAACGAAGTACAATCGTTATCGAATCGGAGAACATCTCGACATGATCATATGGGATGTCAAGAGGAGGATAAGAATTATCATCGAGGGCTCATCACACATATTACCCGAGATAACCTCGGACTCACTGGGTTGGAACAAGGCTCTCAACACTAGACGATTCCATTTCGAATAGTGCTAGAAGGCTCGTCCCTCATTATGAGAGAGTCTATGGAAGCTTGGTGTGATTTCATTGACAAGCTCTCATAATATTCCTTTACTTGAATAGAATCCTCATCATCATCGCCATCATATCTCGATTCTTATATTCATCTCAAGCTTACACACCATTCTTTTCATTTGTAGTTTCTTTCGAATGCGTATTTCTTCGAACTTTGAGGAAGATAACATTCCTCGTAATCATTGAGATGCCGTGAAGGCTCGAAATCGATGACCGATGGAATATTGTGGGGTTGGAAATTGTCAAACCGGAGAATTGGAATTTTGAAAATTTTGATTCATTGGTTGACATTCAAAAGTCGCATGAGGACCCCACAATTCTCACAATGAGATAATTGGGAGAATAACTTTCACTAAAGTTCTGATTGTAACACGGTTCCGGCTCATAGACAAGCGGGACCCGTGATGGACAATCAAACCGTAATGAGAATCATTTCCACAAAACTCGCATGAGTAGGATTCGTATTGGGTTGTGGAGGTAGGTAGGAAAAATCGGTGTTTCATTTGAAATGGGATCGGGATTACCGACAAATTTGTCTCCGAAACCCACATTGGTACATCTCGACAATTTCCACCGATTAAAGGGACCTCCACACTGTGAACATGTCAAATACCATGACATAGAGAATTAAACGGATAAGAGGATAAGAGATGAAGAATTAAATGGTTATAGAGGATAAGGAATGGAGAATTAAACAGGTTTGAGGATAAAGAAATGTAGAATTAAACAGTTGGAGGATAAAGGATGGATATTTTGGATTTTTTGAAAAACATGCTATAAAACAAAGAATGAAAATATTTTTATGCTTTTAACACTTTAGGAAAAGTGTTAATGAACTTTTGGATTTTCCGATAACTTTACAAAATTTTTTACAAAGGATGGGTTATGTGCAAGAGTGGGTCCGAAAATGGCTAAACACACGCTAAAGCCTCCCCGAAGTCTAACTGTCAAAATTTTGATTGGTGCTAAACCGTCAAGTCTAACAGACTTAAACCGCTCAACACAAATACAATGAAGTCCAGGAGAATATAATGAATTCCCGGGTCGTTAAGTCCCACGGAGACTCAATGGTGTGTTAAACACTAGATCAGATGATAGAATGACCACTAATGATAGCGATCAGAAAGGATTAGATTGAATAATTACACTACTGAAAAAGATAATAAAATAAAAGCGACTTAAATGCAAATTAAGAAAATTAAAAAGATAAAAGATATTAAATAAACGCTATCACTATTTTTAAAGTGATGAACGTTTAAAACCAAAAACGTACGTTTAAATTAAAAACTACGTTTACGTATAAATAAAAACGTGAAACTTACACAAGATAAATCCTAAAATATGAAAAATACATTTTACAATCCTAATTATATAAGAAAATTATTAGAAAAGGAAAATTATTTTATAACTATTTAATTAATTATTATTAATTAAAACTATTTTAACTAATAAATAATAACCTAAAATGAAAGAAAATATGAAATAAAGCTTGAAAAATAAAATGAAGACTTAGAAAATCTAAAATATGATAAAACTAATTTTAAAACAGAAAATATATTTTTAGACTTTTTATGTATTTATTATTAATTTAAACTATTTAAAACTAATTAAAATTATTAAAATACCAAATAAAAGGAGAAAATAGGAAAAATACTTTTAGGCTATTTATATTTATCTAAACTTAAGAAAATGAAAATTATTTTTGGAACTTTTCTTAATTAATTGCAATAAAAGCTAATTAAAAATGATTAAAACCGAATTTAAATAAGAAAAATACTAAACAAAGGTCTAAAAATTATGAAAACTTCAGGAAAATCTAAAATATTATTTTAAAGCTGAGAAAATGTAAAAACTTGGGCTTATGTGGAAGAATATAGAGTGATGTGTAACGATGGGCGATAAGCACTTTGAAAATAAGCTAATAAGCTCTAAAGTGAACCAAACTTCTACAAAGAAGCTAAGCTATACTGAAACTACTCTAAGGCATCTTATTGCAGCTACTCCTAACACCTAAAGAGCATTTTACAAAGATTAAGCTAAATGATTACTAAAGCAATAAGAATCGTCCCAATCGCTTAAGCAGATTAAACCGCTTATCCAATAAGCTACAGAGAAAACTAAAAGTGTGGTCCTCAAGACCACCAACCAGAGAACCTTTGTACCAATTTACGCCATCGAGGACAAGTAATGAAGACAATAGAGATTAAACAAAACAAGCTAAAACACGAGGATCAATAAGAAAGCGATCAAGGGCGGGGAACCTAGTTTGAGCTTTTCTATAAGCTTATTCAAGCAACTAAAGCTAAAACCAGATATTTGGCCTTGAAGACCATCTAGAGGATCGCAAGTAGACCAAATCTTAGACACTAACTAGCTCTAATGAACCTAGTGCAATCTGCGAAAGTTCTGCAAAGATCGATATGACTGGTAAGGTGAGCATTTGAACCGAACGGACCGGACCGACCGAAGGACCGACCGGACCGACACGGACCGAGACCGGACCGACCACATTCGGTCCGGTCCGCGTCTCGGCTTTTAAACAATCGGTCCTCGGTCCGGTCCGGTCCGGTCCGGTCGGGACCAAACCGACCCAAACCGACGATTTGGCTTTTGGACCGAGACCGACCGAGACCGACCGGACCGACCGGACCGAGACCGGACCGACCAAATTCGGTCCGGTCTCGGTCTTGGCTTTTGGCGAACTGGGGTTCGTCCGTCCGGTCTGGCCGGTCCGGTCCCGGCGACCTTCAGACACCCCTATGACTGTGTTTTGACTTCTTGAAACAAGTTAAGAGATTGACCAAATGAGATTTAGAAGCAAACTAAGGATTGAATTCAATGTAATTTGATGTAATAAGACTTTAACAAGTCGGTTAAACAGATTCTAAACCTATATGGATGATAACAATTGATCGATTTTAACAGATATGAAATTAAGAGCGCCTTTGTGTGATATTGACTTAAAGCTTAAATTACAAGAAACCAAGGACAGAGATGATCCAAATAACTAAAGTAAAACTTAAACCAACTGATCTCATCGCTACACATTAACCTCTAGAACAAGAGAAACAAGCAATCCAAACACTCCTTAAGATTCATGAAAATGCATTAAACCACTAATCTAGATGAAAGCTTACCACAAGTAATTCAAACTTACTAATTAACACATGATTAAGCTATTAAACAGATTGGAACCATAAATCAACCCAAACCAATTTGACTTTCAAAACCTTGACCCGTTTTGACTTTTGTTGACCGAGGCAATTTTAAGAGTAAAATTTGAGTAGTGATTTTCCGGTAAACAATAAGTACAAGTGAGCATATAAAAGCTCAAATGTGAGCTTATATAGGCTTATAACGCATAACATCCAATACCAACAAAATTCACATGAACTGAATTTTGAAATTGCAAATTGCAAAAGAGTAATTCGTACTTGAGATTTAACACCGAAAAGGTTTATAAAACCGAAATTACATAAGAGAGTACTTTGAAACTTAATTAAATGTCGGAAATCTTAAAAATATTAAAACGACATTACAGAAAAAATAAAATCTAACTACTACTTTTGCTTCCTCTTTTCTTCCTCTTTTATAGCTCCAAGCACCTTCTCTACTTTTGACCAAATCCCATCATTAATCTTCACCATTGGATGACCAAAATTGATCCTGGCCATTGAAACTATTTTTGGCGGGAAATGAGTATAACAGCTGGAGGGTGTTGAGTGAGATGATGGGGGAAGCAATTAATGATTCTTGGAGTTGTGTGGAGGTGGGGGGAACATGGAAGTGATAAGGGTGAGCTGGGGGAATGGTTGTGCTTGAGTGAGCAGGGGAAGCACGTGGGAAGGATGAGAAAAAGGCGGGCAAGTGGGGATTTGACCATTTGGTTGACTGGGTTGGATTATTAAAAGGCAGGGGGTCCAAAATGTATTGTGACAGGGGTCACAATGGGGTAGGCAGGCCAAAAAGGGTGTTATAAGGTTATTAATGACAAGGGGCTCATTTGTAGATTCTGAAATTATAAGGACCATTGCTGCCAAATCTGAAAAGTTGCTCAAAGGACTAAAAATGACAAAGTTTAATAATGCAAGGACCAAAGTTGCCATTTTCAGATTTTCCAGGGACCAATTCGCCAATTTTCAAACTTGGAGGACCATTTTGTAATTTTCAAACTTTTGATATTTTTCACCAAAGGACTAAATTTGACAAGTTATGATTTAAAAGGACCTTTGTGACTTTACTTTTGAAATTATGTGCTCGGGACTGCTTTTGACAACTTTTAGAAACTGGGGAATAAACCGCAATTTTGCAAATTTGATACGCTTTTCATCCGATTTTGATATTTTGCATTTAAAACACATAAAACACCGATTTGTGATATTTTGATCATTTAGATGTGTTTCGAGTGTTTTCGGATGATTTGCAGCTTATTTTGTATAAAATGATGAGTATTTACACACTCATCAACAATTTATTTAAACGTGTCCAAAATATAGGTATTATATTTTTACCATTAGGGATTATATTTTACAAGTTTAACAATGGACGCAAAATACTCTTAATACTAAATAAAATATACAAGTGATAAATACTACTACAATTTACAAAACAAAAACAAAAACAAAACAAAAAAAAAAAAAAAAAAAAAAAAAAAAAGGCTTGTCCTAACCCACACAAACCCACGCCTCCCCTGATAACCCTCTTTTTCTTCTGTCTTCCTCAGAAACCACGCCCCCACAACCTGCAACCCTTCCTCCAAATTCGTCTCCCTCTCCTCTTACTTCTCTACACACGCTCCTCCCACCTCCATTAGTGGTAAACCCTCCAAAATCCTTTCCCAACATCAAAAGTTAACTTTAACCAAAGATTGGACACATCCTTGGCTTTTCCATGGGAACAAATCGACAAAACCAAGGTCCCTTTGTCCTCCTTGGACCACGACTGGAAGACATCATCAAGAGAGCCACGTGAAGACCTGCAAGCCCTGGAGATATTACTCAAAGTGGACTTATACCTCATCCCCACATTCGAATGTACAAGTCAAACCAACCATTTTTACCCCTTTATATACCCCAATCGATTCACAGGTTGATACCACAACTCACAACCAAAAAGAAAAACTAGAAAGAGTACTCAAAGTGCTAGGTGGGTTCCTGTTTGGTTCGATTGGTGTTCAAGAGTTCTTTGGTTTGGCTTCTCTTTTCAACCGAATCCTTAGCACCCTTTTTGTAAGAACATTAGCATTTTTGATTAATAGTATTTGTTTTGTTTTTATTCAATCAAGATTCAATTATAATTAAGATGTTGTTTTAGTGTGAATGGTTTGTCCATAAATCATGGCTTGTTCTTGAAGTCGTACCACTCCTTTCATTTTTGGTTGAATGGTACATAAGTATCAAGTAAGTCGATAGTTAAGAAAAGCTTGTGTGGTGAAAACTTTTGAAACATATGGTCTGTAGAAGTGCTGGTATGGTTATTTGTTTGTGTACTTGGTCAAAACCCATGATGGGTAATTGTTGCTTCGCCTAACCCATCTTAGGAGCGACTAACGAATTTAAGGGTGTCTCGGCTCAAGTAAAAACCCACGAGGGTAAAGAGTCGAGTGACCAAGCCGGGTTGTACCCGACTGTGGTAAAACACCAGTAACAATAAACTGATAATATGCTCGTTTTGTGTCTTTTGATCTTCACTTAAGGTTGTCATCAAATGCATATTTAGAACATAAAGATGATGTTAATAACTAAAATAGTTCATGGGTTTAAAAGCTTTGGTGAGTGTGTGTGTGTCATGTTTGAGTTTTGTAGTCGAGATGGTAGTTTATTTCCTTGTCTTTGTCATTTCTTGACGGAAAATTTGAGGTTGTTTCGTGACATTGGTCGATTGCTTATTTTGAACCCCTCCTTTTGACGCCCACACCGAGTGATCGCAGCTTTGAAACTCGGTATGGTCATGAGTACAATTCGATGTTCGAGTTGATAGTATCGGACTTATAGAACTGGTGTATATCATGGTAAGTATTATATTAGGACTTTCATTCCATTTTCTTCCTTCCAAATCGAAAGTCCTAATAACCGCACAAACGTTTTTTTGAATAACTTGTGTTACCAACTGGGTTTGCGTGTATAGGTTGGTGCCAAGGCCCAACATGCCAAAGAATGGTAGTTACAAATAAGTAAAAGAGAGCACAAGTATTTATTAACAAATGAGTATCCAATAAAGTGAGGTAGTGTAAATTATGCCCGAATCGTCATTTTAATCGAGTCAAGATTTCTTGTTTTGCCTCGGTCCATCTCGCGTCTTGTTCTCGAACCATTTACTTTTGACACCATCTCAGGACATAACCTAAATTGCTAAGCATACTTTGTAAACAGGTTTTAAATGCAACTAGTAAACAACTAAACCTTTTTATGATCACTAAACCTATAACTCTAGGTCATGTACCAACTAATAAGAAAATATAAATTACAACATACCTTGAGCTTATCAAACACATTTTATAAATGTATATTATAAACGGATAATAGGCAAAAATCTAGATCTTTGAATCAATAGTTAATATGTCACATAGCGGTACTAAACGGATTAATGAAATAACACAACAACGGGTTAATGATTATTGTAACAGTTGGTCACCACATATAATTAAAACGTATACATAGGTCATGCCCGATAATTTTAAAATGTTTACTTATAACTTATAATATATATATATATATATATATATATATATATATATATATATATATATATATATATATATATATATATATATACATTATATATAAGAGGAGCATCGCCACGTCATAACGCCACTTAAGATCCCATAACGCCACGCCATATTTCCATGCCATCATTCTATTTACGTGGCATTTTTTTTTAAATGACATGTATGCTTTTATAAAATGCCGTGCTTTTGGAGGTCTAAAATTCGGTATTAATTAAATCCAAAAATTTGGCCTTTACAAGATTCGAACATGGGTCTATTAATTCACAAACAAGTGCTTCAACCAATGGAGCAAGCCAGAAGTTGTGATAGACAATTCAAAAACAAAATAGATATATCTTAATCAATCCACAATTCGATATTTTAAAAAAAAACCTTATCTTTTCCTTAAATATAGTTCATATATACAGATATCTTCATACCATTTAATTCGTGAATTAGGGTTTTGCATGGAGAAGCAGGCTTTTTGAACTTCGCCAGACGGTATTCAGTACAAGTTTATTGATGGTCAAAATCTATTTCATTGACACATATTGACAGAATAAAACGATATATCATCTTGGGCCTGAATTTTACCACAACCGGTCTTTCATGGTCTTCATAATTATTCTCATAATTAAATTGCTATCATTAATACGCACTGCTTCGAAGGTATGTATACAAGCGCTTATTGTAATTTTTTCTTTTTATGAATAAATTATGATTTGTTTATGTCAAGTGGTATTGCATCTATGATCGTTATAGTGGAATTTATTTGCCACTATAACGTACATTGATTTTGTCGTTTGCTCAAGGATTAGTTGTTACTCCAATACACTGTAGTGACTTTGAAGTCATATTTTGCAAAATTGTTTCTATCTCAAAGTTAACCTGGTTTTACCTCAAGATGCGTTGTGGATTTTTTGTAATCTAATAGAAAATTAGAAATAGAAGCAAATAAGGATTTGAATATTTTGTTCCAACTGGATTTCACCATTTGTGGCTACTTGCTTTAAGTAAACTGCCTCCAAATCTCCGATGCCTATGTAATTTTTGCAATTAACATCAATACATTAGGCTATTATGATTCAAGGCTTTGTTTAGTGCATCTAATACAGGGTTACACAGCATTATGGCTTGAACTTATGAACCATGCTGAACCTTAAATGACCATTGTTGCTGTTTTGGTTAGGCCTAATGGTCCTGTTGTTTATGTGCAACCGCCAATGGTTGCTGATCAAGTTAATTGTTGCCTATGTTTTGTTGCTTGATATCACTCTTGATCACATTTATCAGCAGGTTTTGAGTACATTTGCTGATCGTTTAATCAAGTCAGAGAGCATTCTAACTGTAACATGATTCAGACTGCAACTGCATTGTAGGCTTACAGCTGTCGACCTGTCGTGACTCGGATTTAAGCCTGAAAATAAGTGCGTCACTAATTTGATTAGTTAACATTCTTTTTGTTGGTAAATTCCCTCTAATGGTAGATGATTGGTATGAAAGTGATTTAGCTGAAGGTTGAGATTGAATGGTACTATTGCTTGATCATGTCCGTTTTAGATATTGTTTGACTTGTACTGATCAAAATCTACTTGTTTGCCTATATATACTTCATGTATACAGATATCTCAACATACGCTGTAAAATATTAACTGTTAAACCATCTTTGTATATATAGTTCATATATACAGATATCTCCGTACCATTTAATTCGTGAATTAGGGTTTTGCATGCAGAAGTAGGCTTAATAGCCGTTGAAGTTCCGGATTTGAGGACCAAAAGGACCCGCCAACTTCTGGAAAGTAGAATTTGTTAGCACTTAACATTTACTCCAAGTCAACAAACAATCTCATGCAACACAATATGTACTTCACACAACTAATATGGCTATAAATTTTGAGTGACTTTTTGTTTTAGAATCTGAACTTTCACATGATGTGTTTGCTATGTTTTATGGTGAAGAAATGTAGATTAGAAGATGGATGAAGACATGAAAATGATGGTTTGCTTATATTCATAGATTTTAGGTAAGTTCTTCACAAAGGTTATCCATATTATGATTTTTTAATGTATTTTATATAATTTTAAAGAGTCGTGGTGAATATATGGAAATACAAAAGGGATGAAGACTTAGAGATGATGATATCAACATTTTAAAGGTAAGTTTTAACAACCTATTCTCAATTTAATTTCAAAACTTTTATATGATGATGATTGCTTTGCAGAGAGAACTACTGATTTCAATGGCTAACATGTCCAAGTCAAAGAGGCTGATAACGATGGTGCTCCAGTAGTGAAGGCAAGTATTGTTGAAACTTAAAAAGATAAGAAAGTGTTGCAAAATTGAAATATATATTTTTGTTGTTGTAGTGAATGATGCAAGAAAACGGCAGGCAGGCTGGTGAAATCTGAAAACTTTATGCATTCACATCTGTTTAGTTGAAGGTATGAACTCACATCTAATGTATAAACTATAATTTAGTTTTTAGTTTTTGTCTATCACACGCCTTATATTTCACAATGTGCTAAGATTTTCCTTTTTTTCTTACAAATATTTTGTTTATTAGAGAAGCTATTAGGGTGTTTGGTAAGCTTATTTAGGTGGTCTATAACTTTTGTAAAGTGTTTAATAGGTTATCGTAACTTGAAAAGCTATTAAGCACTTTGAAGGTGCTTGGTTAAGCTTATGTCAAAGGGCTTATATCATTTTTGGAAGGGAATACGCCAATAATCATAATCTCTTGAATTTGAAATTTCTAGAAACGCATAAACTATTAAGCATAATCTTTGCCCAAACAGCCTAGATAAGATCAGTTGCCCAAATAGCCCATATTTGGTTGTTGTCTTATACTATATAATAAAACAGAGTTTTTTCACCGGAATTTATCAACGGTGATACAAATCTTATAATCACTGCCACTGATGTTGCTGCCCGTGATCTTGGTAAGATCACTGTGCTATTATTTTGGGTCACAAATTCATAAAAATATAGTTTTCAAACTCACTGTGATATTATTTTAGAATGGATGAAATACTAAATGCACCCGCTTGCTGTATTAATTGATCTTTCTATATATTGCTAAAACCCCGGGAATTATTTCATGTAACAAAGTCACTGATGTTGAATTAAGTGTGCAGAGGGTTCAACAGGAATTCACATATTGGATTGAAAAGTGCGATCGGTGCATTGCAGGTAATTAAATGGGCTTCCAATTAAATGGAATTTGATTGTTAAGTTTTGTTTGTGGCGTAAAAGAGGATACGTTTAAGTGGGCTTCCAATTAGTGATTTACTTTTTTTATTCCTTTGGGTGACTTTTATAATGAGCTAAAAATCACAGATAAAAAATTATTTTTACTTTAGAATGCTTGCTGGAATCGGTTTATCTGGTAAGTTTCAGTTATCTGTTATTGGGATCGGTTTTTTTTTTTTTTTTTAACTCATATCTTTGTTAGAAGCAAAAGTAAGAAGGACTTCATTATTAGATATCTATGGGACCTGCAATAGGAAAATCAAGCAAGGTCCATTTGATATCTATATCAAGATTAACTTCATGAATTTTTGTCAGATATTATGAAATGTCTTGGTGACAACAAAAAGCACATGAGAGCATGTCCGTTGGCGACTTTGGATTCTTGTGTTGCTGCTACTCAACTATATAAGATGGTCAGTCTCTTCAATATCATTCTTATTTTTTAGTTCTATATTTTTTTTATGAATAAAAATGCTGATATGCTGGTTTAAAGACTAGATTTAGTGTTTTTTTATATATAAATTTTATTATTTGCTTACACATTAAGATAAAAGTTTTAGACTTTGTGCTTTCAATAATTGCTACTTTATAATAATTGGAGGCTGGTTATAGATTATTGTTTCGTAGAGTCGCTTAATGGTGATTCATATGGTAACTTTTATTAGTTAAATATGTTCTTTGTTGAGATGTAATTAGCAAAGTTGTTAGTGTGGAGATTGGTGCTGAAAGGGTTTTGACTTTCATAATCACATAACTCAGTTAGGTGCTGATTGCCTGATTATATGTGTTTATTTGCCTATAGTTTGGTTGATGCATTTTTTTGTTTATTGTCTATTATCTTATACATGCTATGGCTTTAGGGGTGTTATCGGGTATATCGGGTCGGGTTGATTCGAGGTTTTTATTAGAAATGTTTGACCCGTAACGCGACCCGATAAGAAGTCGGGTTGTCGGGTAGTTATCGGGTCGGGTAATTCGGGTCGCTTAATCTTCTAACTCAAAAAAAAGAGAAAAGTTTATAAGTAAAAAAAAAGTGTACAACATAATTGGTAACAACAAGCTTTGCAAACAAAAAATAAAAGATACAACACTATACAAATTGATACCCAAACAAAAAATTAATTCAGTCTAAAGTAAAGATGTTACACTAGGCGTGTTTCAAAAGAAAGAAATCACAGTAGCAGTAGAAGTCGTTGAACAAGTAGACGTACTTCCTAAAAATGTACCATTTACGCCTAAATCAACAAGTAGACATCTTTCTCTGAAAGTTTTAGCACAGGTATACACACTTTTGCAAGTTTTATACCGAACAAAATGACATCTTAAAAGTTAACATAACCATTGAAACATGACTATATGAGCTATATAATTTCACCTCTTGCTTTCCTTTAGATAAAATGATGGAGTAAAACAATATACAATTAGCTAATGGACTATCTTTTATAAAACAATATAGGCAAAAGTAATTATCGGGTTCTGGTTCAGGTCGGGTTAACCCCTACTTACAATTCTATGTGTAGACTAATGATTCAAGCATCTGTATGTTTAATGCAAACTCCCTCTGAAAAAAAGTCAAACATTTTGACCTTTGGACACTTTCCATGATATGATTAATTACACTTTCTATTAGTGATAGTTTGGAGCAAACATCAGGTACATGTATTTTGAAAGCGCATTATATATCTAACATTGTAACTTGACTTTGAACTTTTTTGTATTTTGTGGTAGGAAATAGATGGACCAATTGTGCGGATAGCGGATTAATTTGATGTAATAGCTGGAACAAGCACAAAAGGATTGATGACAACAATGCTTGCAGCTCTTAATGGCTGGTAATACTTTATTCAAGGCTTTTCGACAACCAATTATCATGAGGTACGAAATAGTAAATTTATTTGTATGTTCAATACTCGAGTGCAAGAGTCAATGCTTACTTTTCCATTAATGATTGCAAAACTTCCAGAAGTTTGATATCACAGAATTATCCAAGCTCCATTGTTGAAACAACTTAGCAATGTTCACTAGGTAAGTACGACTATATAAATGATATGTTTTATACCGTTTATTAATTCTACATATGCTCTTATCAACTTCTTTTTATTTTGTTTTATGTTGTTTTTTTACATTTTTGGATTCAAAAAGACCATTATATAAGGGTTGTTTGGATTACTTACTGAAAAATGCTTATAGAGGTTGCTTTGAATATACAATTGAAATTGGTTATGCGGGTTGTTTGGTATTCAGGTTGCAAGGGTTAAGAATGCTTTGTCTTTGAGATATGGAAATGAATTGTAGGCCTTTGTATCTGTGAGGAAGCAAGAAGGCATTAAAGGCTATTTGGAAGGGTAACTTTTCTTAGGTGCTTACTCCACTTACTTCATAGCTTTCATCATTCGATTATTTCATTACATATTTTTCATGTAAATACTTTTTAATGTTGGCTCACAAACTATTGCAGATAGTATGTGTCCTTCCCTATAGCATTGTCGAGCTTTTACTTACGCCACCTATAAGGTATGAAAAATATTAATTCGAAGTTACGCAAGTCATAACAGTTATAGTACATACGTGCATAAACTTTTTAGGGGAACTGATGGTGAACATTATATTATTGGAAGATTAGCTTCAGGTGCTTGTGCAGGCATGACTTCAACTTTGGTAATATTAGTCCTAATTATTTTATATTCATATCCTTTATTCTTATAGGCCCATATGAAAACCTGTGCTAATCTGGATACAAGTGATATCAGATATATTATATATAAAAATGATGAAAGTATATATGTATACTACATACATCTGGCGTGGAATTGGTCACAAAGACGATCTAAAATCTTAGTATCACTTCAATTTTGAGAATTCCTTTTTTACTATTAAAGTAGCTATTGATCCTATTATAACAACTTGTCTTTATCTGAAATCCTATGTTGAAGCACATGGTGACAACTTTGATAGTGTTTATGCTTCTATTAGTTGTGAGGGGATCAATCAACTACACCTTATAAGTATCATGTTAATGGATATCATTTATGGTCATGACATATTGATATCTTACGTTGGCCCTCTTCACTCTTCATGGAGGTTGTTATTAGCACTTGTGGTTCTTGGAGGATTGTATAAAACCAAAGTGAGTTTTGTATACACTTCTTGCATTTAGCATTACATGGTTCATATTATGACTACAATAGATTGGAAGTATTGTTTTGAAATGACCTTGAAGGTTCTTTATGCACTGGGTTGACGAGTTCCAACCCATTTGACCCGTTTACTGTTTGTTTAATACATTCCAGGTGTCGCAAGGGGCTGATCAAGAAGAGAAGTCCGGTGGAGTAAAACGTGAATAGGAGGTATTAAGTCAATTAGCATTGTTCATACGAGCACAATCTTTTATCTCTTTTATAGTCACCATATTAGGTTGTATGGATCATGTCTAATTTGTCAGTAGCACTTTCTCCAAAAGGTGACATTTTTTAATGGGTCAAAAAGGATCTAATATGATTGCGGCAGTTATATTATTTGTGTTGTCATTATTTTTAATTAAATGATTTAATAGGATTTTGTCCTTAAAGAGTAAACTAATACCCTTTTCACCAGTCTTAAACATTTAGCTCTCTATGTAAGTATTAGAATAAACCAGAATTGGCACCTTCATAAGCTTACGAGTAGTGTAGTTAAAAGAGCACCATATCATCTCCAAGTAGATTCTATGATTTACAAGCTTCATGTATTATTGGTGGTTCCAACCACTGTAAATGTCAAATGGGTAAACTTTTGATCAGGTAGAAGTTGAGAAGTAGATAATCACCCATAGATATCTTTGTAGTATATTCATCCTCCAAAAACCTCCACAGCTCCTAAAAACAACCATCATCCATCTCTTAAAAAAAACCCTAAAGCAATGAAATCAGCTTGGTCACTTGCACTATGCACATGGTGGTTCTTCGTCAACAAATGGGTTGCACACACCCCCTGGTAATGATAATTTTATTACGAATGTTATATTTATTACGAATGTTAGATTTGTAGCAATGTCAGGATTAGTAGTTTCAAAATGGCCTCAAATAGGACAAAACCATCTACCAGTAGATGTACAAAAGCAAAAGTACATTGGTTATATAATGTTATTTATATTCTTGCATGATTTAAACAGTCCCGAATCCGCGAATCCGCTTTGAGAGCTAAAGCAAAGTTAGAAAAGCACAACGGGATCATGGAACGACCTGTATGTGTTGCGTTTTCTCAATCAATAAATAACTGGTTTATAAACATGCTAGATAACTACTCATTATATTGGTGTTTTCTTTTAGGCTAAAGCGCTTGCAGAAAAAGAGAAGTGAAATCTACTTGCAGTGAAGGAAGAAGTTGAGAGAAATATAATGATCCTTAGTAAAAAATAATTCATTATTGGTTTTTGATACTTTCATTTTTGTCTCTTACGATTTTGTATCCGTTTTTTATTAGCGGTTGGCTTGAATCATGTTTGTAAAATAATTGCGTTTTGAGTATCTTTTTTTTAATGAAGTAATTTTCGGTTTTTGTACAACTAATTTGCGGAAAAGGACACATTTGACATCTACTAAACCTTATTATTATGCATTTGTGCAGTTCTCTCTCAAATGATGATGATATTGAAAAGAGTCTCTCCGCTATTTGACGATATGACCTAGAGCAGGTTGTGAATATTGTAATAAACCCACATGCTTTCTTCTCCACAAACCCCCGGTCACCGGAGGCTGACCTGGGTAAGGGGGTTGCCTTGGGTGGCTCCTGAAATATGCCACCCCTTTTTTTACTCCCACAGTTGAGACCATAACTGACCAACTTCACAGGTATACAAAATACTAGCCTACCTCATTTGGATGTTTTCGTATTTCTCGAGAGAATATTTTTACCCCTATCAGTTTGCATTTGCAGGTGTGGATTTTCTAGATGGGGAAATGAGAGAGTTTATGATGGGTGAACAGGTGAAAAGGTCGAGTCACTCGTGTTCATGGGCCCAACATTTTACAAAAGTTGGTCCACATATCCGGAGAAAAGGACTAGAAGGGATCCGCACACCACAATCGAAGATGTTCGGAGTTGATCCATCGATACAATCATTGTTGCTTGTAGAAGAAGCGACACGCACGTGTATCTTGTCCAACTTATGGCTTCACGCTGGTCTACCATCCCTACCCTCGATTCCTCCTCAACTTGAGACCTTTGAAACAAAGGAACAAGAAAGAAAATATAAGAAGCTGATTGACAATACTCTGCAAAGGTATCATCGAGACAACATACCAATCGAAAGTTTAGATCTTCAACTTTATAAAGGAATTAGCTAAGAAAATATTAAAAAATATGTAATTTATGATAGGGCATTGAAACCATTGTACAATTTTATTACATGTTGGACGTTAGGTGGAAACCATGGATGCCTCATCCTCTTTTGCACCTATTGGGTCCTGCATCCATACATAATTTAAGGCTTACTTTCGTGTTATCTTGAGAGTTGGCTTCACTTGTGTCATGTTGTTGTTGGTGGCGGTGTAGTGGAGCAAGCGTGTGATGATAATGCTCTTTGTAGTTTCAAGTAGAGTGCGATATTTTGGATACGTAAATGCCTAGACGAGGCTACGAATCATGAACCATATACACACTCGGTGTCATCAAAGGTTGTTGTTGCTTGCTAAAGAATCAATGTTAATGTTTGAAGTATCGCCATCCGAGGTATGTTTCATAAAGTGTTCGATGCTTCCCTTCATTTGAATTAGAGTGTTCGATATCCATGTTTTTATTTTCTAAGCTGCCATCTTGCTTTTGTGTACGTAAATTTCGTGGTTTGAAGCATAATGGCAATCTATTTGCATGTCTTCTTTGCACGTTAGGGTTTCCAAAAGACCCAAATGACCCCGAGTATCCAACCTTTGCACTTTGAAACATCGTAATACTTTGTGCCTCATCAACTCAAATTCAAATTTCCTTTTTAAACTTAAAGCTACATTATCATCACTACAAGTCATATTCTATATTATATAACTAAAGAAACTTATTTCCATCTACAATGTGGTGACATACTTGCCTAAGTCAAAAGCAAACAAAAGAAGAGCCTTTTGGGAACTCCAAAGGCACTAATAAGGATGAAGCGTTTCGAGGTTTGTGATCCATAAGAGTTTGATTGATTTTATTATCGAGTCTATATGAAGCCTCGCAACTTCTGTAATTATTATGGGTATTTTAGAAGTGTGGTGAATAAATGCTTCTTTAACATGCATGTTTAGTTGTGGTTTGTTTTAGGTACAATACGCCCAGATGGTTTTAAGTTTAATGACTTTGGGAATGAACACCGTACACTCTTTCTTTGAAGTATCATCCATCTAAGGTATCTTTTATACCTAATTTCTAAATAACAAAAGGTTAATTTGTTTAATGATACATAATAGCCAAATGATCACAAACCTAACACACTGTACACGCATTAAAGATATATAAAACTTTGTTAGAGTAATGGTTAAATTAGATATATATCGGGTTCCCTACTTTTTAACTGCGTTTTTTTCTTTTGAACTTGGGTGAGGGTATTTGATCTCACTTAACGTGATGGTTAAATTAGAACAAGAATAGCAAAAGGAAAAAGGAATGGAAAAATGGTAAGAAAGAAAAAGAAAATCATTAAAGTGTTTTACAAGTTGGAAAGAAGTATTTCTTTACAAGGAATTACTCTAATATTCTTGCGTTTGCACGTGGCAAAAGGTACGTCTTGAGTTTTCTACATTTATATGTTAATGCCGCATACAAAGTTGGTATTATAATTTAATTAAGTATTTTACATCACTACTTTTGCTTACATTTCATAATAGAGAGAAACCGTATGTTTACAAGATGTGGATTAATGACTGCTCATTTTTAACAATTATAAAACTTTGTTTCTTTTAAGCTTATCGTAGATGACAGTTGAGAATGAAGACCAGTAAGATCTCGATTCATAAAGTAAAGGCTCATACTAGCTCATACTTTGTACGTGTTTCGTTTCTACGTTTTCTAATTCTTCATGTATTTTACACTCACTTATGATATATGTTTTGCTTCGATTTCCACTTGTTGTTGTAGCTTGCAGTGACTCCAAAACAAACATGGCGTGGTTTTGAGAAATGGGTACATTTTCATCCCGCTTTAAAAGTAACTGAAATAACAAGTTTAGCTCCTTTTTTTCTAAGTTATTAGACCGTCGCTCGGACAGGAAGTCCTTGAATATACGACCAAGATCTTAGATTGATTAGTTGTCGCCAAGTTTATCGTGTAATTACAGGCATGACGAATGTGTTGGGTCTTGGGTCAAGATTGGCAAATTTTTAAATCATGTCAAAATAGAGTGGGCAACCCCCACTAAGGGACCACATCATTCAAGAACACCACCACCGAACCCACAAACGAAATGCGTAAAGTCAAGGTATGTAAATACATGCCTTTAGTTTTAGTGTTTATCTCATATTGAAATATAAACAAATTTTATGTTTTTTAACATGTTAAGACGGGTGAACCCTATAACCTCCATGGTTCGAATTTATGGAGTGTGAATTTTAAAAGTAAATCATCCTTATCACATCTATTTTATCATAGAGCCGATTGAAGGAAAAGATGTGGCACCTACATGGTGAAATCGTGTATGTTCAAATCGTGTCATTACGTGATTGGATGAGGCCTTACATAATGGGATATCCGGATTAGTTAAGTGAGGGTGTATATACTATTTTTATTTGGATTGTACTATTCAATTTCACGGTTTATAGTCCTTATAGTTTTCCTTATCTTAGAGGTTATTTTATTAGAAGATGATATAATGAATAAGTATCAGTACATTAAAAAACAATAGGTTTCTCGTATGTAGTGAAAGTTGTATTGTGTGAATAAAAAAAATTGTATTTATTCAGGGAAGTATATATGTGGTCATAAAACATTGTATTTGGAAACTTTTTTTCCGTATCTTCCATAGATGTTGCACTCCAAATTGTTAAGGACCATCCAGATGTCTCAACGGATATGTCCATAGGAGTTCTGGCTCGAAAGCCTGATGCTTTCAAAAGAGTAAAAAGAATTTGATCAAAATAATTATTCATTCAAGTAAAGCATAATTAAAAAATTAACTATTTTGAAATCATTTGGGATGTGTACAATTCATTAACTGATTATGTGGCTGTTGCTATCAGTTATGAGTATGAAATTTGCTCATGAAGAGGATACAGATGCACTCGAATTACTAAAAATCATTATGGCGCGACTCTCGAAGGAAAAGTCCAAAATTGATCATATACTCAATGGGCTTCTCACCCGACTGATGAAGGGATATTATATCGTTTCAGAATAGTATTTGTAGCTACAAAAATGGGCAACACCATATTTGTAGTTGAGCTCCTTCGAGCCTATCCCGATCTAATATAGGAAAAGAATGATGATGAGCACATTATTTCATATAGCTGTTATGCACCGTCATCAAGGAATCTACAACCTTTTGTATGAGATAGGATCGGATAACCGAAATAGAAGACAAAGATAACAATAACATGGTCCATTTACTTGCATTGACTACGGTGAAAACGAGATTCCATACTACTGTAGCATCTCTACTTATGCAACGAGAGTTATTGTGGTTCAAGGTATGTCTTTATCAATCTTGTGATGCTACATGAAAGTGTAATATGTGATGATAGAAATGTACAGTGCAATTCATCGATAATAGTATAGACCTCCCAATCAACGGGTGCATTAGACTTTTAGAAACAAAGCATAGATGAAGCTTGAGCGTGTGTCCCACTATGTATGTATTGTCTTCTTAAATATATATTTATAAAGTAGGTCCATAATGTAGCATAACTTAATCAATGAAATGAGACCAAAAGCTTTCTTACACAAAAAACGTTTCTAAATTTCAATGATCAATCAAAAATAATTTAGTATGAAGCCATGACTGCTTTAGAAAAACAACCTCTCATATTCAAATTCCAACTTTAGGTGAAAAGTTAACGTTTTTATAATTTTTTGAGGGTGGAGCAATTAACTCAGAAATGCCCATCATACCAATTCCATTAATATTGTTGTTTACGTTAGTTTATGTCACTGGGAGTAGATAAAATATAAGTTTATACAAAAGATATGTGCCTCTAAGGCAAAATTACATTTTCAAAATCGTTCGGCCTTTCAAGGTAAATGTGATCTTGAGTTTTTTATAAGTATTTCAAGCCCGTCAACAGGTAACTAGAATTCACTTGAGTGGATTTGTTTGTGTTCTAATTAATGTGTATTCAATTGAATTGTTATCAAACTTTTAGTGGAATTTTTTTCTTTAAATTTGTTGAATAAATCCATTTTCATCAAGGAAATTGTTTGGTGCAGGAGGGAGGGCAATAGAAAAGGGTGGTGGTTTAAGTTTAAAAGTCTTGGTTCATATGCAAGGTAACTACTACTTTCTCACTTTTGGTTCTCTGCATACTGGGTCACCAGGCTTTAGTATTTTGCTTACTATTTTGTTGCACTCACACTTTTCGAAGGGATTGGGTATTGTTGTTGTTGATCATTATCATTATTTTTTGATTTCCACTTCAAGGTTGCACCTCCTCAAAAAAAGAAAAAAATATCAACTATAAGCACAAATTCTAATGTGTAGTTTTTATCGCAAATTGGGCAAATGAAACCAATATGATGACCACGCTTTTTAAGGTTGCTTGTGTTGCATTAATCGATGTAAACTTATGTGAAATTACGCAATTGGCACTCGATTGGGAATGATTTATCTCAGAAATAACGTGAAGTCAGTGAGTATACATGTTTTATTTGAGGTGGGCCAATATTTTACAATGTTTGTAATTTATTAACCGTTACTTAATTTATTCATTGGACAATTTTTCAGCCATTTTTTACCCGTCTTCTTTCGCTATAGTAAAATATGTCAACGATAATTATAAGTCATACCCGTCCATCGGACGGGTTTTGACACTAGTATATATATATATATATATATATATATATATATATATATATATATATATATATATATATATATATATATATATATATATATATATATATATATATATACTAAACAATGTTTTTATAATCCAAATTCATCTACTATTTATATGTGACTACTTTTGTACATCGCCTTGCGGCCACGACAAACCAAAGACTCATTTGTTTTAATGCTTTTTATTTTCGTACGTGTATATCTAAGCACTCCATGAGCCAAAGCTAGCCAATACTTACCAAACTGATTTTAAACTTGAATATCACCACACAAGCAACAACAATATAAAACTTTTAACTTCTTAACCGTTATCGAGTCAAAATATAAAGATAGTAATTAAAGCATTGTTATATTAATTATAGGTCGCGTGACGGTACTTCGTGCATCTACTACTTGATCTTTTTCACTACTCGGATACTACATTGCTAAGGTGAG
Organism: Chrysanthemum lavandulifolium; assembly: GCA_022545495.1. Classification (NCBI taxonomy): domain Eukaryota; kingdom Viridiplantae; phylum Streptophyta; class Magnoliopsida; order Asterales; family Asteraceae; genus Chrysanthemum; species Chrysanthemum lavandulifolium. The sequence continues at coordinate 184,635,042 of CM040239.1, read as the reverse complement.
TTCATAGCCTCGCTTCTACTTGTTTTCAACCTCATGAGAGATGCATGCTATAAACTAGAACACAAGTCTTTTCTTAAAATGTATGCTTGCTCGATCATTATTATTATAGCCTAAGTTGCACCGAAAGTCCTTTCATCATGAACCATTAATCACTTGCGGTGAACGCGAATATTGTGGATAGTACTATGTGAATTAACGACCCCGACTCGGTTATCGGAAATAACCGGGGCGCACTATATTTGGTTATCTATGGAATTGGCAATTCCATCTGGGGGCAAATTTTATTACTTACACCAGTAATTAGGTGTATACAGTTAGTTTGGTGTCATGAGCTTAGTGCATAATAATAATCTCTGTTTTCTATGGTAATTGTCTTCGAAGCAATTATCATCTTTTACTTGTGTTCAACCATTTATTAAACCTATAAATATCACTCAACATTTTTGTTGATCTTTTTAAGCATGCTTATCTCAGGTACTAATTAGGATATCATGAATGCACGGAGTGGACGTCTTGGGATGCTAGGAGTGGTGTTTTAAATAAAGTTATCATTTCACAAACATTTGAACTATCTTTTGTGTAACTTCAAACTTGTGGTACTTTTCTCTTGTTATCCAAAACATTGAGTTTCTATGAAATGGTAACAATCTTTTATTAAAACGTCTCTTTTAGAGTCGTTTTCTATAACTTATGACTGTGATCCTCTAAGTAATACCCCGAATAGTCTTCTGTTGTCATATTATGATTTTGGGGGTGTTACAGATTGTGTTGGGAATTATACGTTTGAGTTGATAAGACAAAAAGAATGAAACAAGAGGGACTTAATATGACAAGAAGGAAACCTACAAAAAGATGGAAGGACTTTCTTGCAAAAGAAGTTTTATTTATTAGTCCTTATTCTCTAGTATATAAAGAGGACATAGGTGTAAGTTTTATATATGTCTTCCAAGATGTAGTCGACTTAAAGGGTGTGTGTGTGTCCTAGGCGTATAGTCTTGTAAACGCCTAGGTTATTAGTTTAGTTAGTAGACGTGTTTCTATAAACGTCTAAGATTAGTTAGTGTTAGTGATTGAAAACCTTGTTCAATAGCAAAGTATTATTAGTTTATTCCGCTGTGCATGTTATAATCTTTGTTATTGTTATCCCTAGCTGAGCTTATAAACGATCTTATCAATTGGTATCAGAGCGGGGAGATCTTGATATAGGGATCTACAAGGTTTTATTGTCGAAGGAAGAAAGCAGTTTTGAAGATGTTTATTGTCGACTGAAGCAGATTTAAAAAATAAATAATTTTTTTTAGGTGCGTTAAACAACGAACTTTTGGATCTCACATAATTTTACACGCACATGGGATAATTTTGGATGATGCTTATTTTTAATTGATCGTTATTGCGGGCGATCCGTGTTGACGAAAGTGTTCTATTATATGGGCAAGTGGGATTGAATTTAACGTGGTATGGTGTATGGTTGTTATTGTGTACATGCCTTTGATTGGTCCTGAATGAATGGTCACTTACATGGTATTAATATGTTGAATAAAGTGCATCACGTGGTTCGTGTGTGGGACTGTTTTGATATTCATTAATTAGAAGGATGGATTCTATGTGCTATGGTGTACTGTTCTTACGATGGTCTCGTGATTTGATTGGTCGAATATAAGATATTCATGTGATTGTTGTCGGTGGGATCAACATATTTTGTTCAAGTGGTCACGTGATAACAGGATGGAAGATTATCTCGTTTTATCTGGTCTCGACTTTCAATTTAATATTGGACCACGTGATGATAAGTAATTTGAGGATATTTACTGGTTGAAAGCACGTGATTGAAGGAAGGTCCCAAGTATTTTAGATTGGTTATATTATTTTGGATTAATTTCATATTTCACCCTACTTTCATGATTAATTTCATATATACCCAAAGTGCAAGTATTTAATGCATAATGTACAATGTTTTTAATGCATGTTTGGGTATATATGAAATTTCCAATTAAAAGGAGGGGAGATACGAAATTGCCCCTATTATTTTATTCGTTTGAGCTATAGTTTGTTTGGATATTACGATGGACCTACGACAGTACTTTGTATCATATGGGGATTTACGCTGATCTCAACATATTAATTCTGGTCACACAAGTACTGCTTATTTATTTATTGTGCTCAAAGTACTGGTCTCTTTTTCAAAGTACTGTTGGAATTTTATTCACCTCGAAGGTACTGCTACTCAAGTTTCAAAGTACTGCTTGAACGCGATGAAAGTACTTGCTACGCAGCAAAATCGCTTTTAGATTTGGCGACAAGACAATGACAAAAAGCGCCACTAATTGCAATAGTGACAGTTGGTGACGAATTTGTGACAGATTATGTGTCGCTAATGAAAGAATTTTGTGACGGCTTTGGGACGTAAAAAGTGTTGCTAATAGGACTGCTTTTGGAATTGAGGGAAGTCGAGCATAATAATTGTTATGGTTTTGGATGACACACACGTAATGGTTATTTGGTTCACACACAGTGAAGAAGTTTTGTTCTTAAAAAGGATTTAAAAAGGCTCATTATGGAGATTTATTGAAGAATTGATTACGAAGAGGATTATTTATCACTTATTTGAAGGTGAAGTGGAATTACTTGGTTTGTGTTCTTATCATCTAGCTTGTTGAATCTAGCAATGTGTGATTTTTCTTATGATGCTCTATGCACATTGGCTATCACTTAAAGGAGTTACATTGTAGTGCCGTGTCTCATACTAGTTGAGGATTCTTTTCAAGGGATTGTGGTCGACTTATATTTGTTGGTTCAGTATAAGTATGGAGTTCCGTGGATAGTAAAATATTTAAGACACAAGTTTGGGAAATTCTACTTCTTCATCAAGTTCGTTATATTTGGTTTTCTTCACAAAGTGATCATTACAAGGAGCTTATGATTTTGAAGAATTAAGAAGATGGTTAACATATGGTTTTAGGGAAGCTTATTGTTAAAAGTTTAACCATCTACATGCATCACTCAAGGGAAGTTTTTGATTTTACCATCGTTGATCATTATTACTACTCGCTAGTTGAAGTTTTCACCGGTTTGGATCCATTTTTCTTATGATGCGTAATGGTGGGCGATTTGAAGCATTGAAGTCTTAGATTGGAAGTATGATATTGGTTCGTGGTGGTCAAGATCATTATTTGCATATGTTCCTATTTAGATAATAACAAAAGGGAAGAGATGTTTGAGTGGCGTGGCATGGATTAAGGGAAGACAAAGGAAGACATACTTGTTTCATTCATGGTGAGATCCACGATCTCAATTTCTACTTCGTCTAGGGAAGTTCGTTTCAAGAATGGTTTTGTCATTATCAACTAGGGGAAGATTGTTGGGAATTATACGTTTGAGTTGATAAGACAAAAGAATGAAACAAGAGGACTTAATATGACAAGAAGGAAACCTACAAAAAGATGGAAGGACTTTCTTGCAAAAGAAGTTTTATTTATTAGTCCTTATTCTCTAGTATATAAAGAGGACATAGGTGTAGGTTTTATATATGTCTTCCAAGATGTAGTCGACTTAAAGGGTGTGTGTGTGTCCTAGGCGTATAGTCTTGTAAACGCCTAGGTTATTAGTTTAGTTAGTAGACGTGTTTCTATAAACGTCTAAGATTAGTTAGTGTTAGTGATTGAAAACCTTGTTCAATAACAAAGTATTATTACTTATGAAGAGGATCTAGCACAGATTGAAGAAGATGCACTTGAAGAAATTGATATCGTGGCAAGTTGCTATGATCAACGCAAGGATCAAAAAGTACATGAAGAAGACAGTAAAAGTATTGATTTCAAACCAAAACAAGGAATAACTTTTGAAAATCTCAAATTGAATGCTTCAATTGTCAAAAGACCGTCACTTTGCAAGGGAGTGCAGTTTGCTAAGTATCACAAATGTAACATCCGAGAAGCCAAAACTGAGCTTAAAGAAATTCCAAGAATCAAACAAAGGCTTTGGTTGCTCAAGAGAATCTATCGAAGTTGACCGGAGTGAAGAATTTGATGATGAACCAAAGGACTTCACCAGATGGTAGCAATGGAAGATGAAGTTAAAGACACGTGGAAGCATTGACCGGAGCACTACTATTGATGAAGACTCGAACATGCCGCTTTGGAATCGATGATGGCTTTGGAGGATTTGATTGGAGCAAAGAAAGTGAAGATGATCCTGTTCTTCTTGCTATGGTGGCTACTTCACCAACTCGCCTCCTATCTCGAGGTATGCTCAAACTGTTATGAGTTCTATCTAAAATTGCTTAACAATTATGTGATTGAAAGAGATAATTGTATTAGGGCTAGGTCCGAGGTAGCAGTTATCAAATCACTTTAGAGTCTATGGAAGCCAAAATATTAACTCATGAAAATAATGAAATGGCTTCAATGAAAAATATGAACAATGTGATTATCGCTAAAACTTAGTGAATGGAAACTAAACTGTAAAATTGCCGAAATTGAGAAATTAACTAAGGAAAGAGATGATTTGTTAGCTAAGTTTGTCGCTTGGGGAGAGTCCGCTTGTCTCATATTGCTTATGTTGAAAAAGCAGGCGGCTTACATTAGAACAGCTTAGGATTTGGAATGGACTTTAGTAACATAGATGAAAACCAACCTAGTGATCGTGATGATGGTGTTTTGAGGACATAACCACTAGTGATGATGAGCTCATTAACTATGTAGATACATCTAGAAATGAGGGCTCAATAAGTGAACCACCTCCGAATATAAGAAAGACAATGGTTATCATGTCGCTCCTCATCCCATTAGTCATCAACCCTCTAGGCCCGATGTTTCGCTTTGGAGTAGACAGTCTAGAGTTTAGGAAGAAGCTTGTAGCTCAATCTATGTCCGAGAAACCCAAAGAAGTCGTGAAAATAATGTTCAAAATCAAGCAAGACCTTCGCAAAACCTTTTCAAAACAAGATCGCTAAACCTTTTGGGGATAACTTTGGTCAAAACAGATTTTATCATTCACCAAGAAAGCAAAATAATTTTGGGCATAGACATAGAAGAAATCACTTTGGACATATGGGTCAAAAACTGTGTTTTGTGTGTTATAGTCCTCATCACTTAATCAAAGATTGTGACAAACACTCGTAATATCTAAGCAAGTTTCCAAGGAATAAGTCTACCAACCGTAAACCTAGAGAGCATAAACCAGTTTGGAATAATTCAAATAGGATTAATCACATAAACTTCACACCGATCACGATACCCACATCGAGAAGACCTTTAGTATCTCACAAGATTTTCCAAAGTCTCGCCGTAAACAAGGTATCGATCATACTACTTGGAATAGGAATCCTAGGAAATCTCACTATCAACCTAGAAGGTATTCCAATACACATAGGGGATCTAGATCACAGAACCACCGTTAAAACCGAATGGGTTAAAAGGAAAGCATCACGAGGGACAAACAAGACGCTCCACAAAAGTGAATTAGATGTTTTGTGATACAAGAAAGTGCTAATAATCGGTGAAAGAGATTTATGTTGAAAACCGAAAGTTTTGAAAATCCACATGCTAAAAACCAAAAGATAATTTTGGATCATCATTTGAAGGATAATGGGAATTACATACTCAAGGAATTTGAGTTTGTAACACCACAAGGGAACACAAGTCAAGAATGGCTTGGGTTCCTAAAAGTTTCTAACTCTTTTCTTTGTGCGTGGCAACCCGAAGAGGAGCTTAAAGATCATCTTATTGTGGATAGTGGTTGCTCGGCAAGATGACAGAGATAAAGAGATCCCGTCTCGATTTTAGATCTATTAGTGGAGGAAGAGTTGCTTTTGGGAATGATCCCAATGGAGGAAGGATTACCGGAAAGGAACAATCAAAGTCGGAAGAATCGATTTTGAGAATGTTAGATATGTGAAGGAGCTAAAGTTCAACTTGTTGTCGGCCTCTCAAATCGTGATAAAAGCATCCGTGTTATTCACTAACACATAATGTCTTATTCTTTCATCCGACTTCAAACCCATTGTCGATGACTTGGTAGTACTCGTGAGTACCACGGACTAATGATGTGTATAGTCCGGACATGAAGAGTCTTCACTCTTATGGAAGGGCCACTGCTTAGTGGCAAAAGCATCAATCAAGAAGCACATCGCTGGCATAGAAGATTGGGCCATGTTAACTACAAGAATATCAATAAACCGGTCAAAGGCAACTTAGTTAGAGGTTTACCTTCAAAGACTTACAAGAATGATCATTCATGTTTGGCATGCAAGAAGGGTAACAACATAAAGCTTCATGCAAGAAGCTTGAGGAAAGAACTATAAGAGAACCATTGGAGTTGTTACATATGGATCTGTTTGGACTGTCTCGTGGCAAGTTTAAACAAGAAGAAGTACCGCTTGGTTATTACAGATGATTGCGAGAGATTCAGTTGGGTTTTCTTTTGGGCTTTAAAGATGATACTTTTGATGCTATTCGGACTCTAATTATAGCAATCGAAAACCAATTAAGACTCAAAGTTAGAGGTATTAGATGTGACAATGGGATGAATTCAAGAATAAACTTATGGATGACTTCGTATAACAAAGGAATCAAAAGGGAGTTCAGTATTGCAAGAACACCACAGCAAAATGGTGTTGCAGAAAGAAAAAATAGGACTTTGATTGAAGCGGCCAGAACTATGCTTGCAAACTCTCAACTACCTATTCAATTCGGCCGAGGTCAAGTATCGCTTGTTATGTTCTTAACAGTATCCACACAAAACCACAAATGAAGACACCTTATGAGTTCTTGATGGGCAACAAACCCAACATTCGATTCTTGAAGCCTTTTGGATGTCCTCTCACTATTTTAAACACCATTGATAATTTGGGTAAGTTTGATGGCAAGTCGGAAGAAGGTTATTTATTGGGTTATTGTACCAACAAAGAAAGGCTTTAGAGTCTACAACAAAGTTACTAAGAAGGTTCAAGATTGTCTTCATGTTGAGTTTTTAGAAGATCAAGAGAATCAGAAGGGTAAAGGTCCTGATTGGATGTTTGATCTTGAAGTTTTAACTCCATCCATGAACTATGTACCTGTAAGAGAAGAGAACAAACCTGTGTATCATGGAGAAGATTCACAATATGTTGTTCATGGAGTTCATATTAGACCTGATGCTGTTTCTGATGAAGATCCTTTAAGTCCAAAACAAAGTACTGTTGTTCCTAAGCAAAGTACTGTTTCTCCAAAACAAAGTACTGTTGCACCACAATCCTCATTATCTGCTGAGGATCAATCTATACAAGAGGAACTTAATCAGATGCTTCTTCAAGATGTATTAGCACATTCTTACACTGATGAACAAAGGAGAGCTTATGAAGAGGCAAAGAAGACCAAGACTGCAGAATTTTCTCACAAGATTTTGACAAGATTTTTCAACCAAAGTATCACTTGCACTGATGATGATTTTAGATGATTTGGCTGATCCTACCATGCCTGGGTTAGAAGAAACTGATGATGAGCTTGAAGATGAAGGTATTTTCTCAGACTCCAATGTAGGTGCTGATTATACTAACTTGGATGATACATATGGAGTTCCACAGTCACCAATCTTACGAATTCATAAGAATCATCCAGCTGATCAAATCATTGGTCCTTCTACTTCTGGAGTAATTACAAGACACAAAGCTAAGGGTTTCCCAAAACCTCACAATGCTTTACTTAGCTTTGTGTATAAACAAAACAGGCTGAATCATAAGGACCATCAAACCTGCTTATTTACTTGTTTCATCTCTCAAGAGGAACCTAAGAATATTGCTCAAGCTTTGACCAAAGAAAGCTGGGTTGAAGCTATGCAGGAAGAACTTCTTCAATTTAAACTTCAAGAAGTTTGGGTTTTATGTGATCTTCCAGATGGGAAGAGAGTTATTGGAACCCGATGGGTTTTTAGAGTCAAAAGAGATGAAAGAGGCAATGTTATCAAAAACAAGGCAAGGTTAGTTGCTCAAGGTTATAGATGGAAGAAGGAGTAGATTATGATGAGGTATTTGCTCTGTGGCAAGGATTGAAGCAATTAGAATATTTCTTGCTTTTGCTTCTTATATGGGTTTTCAGGTCTATCAAATGGATGTCAAGAGTGCCTTTCTTTATGGCACTATAACAGAAGAGGTGTATGTTAAGCAACCTCCAGGTTTTGAAGATCCTAAACATCCAAACAAAGTCTATAAGGTGGTTAAGGCTCTTTATGGCCTTCATCAGGCACCTAGAGCTTGGTATCAAAGACTCTCTACTTTCTTATTACAGCATGGATATAGGAGGGGAGCTATAGACAAGACTTTGTTTATCAAGAGAGACAAGAAGGATATCATGTTAGTTCAGGTTTATGTTGATGATATCATATTTGGAGCTACCAAACAGTCCATGGTTAAGGAGTTTGAGCAGCTGATGCAGAAGGAATTTCAAATGAGTTCAATGGGAGAGTTAACTTTCTTTTTAGGACTTCAAGTTAAGCAGTCAAAGGAAGGAATTTTTATCACCAAGACAAATATGTTACGTACATACTTAAGAAGTTTAATTTTGATGATATGAAGGTCACATTACACCTATTAAATCTATCAATTCATTGGGCAAAGATGAAGATGGACAGCCTGTTGAAGTCAAGTTATACAGATCTATGATTGGCTCTCTTATGTATCTTATCGCATCAAGGCCCGATATCATGTTTGCGCTTGTCTATGTGCAAGATATCAAGTCTCACCAAAGATCTCTCACATGAATGCAGAAAGCGTATCTTCGTTATTTAAAACAACAACCTAAGTTGGGGTTGTGGTATCCTAAAGAGTCACCTTTTCACTTGGAAGCTTTTTCAGATAGTGACTATGCGGTGATAATTATGATAGAAGATCAACAACCGGTGGATGCCAATATCTTGGAAGAAGGTTAGTCTCCGGCAATGCAAGAAGCGAGACAATTGCAAAGAACATCATCTCTCAAGTCGAATACGAGTCACGCAAGTGTTGTGGACAAGTTTTGTGGATGCGTAATCAACTCTTGGACTATGGGTTCAATTTCAAAAATACTCCTATCAATATTGATAATGAGAGTACCATTTGTATTGTGAAGAATCTCGTATCATTCCAAGACAAAGCATATTCAGATTAGGCATCACTTTATCGAGATTGTTATGAGCACAGCTCATCAATGTTATTAAGGTTCACACGGATGACAATGTAGTTGATTTACTCACAAAAGGTTTTGATGTGTCACGATTCAATCACTTGGTCGTGAGCATTGGAATGATTAACTACTAAGCTATGTTTGAGGGAGGACTATAAGTGTTAGTATAGTCCTGTGTATTGCTTGAGGGAGGATACTTGTTTATACTTAGTTTATATGAAGGAATTTGGCAAAGCATGTGTTTCTGAAAGTACCGCTTGGGAAAATCTTGCTTATGTGGAAAGTCTTGTTTGTCGACAAAGTCTTGTTCCAACGGTAATATTGATGGGTAATTGATAGTAACGGTAACTTTGTTATTTGGGTGTGATTTTCAAATCCCACCTATAAATAACTACTTCCGATTTTCCCTCTCATATTATTACTTAGAATCTTTTCCATACTTATCTCCCAATCACCATCTCTTTACTATTCGATAAATCTTTATTGTGCTCACTTATTCAACTATGGCGAATCGATTAACTGTTTCAAAGCACAATATGGTGGCTAATTTGGACAAGACTGAGGCAAATGTAGCTTTTTATGATATCATTGATTATCTTACTGGGTCGCCTATTAGTTATGCTCTTTTAGTTGAGCCGGATATTATTGAACCTTGGATTCAAGAATTTTGGGCTAATGCTAGAGATAATATGGAAGAGGATGAATATTATATTAGATCAACAGTGGTTGGACGGACTATCAAGATTACAGAGGCTTCTATTCGAGAAGATTTATTATTTGGTGATGAAGAAGGGGCTATTCGATTTGACAAGCACCTAATTTGGGATACTTTTAGAGATCTTGGTTATGAAGGGTCTTTGACAGAACAAACATTCAAGAAAGCATTATTCTGTCCTCAATGGAAGTTCTTGATTCATGTACTGCTCCATTGCATAAGTTCTAAAAGTACTTCTTGGGAGCAGTTTGGGTCAAATATAGCATCTGCTGTGGTTGGATTAGCTACCAACAGAGTGTTTAATTTTTCAAGGCTTATTTTGGATGGGATGCTTTCACATATTTCATCTGGGTCTAAATGGTTGATGTACCCAAGGTTTGTACAGGTTTTCTTAAACAAGCAATTGGCTGATGTTCCAAAACCTGCTGCTTTGTTACCTGTTATTGTGCAACAAGCCAAAATATTTACATTTATGGCTCGGAGAAGTGATTTGTTCAGAGGTGGAGATACTCCATTGACTACTACAATGCTGGAAGTTGTTCAAGCTGTACGTGATGAAGCTGGAGAGGATGAGGAAAGTGAAGGTGCTGCTTCTGTACCTAGTACTGCTTCACAAAGTGCTACCTCTCGTGGTGTCGCTTTCTCAAAGATCCGCATCGCCAAGTCTTTGCTACACAAGTCTCGCTTCTCGAGAAAGTCTTGATGCTTGAAACATGTTGTCATTACACCTCCAACATCTCTCCATGAATCTCAACACGAAGTTCAATCACCCTCTCAAGGAGATGAAGTTTCTATGGAATCTGAAGGTCAAGTTCTCAACAATTATGCTTTAACTAGGGAATAGACAAGGTTGAAGAAATCTTTTGCAGAGCAAGCTAAGGCGCTTAAGAAGTTGAAACGTAAGTATATGTGGTTAAGGAATTTTATTAAACCATATATTCAAGGTTATAATTTATGGGTTAAAGAGGAAAACAAACGCCGAAAGAAACTTCGTAAGGAATTAAAACGCAAGAAGGTTCATAAACCATCTTCTGTCAACTTGGGGAGGAATTTAGAAAAGGAAAATTTGAAAGAAGATGTTACGAAGAAGAAAGAAACTTAAGGTACTGAAGAAAAGATTATTTCAGATACTGAGGAACAAGAACAAGTTCAAGGTACTGATGATCAAGGTACTGAACATAAAAGTGCTGCTTTTCAAGATACTTCTAGACAAGAGGTAATAACACCACGAGTATTGAATTTTGATGAAGAAGCTGGTCCTTCTACAACTGTTATACAAGAAGAGGAGGAAGCTACATTCAAACCTATTCATTCTGCAAGTGATGATGAATTAATTGCTACAATTTTAGATTTGTCACAACCAAGAGGAGGAGTTACTATTAGAGATATACAAGAAGAAGAACAACAAAGAACTTCTCAACCTGCAATTGATCCAAAAGATAAAGGGAAAGGTGTTCTGGTTGAAACTAAGAAAAAGAAATTAACTTTAGCAGAACTTAGAGCAATTGAAGTTGCTAGGAATGAAGATGCAACTAGAAAAGTTCAAGAAGAGTTAAATGCTAAAGATAGAGAAGAACAGGAAGCTCAAGAAGCTCAAAATAGAGAAGCAGCTCAAAAGGTACAAGATGAATTAGATGTCAAGTCACGAACCATTACAATCACCTACTCTGTTAGATATATGTCAAGAAGACCTAATTTAGCAAAGAAAGGAATGCAATGATGGCATATTTAAAAAGCGAGAGGATATAAAGGATTGCGTGTTTAATTATGTGAATATGAAAAGACTATATGATGTTTGAGAGAAGCTTATAAGAAAGATGTTGCAGCATTAAAGACTTTAGAGAAGAAGCTTTTTGACCTAAGTCGAAAGAAAGAAGAGTTTGAAAAGAAAAGAAAATTGAAGTTTCGGATGTTCAATTTTCAAAGAAAGAAAAAGTTGAATTAAGGACTGAGACAAAGGATGAATTAAGAAACTATCTCAGAGTAGTAGATTTTGATTACTCAAAAGAAGATGCTGATATGAAGATGGATAGATCTCAGATTACTACTTTTAAAGTTGTGGAATCTAAAGAAGGAAGTTATATGATGTTTCACAGAAATGATGAAAGCTTCAAGCTGTTTAATAGGCTATGGGATGTTCTGCATGCAATAGATAGAGTGGATTTATTCCATTTATATCACTTGGTGAGAAACTATTTTGAACATCATTCTTTAGAAGGAATTGGTCTAGTACTACTTGGAGATCTCACTAGAGCATGGGAAGCTGAAGATCAGAGCAATGATGATATTTGGAAAGATCAAGAGAGCTGGGAGATTGTTTGTTGGAGATTCTTTGAAGAATCTAGAGTTCATGTTCTAGAGCTGGAAAATGGGACGATGATTCATATGTTTGCAGACAGAAGATATCCTCTCACTGTTGAACTGATGAGAAGGATGTTGGAGCATGGAATGGAAGTAGAAGAGGATAATGAAATTGCTCTCATGGTCATCAATTTGTTCATCAACTGGACTACTATTGCCGAGGATGATCAATAACCGGTATGAACTTTATTTGAATAAATACTTTTGATATATCGGTACTTTTATTCAAAGTATCGTTGATCGACAAGACTTTCATCAAAGTACTTGCTTGCGAGACATAAACCGCTTAAATAAATTTTTGAAGAAACCTTTTGTTAAGTAATAAATATTTTGAAACAAAGGTTCAATAAATGGTTTTGTGATGATAACATCAATAGGTTATCAATCCACCATGGTTACAAAAGGATTGACTAATCCATGAGCAAACGGCTCGTAAAGATATATCAAATCCGCTTTTAGTTGACAACTTGCTAATAAGTTGGATGGTACTCAACTCACCATATCGATGTAATGTGAAGAGTTGGCTAGCCCACAAGATAATGGCTTGTGGTAAAGGCGTGGAAAACCATTGTTTATAATTAGTTCACCATTAGATAGAAGAACTAACTAGTCCGTAAGGTACAACTTTTGGTAAAGACAAATCAAATCATTGATAGTCGGTGGTTTGCTAAAATCATATGGTTATCAATGTACCATGGTCTTACACACCAAAACATTTGGCTACTCCGTAGATAATGGCTTTGGTAAAGAGATCTAAATCCATTATTTTTCAATGATTCACTTGGAAGTGATGAGAATAGTATGCAACTTAAACCGAATTAATGTACAATTTGTCATATGTTGTTGTGTTCTTTGAAAAGATGGAGATTCTTTGATGTTCGTGAAAAGAACAATTCTAAGAGATACTTTGACAAGCACGATATTACAGATACAATATAAAGACTAAGAAACAATCCATTTTAAAGATGAAGTCATTAAAGATATATTCACAAAGGAACTTGAAGTCAAGCAAGTAGAATTCAAGTTAGGGAGGATTGTTGGGATATGAAAGTGTCAAGATATGAAAGTATCAAGTAAAAGTCGCAAATCTTGGAAGAAGTCAAAGAGTCAAAGCATTGCTAAAGACAAAGTCAAAGCTTGCACTATGAAGTCAAAGTACCGCAAGAACAAAAGAACTGTTATATTCGTTTATGGAAAGAATTGTATTCCATGTTTAGATTACTTGTCGTACAAGAATACAAATTGTAAACCGACTAGGATATCCTTGAGCCTATAAAAGGACTCCTAGATTGGCATTAGAGGTACGATTTACGTAAAGAGTTTTAGAGTTTACGAATTAGTGTTTTAGAGAAAGTTCGATTATCTTAGAGTTGTATTAGAGTATCCGCATAATAAGCGATTTAGAGTTTATAATAAAAGTTATTCTTCTTAGCTTTGTTAAGTAAATTCCGTACTTAATAAAGATTGCTCGGTGTTTCTTTGTTAATAACTTAGGATTTATCCGAGGTTATTAAACCTTAACAAGCTAGTTTAAGTTAGTTTGATTAAAGTATATCGATCCAACAAATTCTTGTATTTTCAAAACAAGTTGGACTATAACCACGCTTTCAAATGGACCATTTTACACCACCACATCACGTCCCACGCGCCTACTGCACCGATTACACGTATGAGATTCGCGGCGGATAATACATGACTAGTAAAATTTTGCATGATAAAAACTTATAATGTTAACTTTCATTTAGTTAGGCATTTAGATTTGCGTGGCAGATTATGCGCGACTAGCTAAATCTTATTTACTGCATGGCATTACTTATACTTATAAATGCACATTTTCTTTTGGGTTGTTACAGTACCATGTCTTCTGCTTCTCACCTTATTGATCTGACCTCTGACACTGAGATCGAGGACGCCATGTCCTCTACTACCGTGCCCCTGACACCGGCCGTTCTAGCACCTAGGTCCCCTACCGCGACATCCGGAGAGTCCGAACCTTTGAGGAGGGTGAGGTCGTCACATTCCACCCGCCTCGTCATACCCGAGCCACTGCTTTTTGGTCCCCTACCAATGATCAAGATCTTGAGTCACAAAGATGGCCGGCCCTTCTTGGACGTTATGTCACCTCCGCATGCTACTCCGCGCCTCCACCATTTCTCACTCATCATCACTACCTATTCGCCGGCGCGAAAGCTAGCTAGGTTCTCAAACCCACGAGCTCTGCGCTATTCTAAGAAGCCATTCCGATACCATAAGGATGGTGCTACCTTTATGCATACTGCTCGGAAACGAGTGAAGGCACCCATCACCTTTGTTCCACCTACTGACATACCATCATCTTCTGCTTTCCCACCACTAGCTTCGTCTACACCATCACCCATACCTACTTCACCACTACCACCACCTACCACTTTCATCTTACCAGTTTCGTCTCCACCCCATGCATCATCACCCTTGGTGATGCATACTGAGCTTGTGATATCTCTTAAGGAGAGAGTCCATTTTCCACCTTCACATTCCAACCCATATCATTATGCTGTGACTTGTACCTGTGAGCCGGGACCTTATAGGAGGGTTGACGCTAGACGTTGGTCCTTCTTGATGCCAGTCATTAGTCGATGGAGGTCAGAGGAGGGTTCACCGGGTGCTATGGAGCTTGGAGATCATTTGTTTGCTGCTACTGAGACTCTTCCTGTTACGGGAGAACCTCTTCACCACACTGTGCCATTGTTAGCTGCACGACTTCTGCAATGTGAGGATCAGCTTGAGGAGGCTATGTCATACGTCGATGAGGTTCCATTAGTCCGGGTTGAGAACATAAAGGACGAGGTTGGGGACCTTATTATCGGGAGGACCGCGATGGATGGAGTGCTTAATAGGATTGGTGCTCAGTCTGAGCGATCTGGTGAGGCAGTGACAGTTCTGGAGAGGAGGATGAAGTCGGAGAGATTGGAGCTGTTGGACAGAGTTGAGATGTTAGAGGGAGTTGTACATCGACAGTCTGAGCGGATAGTGATCATGGAGACTCGTACTGCGACCATTGAGCAGAGATTGGAGGCGAGAGATAGGGAGATGGATGACTTGGCTGAGCTTGTTCGTGACCTACAACGTCGAGTGAGTGGCACACCCGACAATCCATAGATCGGAGATTCACCTACTTAGTCTACTAGTACTTTAGCCTCGCCACTGTGGGTAATCGAGCAGAGGCTTTGTATTCGCATGTTTTGTTAAACTATCGAACAAGCTATTGATGTGACATTGTATGGTTATCGTATCGCTATGTATGGATGATGAACCTATGACATTATGGTTGTTTTCTTATGTTCTTATTTATGGTGATCTTCCTTATTTATCGGCTTATATAAATTGACGTGATCATTTATATATACTCTCTTGTGTGGTTCTAACATGTTGTGATTCTTTCTTATGATGATTATACTCTATTGATATTATGTGATGATCTTGACTATTATGAAATCATTTTTATAATAATTCTCACTTATGTTAAATGATTCTAAAATCTAAGTGTATGTCTTTAGAAAAATGGCAAGAACAAGGGCTACCTCTACCCCTACTCCAACTCCTGAGATGACCCCTGATGCAATTCGGAGACTGGTTACTAAGGAGATTGGTCGATTTGTCACACGACTTTCGAGGCGGTTCAAACAAATGAAGCTACGAATCAAGCCAATCGGAATGAAACTATTGTGAATCGCAAATGTGGATACAAGGAGTTTATGAATTGCAAACCTACCTTCTTCAAAGGAACCGAAGGCGCTGTTGGCCTTATTCATTGGTTCGAAAGATCTGAAACTGTGTTTCTCCTAAGTGATTGCTCGGAAGATTGCAAAGTGAAATTTGCTACTGGTACTCTACTAGAAAATGCATTGTCTTGGTGGAAAGCCCATGCCCAACCCATTGGCATGGAAGAAGCTTACAAAACCACTTGGACTGAATTGAAGCAATTGATGATGAAGCAATACTGCCCAAGGACCGAGATCAAGAAACTGGAAGATGAGTTCTATCATCTAACTACTAAGGGAAATGATCTCAAAACCTACTTCAAGCGTTTCCAAGAATTGAAAGCTTTATGCCCATCCATGGTTTCTGATAATGTCAAGTTGCTGGAAAACCTCATATGGGGATTACCCCGAAGCATTGAGGGCAACGTTACTACATCAAAGCCCAAGACTGTGGAAGAAGTGATCACAATTTCCTACCAACTCATGGATCAAGTCCTGAAACATGGACCCGTGCAAGGCAACAACGACAACAAAAGGAAATTTGATGACCGTCGAGGCAACACTTCAAACAACTACCATCATAACAACTCTTTCCATCACAACAATAACCGCAACAACAACAATCAAGGCCGCGAATAATCATAACCAACATCGAACAACAATCCCAACCCATACCACCAAACCAAAACAACCACCACAATCAAAAACCGTAGGCAAGAAGTTGCGCGGGCTTATGCCGCTACTCCCGCCATCGGAAAAGGCTATGCCGGATCACGCCTTTGTGCACTCGATGCAACCCGCATCATGTAGGACGTTGTACTATTAAGTGTGGGAAGTGTAACAAGGTGGGTCATACTCACAAGGATTGCCAAGCCTCTACCTAAGTAACCTTCAACCCATGGGAATAACTTGCTTTGATGTGAGAAATTTGGACATGTAAAAAGTAGATGCCCAAAGTCAGACGGGAACAACAACAACAACAACAACCCTGCTAGATCAAGAGCTTATGTGCTAGGAGATGGAGATGCACAAGAAAACCCGGACGTCGTCACGGGTACGTTTTCACTCAATTATCATTTAGCTAAAGTGTTATTTGATTCTGGAGCCGACAAAAGCTTTGTGTCTTCTAAGTTTGCACCTTTACTAAAAGTCACACCAACTACCCTAGATACCACTTATGAAGTAGAGTTAGCCGATGGAAAAATAGTAGGAACTAACACTATCCTTCGAGGTTGCAACCTATCTTTATCAAATCACCCGTTCGATATAGACCTTATGCCTATTCAACTTGGTAGCTTCGATGTTGTCATTGGCATGGATTGGCTATCCAAGAATCGTGCAAGAATCATTTGTGACGAGAAAGCCGTTCACATTCCTCTCAATGGCGAAACTATAATCATTCGGGTAACCGTAGTAAGACCCGATCAACATCATCTCGTGCAAGTTAAACGCAGTACATAGAAAAAGGATGCCATATTTTTCTAGCACAAGTAACGGAGAAGAAGGAAGCGGATGAGAAACAACTAAAAGACGCCCCGTGGCTAGGGACTTTCCCAAGTATTTCCGAAGATTTGCCGGCCTTCCTCCTGCCGCAAGTAGAATTCAAATTGAGCTAGTGCCGGAGCGGCACCGTGGCACGAGCTCCTTATAGATTGGCACCCTCCGAACTACAAGAGTTGTCTGACCAACTCCAAGAACTGTCCAAAAAAGGATTTATTCGACCGAGTTCTTCACCTTGGGGAGCCTGTGTCTTATTTGTCAAAAGAAGGACGAATCTTTCCGTATGTGCATCGATTACCGAGAGTTGAACAAACTAACGGTGAAAAATCGCTATCCAACGCCTAGGATTAATGATCCGCTTGACCAACGCAAGGGTCAAGCGCTACTCAAAGATTGATCGAGATCCGATATCACCAACCGAGAGTTAGAGAAGAAGATATTCCAAAACCGCTTTACGAACACGACACGCCACTATGAGTTCCAAGTGATGCCATTTGGTTTGACAAATACACCGGCGGTATTTATGGACCAAATGAACCGAGTGTGTAAACCTTACTTGGTCAAATTTGTAATTGTAGGTTCATTGATGACATGCTCATCTATTCTCGTAACAAGGAAGAGCATGCGAAACACTTGAAAGCCATTCTAGAGCTACTCAAGAAAGAAGAACTGCATGCTAAGTTTTCCAAGTGCGACTTCTGGATTCAAAAGGTTCAATTCCTTCGTCACGTGATAGATAGTAATGGTCTTCATGTTGATCCTTCAAAGATCGAAGCTATCAAAGATTGGTCATCCCCTACTACCCCTACCGAGATACGCTAATTTTTGGGTCTTGCGGGGTATTATCGAAGATTTATCGAAAGGTTCTCGAAAATCGCTAAACCTCTAACGGAGCTAACCCAAAAAAAGAAGAATTTTGACTAGGGTGAAAAACAAGAGTTAGCCTTTCAACTCTTGAAACAAAAGCTTTGTGAAGCTCCTATCCTAGCCTTACCCGATGGAGTGGAATATTTTGTGGTCTACTGTGATGCATCACACCTAGGGTTAGGTGCGGTATTGATGCAAAGGAACAAGGTAATCGCTTATGCTTCGCGATAACTCAAAACTCACGAAAAGTACTACACTACCCATGACTTGGAATTGAGAGCCGTGGTTTTCGCCCTCAAAATATGGAGACATTACCTATATGGAACCAAGTGTATGGTGTTCACCGACCATAAAAGTCTCCAACACATTCTCGATCAAAAGGAGTTAAACATGCGACAACGCCGATGGCTAGAATTGCTTAGTGATTACGACTGTGAAATTCGTTATCACCTGGGAAAAGCAAATGTCGTGGCAGATGCTCTTAGTCGAACGGATGGACCTAAACCTCTTCTAGTAAGATCTTTGGGAATGACAATTAAGTCTCCCCTTCCATCAAAAATTTAGAAGCTCAAGTCAAGCTCTCAAACCGAAAACCGTCCCAATGAGAGAATCTTTGAATGCTTGGGAGCGAGAACGCTTTGCGCAAAGATCGGATGGAACCTTATGTTTTGGCGATAGAAGTTGGATACCACTCTATGGAGGAATACGGGAACTCATTATGCATGATTCTCACAAGTCTAAATATTCCATTCACCCGGGATCCGACAAAATGTACCAAGATCTCAAGAACCTTTATTGGTGGCCAAGCATGAATGCTGAAATTGCAACATATGTTGGGAAATGTCTCACCTATTCTCGAGTCAAAGCCGAATGTCAAAAGCCCTCCGGATTGTTAACTCAACCTGAACTCCCAGTTTGGAAGTGGGAGAGAATCACTATGGATTTCATAACCAAACTACCAAAGACTGCTAGAGGTTACGACACCATTTGGGTTATCATCGATCGCCTTACAAAATCCGCTCATTTCTTACCCATCAAGGAAAATGACGAAATGGAAACCCTTGCTCAACTATACCTTAAGGAAATCGTGTCCCGTCATGGAGTGCCAATTTCCATCATCTCTCGATCATGATCGCTTTACTTCACACTGAAATCTCTTCAAAAGGCTTTAGGTACTCGCTTGATATGAGTACCGTGATATCATCCTCAAACCGATGGCCAAAGCGAAAGGACTATCCAAACCTTGGAAGACATGCTTCGAGCATGTGTGATCGATTTTGGAAAAGGTTGGGATAAACACTTGCCTTTGGCGGAATTCTCCTACAACAATAGTTACCACGCAAGCATCAAGGCAGCTCTATTTGAGGCACTCTATGGTCAGAAGTGTCGATCGCCCGTTTGTTGGGCCGAAGTTGGAGATGTCCAACTCACTGGACCTGAGCTTGTCCAAGAAACAACCAAGAAGATTGTGCAAATTCATCAACGACTTCAAGCTGCTAGAGATCGACAAAAGAGTTATGCCGATGTTAGAAGGAAGCCCATGGAATTTCAAGTTGGTGATCGAGTTATGTTGAAAGTATCACCTTGGAAAGGAAAGGTTTGATTTGGAAAACGAGGAAAGTTACATCCTCGATACAATGGTCCTTTCAAGATTCTGGAGAGAATCGGCCCGGTTGCATACAAGCTTGAACTCCGGAAGAACTTAGTAGAGTGCACCCTACCTTTCACGTCTCGAATCTGAAGAAATTCTTGTCGGATGAATCTCTTGTTGTTTCTCTAAAAGAGATTAAGCTCGATGACAAGCTCAACTTCGTCGAAGAACCAATTGAAATCATGGATAGGGAAGTCAAGCGACTTAAGCAAAGTCGCATCCCTATCGTCAAGGTTAGATGGAACTCCAAGAGAGGACCGGAGCACACGTGGGAATGCGAAGACACCATGCGTGTTAAGTACCCACATCTGTTTGCTAATCCGACCCCGACAACCACCGTAAACTAATATTCCGAGGACGAAATCCTCTTAAGGGGTAGGTACTGTAGCCACCTGAAAAATCTCACTATTTTAAATCTTCATATTAATGAACTAGACTGTTTATCAAAACTTATTTGATCTAAGTTGAGCATTTAGCATGTACATTTCATTTTTCTTGCATAAAAATTTATGCATATCCGAGTAGTCTTATTTAACTATGCCTAATACTTATTGATAACAAAATCAGTCTCACAAGAAAGACTTTCTTGTCTTACGAATCCGCACGCGTACCAATTTAATAAAAGAAAAACATGAAAAATAAAAACTAATTAATAAAAATGAAAATTTCATCATTATAACAATTTATTTAAAATGTGTCCGAAAATATAGGTATTATATTTTTACCATTAGGGATTATATTTTTACAAGTTTAACAGCGGGACGCAAAATACTCTTAATACTAAATAAAATATACAAAGTGATAAATACTACTACAATTTACAAAAACAAAAACAAAAAAAAAAAACAAAAAAACAAAAAAAAGGAGAAAATAAAACTTGTCCTAACCCACACAAACCCACGCCTCTCCTGATAACCCTCTTTTTCTTCTGTCTTCCTCAGAAACCACGCCCCCACAACCTGCAACCCTTCCTCCAAATTGCCTCCTCTCCTCTTACTTCTACACACGCCTCCCACCTCCATTAGTGGTAAACCCTCCAAACTCCTTTCCAAACATCAGAAGTTAACTTTAACCAAAGATTGGACACATCCTTGGCTTTTCCATGGGAACAAATCGACAAAACCAAGGTCCCTTTGTCCTCCTTGGACCACGACTGGAAGACATCATCAAGAGAGCCACGTGAAGACCTGCAATCCCTGGAGATATTACTCAAAGTGGACTCATACCTCATCCCCACATTCGAATGTACAAGTCAAACCAACCATTCTTACCCCTTTATATACCCCAATCGATTCACAGGTTGATACCACAACTCACAACCAAAAAGAAAAACTAGAAAGATTACTCTAAGTGCTAGGTGGGTTCCTGTTTGGTTCGATTGGTGTTCAAGAGTTCTTTGGTTTGGCTTCTCTTTTCAACCGAATCCTTAGCACCCTTTTTGTATGAACATTAGCATTTTTGATTAATAGTATTTGTTTTGTTTTTATGCAATCAAGATTCAATTATAATTAAGATGTTATTTTAGTGTGAATGGTTTGCCATAAATCATGGCTTGTTCTTGATGGCGTACCACTCCTTTCATTTTTGGTCGAATGGTACATAAGTATCAAGTAAGTCGATAGTTAAGAAAAGCTTGTGTGGTGAAATTTTTTGAAACATATGGCTGTAGAAGTGCTGGTATGGTTATTTGTTTGTGTACTTGGTCAAAACCCACGATGGGTAATTGTTGCTCCGCCTAACCCATCTTAGGAGCATCTAACGAATTTAAGGGTGTCTCGACTCAAGTAAAAACCCACGAGGGTAAAGAGTCGAGTGACCAAGCCGGGTTGTACCCGACTGTGGTAAAACACCAGTAACAATAAACTGATAATATGCTCGTTTTGTATCTTTTGATCTTCGCTTAAGGTTGTCATCAAATGCATATTTAGAACATAAAGATGGTGTTAATAACTAAAATAGTTCATGGGTTAAAAAGCTTTGGTGAGTGTGTGTGTGTCATGTTTGAGTTTTGTTGTCGAGATGGTAGTTTATTTCCCTTGTCTTTGTCACTTCGTGACGGAAAATTTGAGGTTGTTTCGTGACATCGGTCGATTGCTTATTTTGAACCCCCTCCTCTTCTTGACGCCCACACCGAGTGATCGCAGTTTTGAAACTCGGTATGGTCATGAGTACAATTCGATGTTCTGAGTTGATAGTATCAGACTTATAGAACTGGTGTATATCATGGTAAGTATTATATTAGGACTTTCATTCCATTTTCTTCCTTCCAAATCGAAAGTCCAAATAACCAGACAAATGTTTTTTTTTTGAATAACTTGTGTTACCAACTGGGCTTGCGTGTATGTGTTGGTGCCAAGGCCCAACATGCCAAATAATGGTAGTTACAAATAAGTAAAAGAGAGCACAAGTATTTATTAACAAATGAGTATCCAATAAAGTGAGGTAGTGTAAATTATGCCCCAATCGTCATTTTAATCGAGTCAAGATTTCTTGTTTTCCCTCGGTCCATCTCGCGTCTCGTTCTCGAACCATTTACTTTTGACACCGTCTCACGACATAACCTAAATTGCTAAGCATACTTTGTAAACACGTTTTAAATGCAACTAGTAAACAACTAAACCTTTTTATGATCACTAAACCTATAACTCTAGGTCATGTACCAACTAATAAGAAAATATAAATTACAACATACCTTGAGCTTATCAAACACATTTTATAAATGTATATTATAAACGGATAATAGGCAAAAATCTAGATCTTTGAATCAATAGTTAATATGTCACATAGCGGTACTAAACGGATTAATGAAATAACACAACAATGGGTTAATGATTATTGTAACAGCTTGGTCACCACATATAATAAAAACGTATAAATGGGTCATGCCTTATAATTTTAAAATGTTTACTTATAACTTATAAATATATATGTGTGTATATATATATATATATATATATATATATATATATATATATATATATATATATATATATATATATATATATATATATATATATATATATATATATATATATATATATATATATATATATATATAGTGTAAGGTTATGTTCGTAACCAAGAAAAATGAGAGAAGCTCATGAGAACCAGCTTTGTACTCCTAATATTATATAATGTACTACATATCAATGCAAAATGGCATTTTTGAAAATATATGTAGTTTAATTTTGATAAAAAATTAAATTAGGGGTAAAGTAGTAATTTATAACTTCCTTAAAATTAGCATCTCACCCCTAAAATCGTGTATCCCTATTTCATTATTTTCAAGATATGCACATTCCCATCTCTTCACCAAAAAACCGTTGTCATCTCCCCTCTAAACCTAAACCCAATTAAAAATTTAATTGGTATATATGTACAGCCACCATGATCCTCTCCCTGGTTTGATTCAATTTTGCCTCTCTATATATTATGTATGAAGTAATCAACAAATCAAATTCTTCATAAAAGTTTCATTCATTATGAATATGTTGCTGGTGGTGTTTCGAGATTCCGATTTAGAAGAATATTTTTTTTGCGCTGCAGGTTCATAGATTCGATCTTGTTTCTCTCTGAAAAATTATGTGTTTTGATATGATCATATATTCGATGTGAATTTTTCTTGGCTTTGGAACTGAATTTTTTTGACATTCGTTCTGAAAACAACATATGCGTTTCGATTTGAAATTCAGATCTACGACTTCAACAACTTTTTGTTATTGTTTTTTTTTTCCCTTTTTTCAACATTTGTTTGGTTAAAATGCGGTTGTGATTTGTTATATGTAGATGATGATTTAAATTATTAGGTTAGACTTGATGTTGATAGATTGTGTAAGTATTGGTGACACGTAACTAAATGTAATCAATATACACATTTTAGTTATTCATTGCCGTCACTTTATTCGAATTGGGATTGGATGATTTTCATTCACATATACACATTTTAGTCAAAGGAAATCAATATTTTAATTATACATTTTAGTCAAAGGGATTACATGGGTGTTTGATTATGACTTAGTTGTTTCAAGATCAGTGCACTTTTTCTCAGGATGAACATTTAAAAATCGTTTTGTCAATTTTCTCTAAGTCATCTTTTTTCTTTTGTTTGTGAAATCCTTAATTTAAATTAATTTCTTCGGTAGTTGACTGTCGTATTTATTTAGTTATCTAAATGTATTTCTTTTGTTTGTTGTTTCATTTTAACACATCGTGAGATATATGCTATGATGGGTTGTTTCGAATTCGTAAGTAAATCTTGTTCTATGGTTTTTTCATTAATTGTTTTGGAGAAATGTTATATGACATGTTGGGAAAACTAGGATTAAAAGATTAAATTACTAAAGTTGTTAAAAAAGAAACAAGGTGAACACATATTTAAAACAATCGGTCATCAATATAGTAGTTGTTTGTTTTGTTACAAAAAAGTATAGTTCTTGAAATGCATATATGTTTTACAATTGATACCAATAAAAGGAGTGTGCATATGTGTTATTGAGAGTGCATATGTGTTTTTACAGTTTCTGGTGAATTTGATGCCTTCTATGCATATGTTTTTTTACATTTTCAAAGTTTAAATGTATTGAAATTGCATATATGTTTTTAGTTATGATATAAAGATGTTTTGTGTTTAGTTCTGATTTAAGGGTGCACTTGTGTTTTATGTTTTAAGGTTGTACTGATTTATCAAAGAAGTCAAGAATACGGCCTCGTGTGAAAAAGCTAAAAATACATTGTGCATATGTGTTTTGTTAGTTGTTATGATTAAATAATTCATTTATTAATTGGTTGTGGTTACAGCTACAAGTATGATGAGCGATCTGAAGAGTGCACATGTGTTTTGTGCATACTATATAATGAGAAGATATGTATGATAAAGAAGTAAAGAGTAAAGACACAAGTGCACGCAGTAGATACAAGTGCATATAAAGTAACTTGAGTACACAAGTGCACGTTGTGGATGCTGGCACGACTTATATAAGTTAAGAGAGCAAGACGATAAAAATACATATGCACAAGGATTAAAAACATATGTGCAGATTTCATTTGTGTTTGAACCAGTCGAGGAATACATGTGCACGCCAAAAAGAAGAACCAACTGTTAAAGACATTAGATTATGCACATATGCATGCTTCATATATTTGTAATAAAATTGAACACAAGTGTAAACATAATGATGTTTGTACTAAAGATGAATATCATATCAATAAAGTAATACAATTTTTAAATTTAAAATTGCATAAATCTATTGTAAAAGTTTTATTTCTTGTATATATATTTATGTAATATTTTTTAAAGATACATGTGCATATACAAAATACTTACGCATTAACGAAAAATAAAATTGTCATAATGTATTTAATAGTTAACCTTATTTTTACAAAAACACATGTGCACATACTGCATTTTTAAATATGTTTGATGAAAAAAAAAACTGAAATTTAGGAGTTAAAAATTCGTTTTTACAAAAAAAAAATTCAAAAAGAAAATAAAAATAGTAATTTTACCATTATACCCTTTTGAATTAAATAATAAAATCAATATTCAAAAATTACGATTGGTTGATGCTTGGTTCTCATAGCTTCTGATTTTATTTGGTTCGAAAATAACCCTTCCATATATATATATACTCTTAAACAACGTTTTTATAATCCAAATTCATCAACTATTTATATGTGACTACTTTTGTACATCGCCTTGCGGCCACGACAAACCAAAAACTCATTCGTTTTAATGCTTTTTATTTTCGTACGTGTATATCTAAGCATTCCATGAGCCAAAGCTAGTCAATACTTACCTAACTGATTTTAAACTTGAATATCACCACACAAGCAACAACAATATAAAACTTTTAACTTCTTAACCGTTATCGAGTCAAAATATAAAGATAGTAATTAAAGCATTGTTATATTAATTATAGGTCGTGTGATGGTACTTCGTGCATCTACTACTTGATCTTTTTCACTACTCGGATACTACTTTGCTAAGGTGAGTTCATAGCCTCGCTTCTACTTGTTTTTCAACCCCCGCGAGGGAGATGCATGCTATAAACTAGAACACAAGTCTTTTCTTAAAATGCATGCTTGCCTGATCATTATTATTATAGCCTAAGTTGCCTGCCGAAAGTCCCTTTCATCATGAACCATTAATCACTTGCGAGTCAACGCGAATATTGTGGATAGTACTATGGGAATTAACGACCCCGACTCGGTTATCGGAAATAACCGGGGCGCACTATATTTGGTTATCTATGGAATTGGCAATTCCATCTGGGGGCAAATTTTATTACTTACACCAGTAATTAGGTGTATGCAGTTAGTTTGGTGTAATGAGCTTATTGTTTAATAATAATCTCTGTTTTCTATGGTAATTGTCTTCGAAGCAATTATCATCTTTTACTTGTGTTCAACCATTTATTAAACCTATGAATATCACTCAACATTTTTGTTGATGTTTTTAAGCATGCTTATCTCAGGTACTAATTAGGATATCATGAAGGCACGGAGTGGACGTCTTGGGATGCTAGGAGTGGTGTTTTAAATAAAGTTATCATTTCACAAACATTTGAACTATCTTTTGTGTAACTTCAAACTTGTGGTACTTTTCTCTTGTGATCCAAAACATTGAGTTTTTATGAAATGGTAACAATCTTTTATTAAAACGTCTCTTTTAGAGTCGTTTTCTATAACTTATGACTGTGATCCTCTAAGTGATACCCCGAATAGTCTTCCGCTGTCATATAATGATTTTGGGGGTGTTACATAAGCCCACAATAACACTAGATCTATCAATCAAATCCACTAGCTAGATGGAAATCCTAGCTACTAAATCGAACAAAAATCATTCATACAAACCAATATCTAACCCAAAACTGTTAAATCTAAACCACGCAATCACAAGATCTTTAATTAATTTTACAAACCCCAATTTATGACAAAGATTGTATGAAACCCTAGATATCAACAAACCATGATGATCAAGACCATAAGTTTTGATACCATGTCCAAATTATAAACATGTATTAAAACCATATTTGAACTCAACAACCGCCCGTTCGATTTATTAATCAATGTACAATACAAGAATCGAGTGCTATCTCAAACAACGAAACAATAAGCATAAATTCTCATAACAATAATTAAAAGAAAAAGAAGAACTCGATTGATATAGTTGATAAGTCGGTGGGATTGAATCAACACGATAACACAGGATAATATTGAAAGTTGAGAGAGAAAAACAGATATTTGATCGAGTTGCGAGGGTCAAAACCCTAGAACGAGTATATATAGCCTCTGAATACACTTCACCACCTGAAGATAATAGAAATAACACAAGTAGCCCTTGTAGTGTGACAAAACCACATTTAACACACTTATTTGTTTACCTTTATTGCATAACTAGTCCCTACAATCACAAGATCTTTAACTAATTTTACAAACCCCAAATTTATGACAAAGATTGAAACCCTAGATTTGATACCTTCTCCAACTTGTAACCATGCATCAAAACTAGGTTTGAACTCAACAACCAGCCGTTAGTTTAATTCATTAATCAGCGTAAAATACAAGAATAGAGTGCTATCTGAAATAGCGAAACAAAAAGATTCTCAAAACAAAACACTCATATAAGAAGAACTCAATCGATATAGTTGATAAGTCGATGGGAATGAATCAACATGATAACACATAATAATAATATGAGTAAACTAATCGTTCGTCCTTGTGGTTTGCGTTGACTGACTAGTTTCGTCATTTGACCGAAAAAAATGCACCATCCATCCTTAAATGCGAAACGTTATTTACCATTGGTCCCTTCCTTTAATGGCCTTCATTAACGGCCGTTAAGTTATCACACATGAGGGTATTTTCGTCTTTAGTCACATTAATATTTATGACTTATCATAGGTCCACCAATAATAACAAACAACTCCATCATTTACCAAAGCTTCACCTGCTACCATTTTCTACAAAATTAACCACCACCATTATCTTAAAAAACAATTCAAATAAATCCTAGAAATCCATTATGATATGAATCTTTCTTTTCTTTTTTTTACTGATTCTATTATATCACATATTCACCAATCATCATTATTATCTCATTCCAAGATTTCAAAAACATTGATTTTTTCATCAACCCAATGTCATCTTCAAAAATTAACAAATGCCAAATCCGAAATCCGAAATCCGAAAATCAAAAGCTTAAAAAAAATCAAACCCACTGATGAGTGTCTAAATACTTATCATTTTTGTACTATTTAAACTGCAAAAACATATGAAAACACTTTAAATGCATCAAAATGATGAAAATATCACAAATAAGTGTTTTATGTGTTTCAAATGCAAAAATACCAAAATCGTGTGAAAACGATCAAGTTTGCACAATTGGCGCTTTAGTTCCCCAAGTTTAAAAAGTTAAAAAAAAAAAAAAAAAAAAAAAAAAAAAAGTTTGATTCTCATTGAATCAATGGTTTCTGTTGAAACCTAATTTTTCTCAATGAATCAATGGTTTCTATTGAAGTTATAATGCTCGATGGTTTCTGTCAAGGCATACGTTTAATGAGATAATTCCACTAAATAATATCTGTCCTTAAATAAATATCCGGTCAAACACTCAAACTCAACTCCCGCACAAACCCATCCTTCCTCTCCTCACACATCAAAACCACCACCACCGTCCATCCCAACTTGCCACCTTATCCCGCCATGTCCCTCCACCTCCATGAAATAACCAAAGCATTTATTGCTTCTTCAAACCTAAAGCAATCTACAATCAAATATGACTTTTCCTCCAAAAGTGGAAATCAAAGGTCGGGATGAATTAGACCACATCAAAGGCTCGGGAATTGGTGGGATAGTCTCAAAAGTCCTGCAAGGACCCCAAAGATGATTATTTAAGAAGAAAGAAGACATAGAAAGAAGTTGTCACAGTTTTAGACCATTTTCGTAGTGTAAATTTAATTTCTGCTTTAAGTTTCACATAAAAGTTTGCTGGGTTTTGTAATTTCTGTATTGTACAAGTGAATTTAGTTATAATTGAAGTGTTTTCATTAATCAATTCTTAGTTTACTGCCTTATTTAGTTTTCCCGCCAAAACTGGTTCTTGTCAAAATCTAAGTTTTAATCTGTTACAATGGTTCAAATAAGCTTATTCAAGCTTATTTAAGTGAATTAAAGTAGTTTCCTGGTCTTAATTGCAATTTTCTAAAAAAGTCAACGAAAGTCAACACGGGTCAAAATTTGAGAGTCAAAATCTGATTTGATTAAATTCTGTTTTCATAGTGTTTAAAAGTCAGTTTAATTTTGATTTAAGTTAGTATAATCGGTGGATACTAGTTTTCATTTAATTTTAGTAGTTAGAATGCATTTTTGAGTTTTAAGGTAGTGTTTGGATTGAGTGCATTTCTTTGTGATTAGGATTGGTTCGGTGTAGTAACTAGAGCCCACTCAGGTCTACTTATAGTTATAGTAAGTCAATTAGAGCATAAAATCATTGGTCTATTGCAAAAGTCAAAATTATATGTTATATGGTATCATGCTTACATCGATAGATTTAGGAATTCATATTCGCATATAGGTTAGGATATAGGTATTATAGCTAAATTTATTTTCATTTCCATCATAAAACATCATTTTAAGTCTGCTTTTAGTTGAATGAATTTCACTTTAGTCAAACGCATGTTTTCTTCAAAAGTCAAAATTTCTAGTAGTAGCTTTTGAATAAACTTTGTAATTTTATTGTGATCTTACCATTAGGATTTAGGATATAAGCTTTTGGGATATTAAAGTTTAGCTTGCTCATCTTAATTAGAAAATATTAGTTTATCTCTACTTAGCTTATTAACCGCTTATTCATTAGCTTTTTTAAGCCCTTTTCACAAAACTTCCTTTTGCTTATTCCTTATTTACGCTTATTCATTGTGTTTTTCTTGTTGTTGTTGCTTATTCTAAGTTCCCATAAGCGATTTATAGCTTATTCAACCTTTGGTTCAAGAGTGGTAGCTTTTTATTAGCTTATGCAAGCTTAATAGCTCATTTTGACCCATTTTAAGGTCTTAAGCAAATAAGCTCACAACAAGCTTATCTTTGAGTTCCACAAAATGTGTCTTCACAAAAGTTGCTTATTTTCAGAGTAAAATAGTTTTGTAAAGAAAATTCAAGAAAAACCAAAATAAAAATAGCTAGTTAGGTAGTTTGGCGTGTTGAGACTTGAAAACGGTCTCAAGCTTTTTTCTCAGTAGCTTGTGATTTTAGGTTCTAATCAGTTGCATTAGCTCATTTTAGGTTAGATTTAGGTGTAGTAGCTTATGGTAGATTTTGGATAGCTTATAGCTTATTTATTAGCTTATTCAAACCGCTTATTTGCCCAATTCGACTTTATTAGTGAGCTTATTTAACTTTTATATTTTCCCAGGCTTAGAATAATATTTTAGATTTTCCTGTAAAGTTTCATAATTTTTACTGTTCATTTGTTATTTTTCTTAATTTTAATTAGTTTAAATTAGTTTTTAATTAATAATAATTATTTAAAAAGTCTAAAAAAATATATTTTCAGTTTTAAAATAAGTTTTATAATATTTTAGATTTTTCTAAGTCATAATTTCACTTTTCTAGCTTTATTTCATATTTTCTTATATTTTAGGATATTATTAAATAGTTAAAAATAGTTTTTAATAATTAAATAAATAGTAATAAAAATAGTTTTCTTTTTCCAATAATTTTCTTATGTATTTAGGATTGTAAAATATAATTTTCATATTTGTAGGCCTTTTATTTCTTAAATCTCACGCTTAATTTTGTATGTTTTAATCGTTTATAAGTATTTTGCTTTCACGTACTTGTTCTTATAGCTTGTTTAAGCTATTTTCTTTTATTCCTTAGTATAAATCAATCATCACCCTTTTCCTGCTCAATATTCACCCGATCACAGATTCGTTGTACTACGATGTTCACACCGTTGGGACTTAACGACCGGGAAACTATACTCTCCGGATCTTCATTGCATTACGTGTTTGAACTGCTTTAAGTTTCTTACGGTTGGCCATTCACAGTGGCCAGCTTGTGTGAAAACTTGACGGTTTAGCACCGATCAAATTTTACGCCACGCTTGGTCAGAAGCGTGTTTTAAGCATTTCCGGATCCATTCTTGCACATATACCACCTTTTGTAAACAATTTTTCAAA
This sequence comes from Chrysanthemum lavandulifolium, assembly GCA_022545495.1. NCBI lineage: Eukaryota > Viridiplantae > Streptophyta > Magnoliopsida > Asterales > Asteraceae > Chrysanthemum > Chrysanthemum lavandulifolium. The sequence goes on along the minus strand of CM040239.1, from coordinate 184,603,894 downwards.
ATCAAAAGTTCATTAACACTTTTCCTAAAGTGTTAACAACACCAAAAATATTTTCATTCTTTGTCTTTTCAAAATATTTATCCAAAAATCCAAAATATTCATCTTTAACCTCTTACCCTTTTGATTCTTTATTCCTTTACCCTACATCCATTTGATTCTAACTTCTTCTATTCTCATGGAATCTCTCGACTACTGACGAAACGGAACGAAGTTGAAAAACTTCCTATTTTATCACAAATGTCAAGAATTCGTGTTGTTCGTGATGATCCACTAATTCTGCGTAGGAAATGGAACGTGAAACCAGGTGACAAAGGACGGTACTTCCTCTTATAATGGAGGTGCTAAATCGTCCAACCTACGGTTATCCAAAGATCTAACCCTCGATTGCTCCTAAGCCGTCTAAAATTGATCCTACACTTTCACGATTTACGGTTAAAAGCAAACATGCGAAATTTAGACGGTGACTAGCAAGAATGACTTGCCTAATCTTCACGCTTCTCAAGAACCGTAACAGGAGACCATAACGGAAGTGGTGGAAATTGCTAGCTCGAGCACACCACTTGTCCCACCTCCGGATTTTTCAAAATGTTCTTCGAGTCTTAATAGTCATTCGGATCACCATGTTGGTTTTGTTGATTCTTTGAATGAAGCGATTCTTTCTCATAACTCTCAAATAGAATCGTTTATTCCTTGTGTCGGTTGTGGTGAGCCTCTTTTGGTTCACCATGTCATTGTGTATGCGTGTGTCAAAGGTGGTAATGATATTCAAACGGAGTTGTTTGTTTTGTGGTTCGAGGAATTCATTTGATTATGATCCTAATCCGAACTCATTTAACGACCCTCAAATTTTTCTAATTACCCACCACAGCCCGACTTATCTTCATATAATCAACAATCTGCTGTGAATTTTGTGGAGGTCCTCACCAAGGATTTGAGTGTCAATCCGGAAACACGATTGTCTATGAACAAGTTTTCGGTGATGCTCGAACTTCGTTATGACCAATATCCATATGATTCACCAATCCGAGCTCAACAGTTTCTTGTTGTGAGAACTGTGGAGGTCCCCATTTCACCGATTGTCAAACAGGAATCCATTTCCTTGTAACAATTACGACTATCCATATCACGACCAACCTCCACAATGCCAAATGACTCAAACTCCTCAAAGAAACCCAACAAGACACTTATCTAGAGCTTCGGAATCGGTGAAAAGAACGAGGAGTTGAGTAAACAAAGATTTCATAATGTTCCCGCTTTTCTTGTGTATATTGTGGGGTCCTCATGATGATTATCAATGTCAACCTTCCGGTTTGACAAATCTCCACTCCCACAATGTCCCGTCATTCAAAATTCACATGAGAAATCCATGGAAGAATTGCTAGTCAAGAGCGAGTTGCTAAAATAAATTCCCAAATTGCTTTTGAAAATCTATTAGGAATCAATTGCAAAAGAAAAAGCAGCCAGATCTAGCTCTCAATTTCGCTTTATTCTCGATGACGGTGATGATGAGGATGCACTTGGTATCCTACAATTTTATAAAGATTCATTAAGTTCATCAGTGGATATTCCAGCAGTTGAGATTCATTCTCATGCAACTGCCATCACACCCGAAGCTCCCTCTCACTCTCTAAACATGGGGGACGAGCATCTTGACACTGTTCCTGAAAAGGAATCGGACAAATTCATAAAGTCTAGTGTTGAGGACCTTGTCCCAATCCCAAGAGAGTCACATGGAACTTTTGACCATATGTGTGATATCCCTTCCCCTCTTGAGTGTTCAAAAGATCATTTTGAGACTTTCTCCGATTTTAGCGATGATTGTAAATCTTATGGAGACATTGAGAATGTTGAGGCATCACTTCACATTTTGATGTTGATCCTCTTCGAGGAGTTTACTAATGAACTCACTCACATCATTCCACTTTCATTGAAAAGTGATGATGATCTCTTTGATTTCAAAGCCAACTTAGGAGAAATTGAAAATCTCCTTTATAATGATCGCTCACTCACTTCTCACCCTAACAAATTCAATAGAGAATGTTAATCACCTTGTTCTGAAACATTCAAAGCTACTTTCACTAATCCTCTATTTGAATTCAAATCAATTCACTTGGATTTCTAACAATCCAATCTTTGACGAGGATAGTGATGAGCCCATAATGGAACAAGGGTTCACAGACTTACATCATGTGAATGATTCTCTTTACGAGGAGTTCTCCTTTGAACTCAATCATATCATATCTCTACCAGAGTATGATAACTTCCACTTTGATCTAGACATAAATGATCTTTGTGTTCCGGAGGAAATGTTCTCGACCATGAGAACTTGCTTGATATCAAAATCCCATCCCTCCCACCCGTAATATGTCTTGATCAAATAAGCTTAAATGATGAGATTTATGATCCGTAAATCATGAATTCTCCTTCGATGATGATGAGTTAGTCATGATTTTATCATGATTTTCTTTCTCTTCTTCACCTATCCGTGGGCTTCTCCTGTTCTTCACTCCTTCGGGAATGAAGACATTATCTTGACCCCGCATTTTCATTAATCATTTTGAGCCGGTTCGTATATATCTCATCGGTGTGGAACTTTCACGTACTTCAATGTTTATACAAACATCTTGAATGAAAGTCCGATGGAGATTGTCTCTTTCACTTACTTCCCATGAACAAATTAATTCGGGTCGAGTCAAGCTAGCGACTCGGTAATCAAAAACGATAGTTAAACATGGGTTTTCACCCGTGTGTACCACCTTAGTGTGGGGAGATACCCACATGTTTTATCTAGATCTTAAAATGAATGAAAATTGTAAATATTAAAAAGAGAATAATTGTTGTGTTTCTACACTTAGCTAGTAATGTTATCTTTTACGTTCTAAGTTTCGCATAACCGCGTACTTTGAATATTGAGGACAATATCCATTTCTAAGTGTGGAAATTCGCGAATTTGATCATAAATGTACCCTTTAATCCCTTTTTCCCCAAAATGGCCAAATTTAAAAAAAAATTTATTTAGTGGAAGTACTATGTACTAAACACAACAAATGGTAATCACCACCATGTCTAACCCACATAAGGATTGGCTAATCCAGAGCAAACGGCTCTTGGTAAAGATATCTCAAATCCGTTGATGGCTTGCAATTTGCCCAAAATTGTATGGTGTTCACTTTCACCATATCTTTAATTAGTGAAAAGTTGGCTAGCCCGCAAGTTTATGGCTTGTGGTAAAGGCGATGGAAAAACCATAATTGGTAATCGACTCACCAAAGATATTTTATCTAAGAATTGGCTAGTCCGAGCAAACGGCTTCGGTAAAGACAAATCAAAACCGTTGAAAGTGATGGTTTGCTCAAAATCATTTGGTTATCATTGTACCAAGGTTCTTACTTGAAATCGAAACAATTGGCTACTCGTAGTAATGGCTTTTGGTAAAGAGATGAAATCCATTAATTTTTCTCAAAACATTGCTAGGGACTAGCAATATCTTAGTGTGGGATTGATGAGTGTCTAAATACTCATCATTTTGTACTATTTAAACCGCAAAACATACGAAAACACTCGAAATGCATCAAAATGATGAAAATATCACAAATAAGTGTTTTATGTGTTTCAAATGCAAAATACCAAAATCGGTGAAAAAGCGTATCAAGTTTGCACAATTGGCGCTTTAGTTCCCCAAGTTTAAAAAGTTAAAAAAAAAAAAAAAAAAAAGTTTGATTCTCATTGAAATCAATGGTTTCTGTGAAACCTAATTTTCTCTTTGAATCAATGGTTTCTTTGAAGTTATAATGCATCGATGGTTTCTGCTCAAGGCATACGTTTCAAGCAGATAATTCCACTAAATAATATCTGGTCCTTAAATAAATATCCGGTCAAACACTCAAACTCAACTCCCCAGACAAACCCATCCTTCCCTCTCCCTCACACATCAAAACCACCACCACCTGTCCATCCCAACTTGGCCACCTTATCCTGCCATGTCCCCTCCACCTCCACAAATAACCAAGAAGCATTTATTGCTTCTTCAAACCTACAAGCAATCTACAACTGTCAATATGACTTTTCCCTCCAAAAGTGGAAATCAAAGGTCAGGATGAATTAGACCACATCAAAGGCTCAGAATTGGTGGGATAGTCTCAAAAGTCTGCAAGGACCCCAAAAGATGATTATTTAAGAAGAAAGAAGACATAGAAAGAAGTTGTCACAGTTTTAGACCATTTTCGTAGTGTAAATTTAATTTCTGCTTTAAGTTTCACATAAAAGTTTGCTGGGTTTTGTAATTTCTGTATTGTACAAGTGAATTTAGTTATAATTGAAGTGTTTTCATTAATCAATTCTTAGTTTACTGCCTTATTTAGTTTTCCCGCCAAAACTGGTTCTTGTCAAAATCTAAGTTTTAATCTATTACAATGGTTCAAATAAGCTTATTCAAGCTTATTCAAGCTTATTTAAGTGAATTAAAGTAGTTTCGGTCTTAATTGCAATTTTCTAAAAAGTCAACGAAAGTCAACACGGGTCAAAATTTGAGAGTCAAAATCTGATTTGATTAAATTCTGTTTTCATAGTGTTTAAAAGTCAGTTTAATTTTGATTTAAGTTAGTATAATCAGTGGATACTAGTTTTCATTTAATTTTAGTAGTTAGAATGCATTTTTGAGTTTTAAGGTAGTGTTTGGATTGGTCTGTTTTACTGTGATTAGGAGTGGTTCAGGTAGTAACTAGAGCCCAGTCAGTCTACTTATAGTTATAGTAAGTCAATTAGAGCATAAAAATCATTGGTCTATTCCAAAAGTCAAAATTATATGTTATATGGTATCATGCTTACATCAGATAGATTTAGGAATTCATATTCTGCATATAGGTTAGGATATAGGTATTATAGCTAAATTTATTTTCATTTCCATCATAAAACATCATTTTAAGTCTGCTTTAGCTGAATGAATTTCACTTTAGTCAAACTGCATGTTTTCTTCAAAAGTCAAAATTTCCTAGTAGCAGTTTTTGAATAAACTTTGTAATTTTATTGTGATCTTACCATTAGGATTTAGGATATAAGCTTTTGGGATATTAAAGTTTAGTTGCTCATCTTAATTAGAAAATATTAGTTTATCTCTACTTAGCTTATTAATCGCTTATTCATTAGCTTCTTTTAAGCCCTTTTTCACAAAACTTCCTTTTTGCTTATTCCTTATTTCGCTTATTCAGTGTGTTTTCTTGTTGTTGTTGCTTATTCTAAGTTCCCATAACTGATTTATAGCTTATTCAACCTTTGGTTCGATGGTGGTAGCTTTTATTAGCTTATGCAAGCAATAGCTCATTTTGACCCATTTTAAGGTCTCATTAAGCAAATAAGCTCACAACAAGCTTATCTTTGAGTTCCACAAAATGTGTCTTTACAAAAGTTGCTTATTTTCGAGGTAAAATAGTTTTGTAAAGAAAATTCAAGAAAAACCAAAAATAAAATAGTAGTTAAGTAGTTTGGCGTGTTGAGACTTGGCGGTCTCAAGCTTTTTTCCAGTAGCTTGTGCTTTTAGGTTCTAATCAGTTGCATTAGCTCATTTTAGGTTAGATTTAGGTTGTAGTAGCTTATGGTAGATTTTGGATAGCTTATAGCTTATTTATTAGCTTATTCAAACCGCTTATTTGCCCAATTCAAATTATTAGTGAGCTTATTTAACTTTTTATATTTTTCCCAGGCTTAGAATAATATTTTAGATTTTCCTGTAAAGTTTCATAATTTTCTTGTTCATTTGTTATTTTTCTAAATTTTAATTAGTTTAAATTAGTTTTAATTAATAATAATTATTTAAAAGTCTAAAAAATATATTTTCAGTTTTAAAATAAGTTTATAATATTTTAGATTTTTCTAAGTCATAATTTCACTTTTCTAGCTTTATTTCATATTTTCTTATATTTTAGGATATTATTAAATAGTTAAAATAGTTTTAATTAATAATAATTAAATAAATAGTAATAAAAATAATTTTCTTTTTCCAATAATTTTCTTATGTATTTAGGATTGTAAAATATAATTTTCATATTTGTAGGCCTTTTATTTCTTAAATCTCACGTTTTAATTTTGTATGTTTTAATCGTTTATAAGTATTTTGCTTTCACGTACTTGTTCTTATAGCTTGTTTAAGCTATTTTCTTTTATTCCTTAGTATAAATCAATCATCACCCTTTTCCTGCTCAATATTCACCCGATCACAGATTCGTTTGTACTTCTGATGTTCACACCTCGTTGGGACTTAACGACCCGTGGAAACACTATACTCTCGGATCTTCATTGCATTCTGTGTTTGAACTGTTTTAAGTTTCTTACGGTTGGCCATTCACAAGTGGCCAGCTTGCGTGAGAAAACTTGACGGTCCACGAATCACCCACCAATCCTTGGATATTAACAATGAAAAAAATAAACTTTATGAGTTTGTTATCCTAAAATCCCAAATCCGAAAATCACAAATCCTAAAATCAATAGCTTTAAAAACCTTGAATTCCCTATAATAAAAAACCTTAAAATCAAGAATCTTAATCTTCAACCCACCAATAAAAAAAAAATAACCCCACCAATCCTTGGTAGAGGTGGAGACGACGGCGGCTGGTGGTAACGGGCGGCACGGATGTGGGTGTTGTTTTCCTCGGTGGTGGTAACAATTTGATTTGAGTTGTTTTGGGGGTTGAAAATATTTTAGATGTTTTATTCAACCGTGTTATGTTTATGAATTGTGTTATCAATTGTGATGTTATGTTTCTTTTCTTTAATTTGAGGTGACACATTTTTGGGTTTATATCAACTGTGTTATGTTTATTTTAGATGTTTTATGCGAAGCGTAAATTTCCAAATTTTTATATCTTTTCAGTGAATAAATTTTGGGTTTTGAAGAAAGTGGTTGGTGTGTTTTGAGGTGATTTTGATTGATTCGGTTTGATTCATTATATGTTTTTATGTATGAGGATGGGGATGAGTATTGTATTTGGTGATGATTGGAAGTTGTTTGTGGGTTTAAAGAATGTGATAACTGGAAGTAGCAGGTGGTGATTTGTGATGGAGAAGATAAAGATGAAAAAAAAGTTGTTTAGATTGGTGGTGGGTAGTTGGTGTTGGTGTTGGTGCTATGGAAATGAACAAGTATAAAGGATTGCTGGTGATGGGTCTCTTTATTTCTTTGTGTTTAATAAAAAAATCTACATCCGTCCGTAATAATTGTCTCTTGACTTTTGAAGTCTTATTTTTCAACTTTGATCTTAAATATTTTCGTTTGTGTTATATAATAGTTGATATAAATTATATGAATAGATTGTTTTAAAATGTATTTTCCATTGATATGATTTTCATCAAGTATTGACATTCAAACAATAATAATAAAGATTAAAGTTGATAAAGAAAGACTTTAAAAAGTCTAAAGAGGACGATTATTTCGGACGGAGAAGTTGTAATTACCATTATACCTCATTTGGGTATCAAATGAGCAACTTAACATTTGTTAACAAGGGTCGTTAAAAAAGGACCAACGACACATAACGTTTCGCATTTAAGGATGGATTGTGCATTTTTTTAGTCAAAGGATGAAACTCGTCGGTAGCGCAAACCACAAGACGAGCGATGTAGTTTACTCTAATAATATTGAAAGTTAAGAGAGAAATAGAGATATGATCGAGTTACGAGGGTTGAAACCCTAGAGCAGTATATATAGCCTCAAATACACTTCACCACACAAGATAACATAAATAACACAGGTAGTCCTTGTAGTGTGACAATTCCACGTTTAACACATTTACTTGTTTACCTTTATTGCATAACTAGTCCCCGTACTATATCTTAGACATAAAAGAGTTACCGATTTTGACTTTGTAAGTTTCACTCACAAGCAATGTTTTGAAAACCGGGTTTATAATCGACCGGTCAGTCACCGGTCACCGGGTCAACCGATTCGACCGCGGTCAACCGGTTTCCATTAAAAAATAAAAATAAAATAACCGGGTCAACCGGTTCGACCGCCGGTCAACCGTTTCAACCGCGGGTCAACCCGATTTTATTAAAATATTTTGAAAAAACTAAACCGGTCGGGTTTGAGAACCCGTTGACGGGTCACTCAAAACCCGTGGTCTAACCGGTTAACTCGGTTTTAGAACCCGGGTTTTTACCGTTTTTTGGAACCGGTCCAACCGGTTAACCCGGCCGGTCGACCAGTTTCAAAACATTGCTCACAAGTATATTTCCACAAAATTAACAGTGATTACCAACATAACTATTATAACCAAAAGTTATGACTTACACGACAAATGTAAAATAACTTTGGAGTACGACAGAAATTTAGTCAAGTGAACAAAATTTTCCAATATATAAATTCAAACACCAATAATATATGAGTGTGCCTGTCAGCTTCCATTGCTGATAATGGGTTTAGCAAAGTAATTAATATTATATATTGTTAATAAAAATATTAAGTAAGAATAGAGACCAATTATTAAGTTGGTTGACGTGTGTTCGATGCTATTCGTAACATTTTTCTTGTATTATCCATCCGGGCACTCAAATAATTATCATTATCCCATATAACTATTCATCGGCATGCGTTCGCACTTGCAAAAATTAAATCAAGCTCTTCACACGCCATTTGTCAAAAGCGATGCACGAACATTAATTCTAACTTTCATGAGTTGGCGAAAATAGTCACCGAGGTTCAGTGGCAAGACTACAAAATAAGTCCCGCATCATTAATTGCAATCTATAGCAACTGACAAAAATAGTCCATAAGGTTTAGCGACTTTGCAAGGTAAGTCCTCTAGCATTAATTGCTAACTATAGCAACCTAGCAAAATTAGTCCCTAGATTTAAGTGTCGCCACAAAGTAAGTCCTTTTAAGCCAATCCATGCATCGCGCTGGTTTCCACTCAGTATATACTATAGAGCAAGACATGCTCTCTTCAAAGCCATTTGTCCAAAGTCGATTTGCCAAACATTAATTGCTAACTTTAAGTTGGCAAAAGCAGATCCCCGAGGTTCAGTGGCGGCGCAAAATAAGTCTGCATCATTAATTGCTATCTATAGTAATCGGCAAAATAGCCCCTAAGGTGTAAGCGACGTTGCAAGGTAAGTCCTGTAGATTAATTGCTAAGTTTCATAAGTTGGCAAAAAGCAGGTCCACGAGGTTCATGTGGCCGCAAAATAAGTCCTGCATCATTAATTGCTATGTATAGCAATCTGGCAAAAATAGTCCCTAAGGTGTAACCGACGTTGCAAGGTAAGTCCTGTAGAATTAATTGCTAACTATAGCAACCTGGCAAAATTAGTCCCTAAGGTTTAAGTGTCGCTACAAAGTAAGTCCTTTGAATCCAATCCCGCTGCATCGCGCGGGTTTCCACACTCGTATATACTATACATCAAGACGTGTGTTCACACTTGCAAGTGTGAACACATTAAATGCTAAGTTCCGCAAGTTGGCAAAAATAGCCCCTGAGGTATAAGTGTCGTCGCGTAGTAAGTCCAAGTTGGCAAAAATAGTCCCTAAGGTTTAAGTATCGCTGCAAAGTAATTCCTTTTGAGCAATTTGGCAAAAATAGTCCCTATCCAAACTCACGTCTACAAAAGCAATCCCGCTGCATCGCGCGGGTTTCCACACTCGTTCTTGTTAACCACGAATTATTTAATCAATTTAACTAATAACTTCTCGATATATATATATTCATCGGTCTCTTGAGTAACGCAAGAGCATGTGGATTTTCGGAAGAAAAGGAGAGTCGGATTTTCGACTTCTTGACGGTGAGGAAGTCATTGATGGGATTGATGGATCAGTCTCATTTCCATTGTTACGGTACATTTGACCTCCTTAAATATTTTGCTATGAATTTGTTAAAACTTGATTTGAACTATTGACATTTATACCTTACTTTAGATATTCATATCCATGTTTCTTTGCATTATTTACGTGTCCTGCGTCCAACATTTTTTACGTCATCTCTGCCAAACCTCCATTGTATCCTCTTCATCTCCACCGCTTATCGCGTCACAAGTATTATTGCAGTCGAAATAATTAACATCTATATTGCACTTTTATGAACCATCACCCTCACTCCGGTCTTATTTAATAAGTTGAAAATTTTGTCTAGGAGCGTTCATTCATTACAAAAGAGCAATGGACATTAGATCTGATAAACAGAGTTTTAGATTTATGTATGTGATCAAGATTGGTTAAATTCTAATATGACAGATTTCTAGTATATATTTTGAATCAAAAATCGTAACACAAAACCAATTAGGAACCAAAACAAAGTTATAATTGTTATTATTGTGTTTATTGTTAGAAGATAAATAAGCCCAAGCCCGTCCGTGGGCTTCGGGTCCATTAGGTTTAATATCTCCATGTAATTACCATTATAAATAGTGGTCACTAATAAATATAAGATGGACAAGGAATTATGTAGTCTTACATGGTTTCGAGAGAACCAATACCGATCCTCCAAAAAAAGAACCCTAATTCCCACTCCGAAAATCTCACGCTTCTCTCCTCCTTCACAGCCCCCTCTTACCGATCTCGCCCGCTTTGCTCCATCCCCATCTCTACTCCTCAACCGCTCCTCTCCTCCATTCACCGCTTGCTCCTCCTCCTTCTCATCCACTTATGTCATTGCTCCTCTCCTCCATTCACCTCTGCTCCTTTTATACAAAGATTTTCCTTTCCTTTTCTTTTTACGTTAACTAAAACACAAATCCTTTTTCATTAATGTTTTTGTATCAATAATTGTTAAATCTCTTGCTTTTTAAGTTACTTAAAAAAAAAAAAAACAATTTTTTTTTTACCTCTGTTGCTTCCTTCCCTTCGAATCTTATTCTCTTCTTTGTCATTCTAAACTTTGTTTCGTGCGTTTTCTTTCTTTCTTTCTTTCTTTCATGTTCCTTTTAATTTATCATCACTATGAATTTCAAATCTCAAGTGGAGGATTTCTCAAATGTCAAGATGCGGAACAAGCAAAAAATCAAGTTAGCGTAGCTACGTTATGAAGACTTCACCAACAAATTCAATTTAGTTTTAAGCTTTTCCGTTTATTACTCCAGTCCAAGCTTTCGCGATTTCGCCGCTTGGACTGCGGGGGAGTGTTAGAAGATAAATAAGCCCAAGCCCGATCTGTGGGCTTCGGGTTCATTAGGGTTTAATATCTCTATGTAATTACCATTATAAATAGTGGTCACTAATAAATATAAGATGGACAAGGAATTATGTAGTCTTACATTTATAACTGGATTTGTTGTTGGATTTCATTAATGGATTTATTTGGCTGTTTATAGAAAAGGTTAAGTTAGTATTGTTTGCAACCGATACAGTTGATGAACATCGGTACAATCTAATACGAGTTTGTTTATCAAACCGGTCGGTGACTAGTAGGGTTGAGCATCGGGCCGATCCCGACCCGAATCCCGACAAGCCCGAATCCCGACAAGCCGACAAACACAAACCAAGTCCCGACCGATTAAGCTCGGTTCGGTTTCGGACGATCGGGACGGACGGATCGGTCGGTTTGATCGGTTTTGTTTGTTGTTTTGGTTTTCGGCCGTCCAGACCCGATCTCGACAAGCCCGAAACCCGACTAACCGGAAAACATAATCGACTCCGACCCGTTTGAGGTCGGTTCGGTTCGGGACATGATTTGGGACTCGGGATCGGGGCGGATTGGAGTCGGTCGGTTTTGCTCACCCCTAGTGACTAGTTACCAAAGGACAGTGGAGATTAAGGGTGTGTTTTATGGGGGGCTTATGGGGTTTGGGCTTTTAAAATAAGCCAACTTATAAAATAAGTCTCGTTTGTTATACGGGCTTATGAAATCATAAGCCTCTAAAAAAGGCTTAAAACTTTAGCCTCATAAGGGGCTAAAAACTTTAGCCCGGGGTTTATGAACCACAAATTACATATTTACTCACAAAAATATCTAACATATACCATAAAACTCATTTAATTATATCATTTTTAGTAATTTTGCAATAATAAGCTCCATCCCAAGCCCATTTGCCAAACAAGTTTACAAAAATACAAATTTTAACTTCAGCTTACAAAAATACAAAAATACAAAAATATCTAACAGGCTTATGGTGTTGTTGCTGATGCTGGTGATGATGTTGTTGCTTAAAAAGATTATAAAAAGAGATTATTTTTGTAAGTTACATGAAATAACCTTTTATTTTCAGAGATTATGGAAGATTATTTTTTATATAATCTCTTATAAGTTAGATTTAAGAGGACAAAATTTTTTACTCCATTTTATTAGATCTAATGGATGAAATTAATCTAACAAGTAAAAAACTCACTTTCATCTTCTTCTTTTTTCAAATATAAATATCTTTCAAACCGTTAATCGTCAGTTAAAAAAATATACCATTCTGACAGTATTTAATTATCTTTCTATAGATAGACACTTTGATATACTTTCGACAAATATTTTTTTTTTCGTATTTTTCACTCTTTTTTTTTTTTTTTTTTTTTTTTTTTTTTTTTGAAATTTGCATGAAAAAATCATATATAATTTAACACTTATTTAAATACCACATGTGCTATTAGTGTTAAATCATATATGATATGTATATCAAATGTGATTTATCATATATGATTTAACACTAGTATCACATATGATATTACATATCATATGTGATTTAACACTAATATCACATGTGATCTTCAAATTAGTGTTAAATCATATATGATATTTCATGCAAATTCCAATGTCGAAGATAAACGAAAAAAAAGACGAAAAAACGTTAATAAAAATGATTTTTTTCTTTTTTCGAAAGTATATCAAAGTGCCCGTCTATAAAAAGATAATTAAATGCTCGTCACGATGGTGTAATTATTTTTGCTTAACGATTAACGGTTTAAGTGATATTTAAATTATAAAAATAGGTGAAATAATAAAATCTTTTAATCTTAAATGCATTGATTTTTTTTAGATGGATGGTGGGGATGAGTCCCTTAGAGCGTGGGGTATGGTGGCTTAGCCACACCTCTTCACTTGGGTCCCACATGCGTCATCAATTCAACACACCACTTAAAAATACCCCATGCACAACTAACTCAAACCTATTCACTTGGGCCCCCACCTCATTTTATTTCTTTTCCATATTTTCCAAACACAATAAAATTCATTTCATTTAAATAAAATTAACCCTCGAGATCAAGCATGAAACTCCAATTCTAACATTACCGAGATGGCGGCGTTTTGGGAAACCTCGACCCAACACTAGGCTAAAAATTTCTTCGTCGTTTGACCAACGAATTGTGGTTCGACACTCTTCTTCCTCGTCCTCCTCGTTGTCCGCGTCCAAATTCACCACGGTCTTGTTTCTTTTTCTTTGGCGCTTTGGCCGGTTTTTTTCCTTGACGACGTTGTTCACGTGTTTCGGTTGGTGGTGGTTGAGGTACTTTGAATTGTGGCATCATTTCTTGTGATTCAAAGTAATGTTGTTGTGAAGGGTAGAATTGCGGTTGTGATTGTTGTGACGGATAGAATTGTGGTTGTGATTGTTGTGACGGATAGAATTGCGGTTGTGATTGGTGTGGTGGCGAGGAGTGGCGAGGGTGCCACCTAGGAGTGGCGAGCTTGTGTATTCACCATACCTCATGCTCTTAGTATGTAAGAAAAGTTTGATATGTAAAATAACTCTTCTCTATAAGTTATGTCTGCCTGTGAGAAACGGTGTACACTTTTATTTATAAAAATCAGATTATAAAAACAATAAATAAATTAACATAACTAAATGACAATAAATAAATAATGCATGTAATGGAGTAGAAGCAAAAGGCGACGTTATTCAATAAAATAAAGCAAGCGGTAAAACGGTAGCACGAGGATCATGTTTAACACGATTCCTTAAACAGATTCACCGCCATGCTTCTCGGTATAACGATACAAAGTCACATTGTCTGTACCGGACTAGACACACTTGCCTCGAAAGATCATCGAAACTCTATGTATTTCGATAGAAAAAGCTACTGGAAATCCTCTGCAATGAAGCTGCGTTTTCTATGTAGAAAATCGAATGAGGAGTCGTTTATTATATAGGCTAAACCTATCTTGTTCACCAAGACAAGATATTTGCCAATATTAAACGGATATGCAAAATCATAACCAATAACCACGATTTGCATATATCTTAATTACACACTAATATTCGTAAACTTTGTTAACAAGTACGCATGCCGAGCTTGAGCTGCATTCGTGTCCGCGGTCGTCTTGGGCTCGCATGAGTTCGAAGCTTGAACCCTTTTGGCCCAAAATCTGAAATCTCCAACCCCTGCAGCACGTAGGTGTTGGAGTAAAACCAACAAATCAATTTGAAGGTTCATATCAAGATTCCTATATAAACAAGCTTTCATTTCTTGTTTTGGGCGATGTGGGATACTCCCACTTTTCCAATTTTTGTGTTTCAAGTGCCTCACTTTGAGACACGATATCTCATTCATATCAACTCCATTTCTGACACTCTTTAGCTCGTTGCGAAGCTCTCGTCGAGGATAATGCAAAGCTACCAAGAAATATAAATATATATAAATATACATATATTAAATAGTGTCCAAAATTTGCAAAACTCACTTTGCAAAACTACCAACACTCACAAACAAAGATTATTTTTAAGTAGATTATTTTTTGAAAGACAAGCATAATCTTATGTGCCAAACATAGCGTGTGAAAACCACTACTAACGTAGCCTTTTGAGAGGTGCTTGCCATCCACACTCCAAGTATAATCTTAATTATATCTGGGCAATCTAGCCAACACTAGCAAGATTGGGGTGAAAGTAAGGAACCATACAATCAATGATGACGTAAATAAATAAATGATGTCACGGTGAAAAAAAAGGTAGAAAGGTGCAAGGGTATATATGTAATTGTATCCTCAATTACCGTGAAGTTATAATATATTGTCGTGGGTTTAATTTACTTATTTTTTCACAAATCTACATAAATAAGTTTAAAATACGAGAATATAATACATACTTTGTGTTTTCGAGCTAGAACATAATAAGACGATAAATAAAACTCTTAAGATCACACAAGACGCCCGCTTGTTTTTTTGGCTTGAAAGCTTTCATTTTTTAACTCAAACAGCTAAAACTTGTTTTCTTACAAAACACCAGATATTAGAAAACCATCAATATTAACTGTCAGAATTGTTAAAACGATAGATACATTTAATTAAGGGTGAAAGCTAAAGATACGCAACATAGTTTTTCAAAACAGACGATGTATGCAATGAACTTTGAAAATTACCATTGTACGCAAAATACTTTCAAATTTGGAACGATTTACGTAATATGACCGGTAACTAGTAGGTTACTGATTCGCCTCCAAACGGTCAGGTTTTATCACTCAAGCTGACCACTTGTGAATGGCCAACCGTAACAAACTTAAAACAGTCTGGAAACAAATGCAATGAAGATCTGGAGAATATAGTGTTTCCCCGGGTCGTTAAGTCCCACGGAGACTCAATGGTGTATAAACACTTTCAGACGATAGAATGATCACTAAGGATAGTGATCGATGAAAGATTGGATTAGATAATTATACCTAAAGAAAAAGTTTATAAATTACAGCGACTTAAATGCAAATTAAAGAAAATTAAAAAAACTAAAATATATTAAATAAACGCTATCACTATTTGCAAAATGATGTTTTTGATTTTTCTTTTATAAAACTTAAATTAAAAACTACGTGACGTACAAAGGAAAAATGTGGAACTAAAACAATCTAAATCCTAAAAATAAGAAAATGATATTTTTACAATCCTAATGATAAAAGAAAATTTTTAGAAAAAGAAAATTATTTTTATAACTATTTATCTAATTATTATTAATTAAAAACTATTTTTAACTTTTTAATAATAACCTAAAATACAAGAAAATAGGAAATAAAGCTAGAAAAATGAAATTATGACTTGGAAAAGTCTAAAATAACAAAATAGAATTTTCAAAACTAATTTTATATTTTTCTGAATATTTATGTATTTTCTATGAATTAAAAACTATTTAAAACTACTTAAATTGCTTAAAAATACAAATTTAACTAAGAAAAATCTGGAAAAATATTTTTTGACTTTTATATTTATCTTAACCTAGGAAAATGAAAATTATTTTTTGAAACTTTTACAATTAATTGTATTAAAAGCTATTTAAAAGACTTAAAAACTAATTTAAATAGGGAAAATAGCAAACCGAATTGGAAAAATCTGAAAAAGTCTAAAATAATATTAAGAATCTAGGAAAAATATAAAAACAGGGGGTTGTGTGTAAGAAAATGCAACTGCAATGGAGAGTGCTTATGGATAAACACTTAGAATAAGCTAATGAACACAATAAGCTACCCAACTGTAACAGAAGCTATAATATGCAAAAGTACTTAAAAACAACTAATATCAACTATCTCAAACCTCTAAAACACAAGTTGCTATGATTATGATGATTTGGCTTAAAAGTGCTTAAGCAGTTTTGGGCACTACTTGCTGACCTAAGAATAAGCACTTAAATAAGTCGGAAACTAGAAAACAAATGTTGGAACTTAAAGAAGACCCGCCAAGAACCTATAAACCAAAAACTAGACCGGACAAGCTCAATTGAGCTCGTGCAGGGTCACAAACTCTGTCAAGAGACTCGGTGTGACCGAGTCGAAGGCACGTGGCATTTGCGCCCATCTTGACAAGCCATTTTTAAGCTTATACAAAATTACTAAAATTCCATAAAATCATATTAAGTAACTAGACCACCGAGCTATAAAACCCATAATTTCACTTGAATTGAGCAGAAATGAATCCATTAAAATCATCCTAGTTTGGTGAAAACGGATTTTCAATATTTTGACTTTTGAAACAAGTTTGATATTTTGACTTTTATGAACTTTGAGACTAATTTATCAACTGAATGTGATATATTATGATGAAATGAAACTTCTGCAATCTATTTCTAAGGATTCTAAACACAAAACAAGATTTTGCTTTTATAAAAATCCAACAGATATGATCTTAAGACAGATGAGAGGTGATTTTGACTTTAACAGTATTAAGGTGCAATATTACTGATGGAACTGACTACTACTAACCTAATAGAGACTAGTGCTTCAAAACTTAACCACTAACAAAATCACAAACTCACTACACAAACTGATCCAAACAGTAGTTATTTGACTAATATGCAAGTTTTAAACTGAAAACTACCTTACTAGGTTAAGCTATCACCTAATCTAGATTTGCTTAATCACATTACACCTAAATGAAATAATCTAAACCATTAACAACCTCAGAATTAAAACAAGCTACTTATGCAGATTTAAATACAGTTAAATAGAGAAAACAATGATTACTAACTTGAAGCCCAACTGTGGAGAAGTTCAAACAGAACCAATGCCATACTAAACTAAACTAACTACACCCAAATGTAACCAAATCCAGCTCTGCATTAACCCAATATCATCACCATTCCCAATTTTTGCTCCAGTTTGACTTTTGTTGACCAAAAACCAAATTAGCTTGAAACTGAAATGTAAACTTACCAAAAGGCTATAAAGAGCTTAAATAACTTATTTGAACTTAAAAATAAGCTACTGAAAGCTTGAACATGATAATTTGAAATGGAAATTTGCAACAGTTGAACATAAAAACTTGGAATTACAATATAACTTGAATTGATGATTGAAAGTGCATTACAATGATTAGGTAACTTGAGTTTAATACATTGAAACAAAAGATAACAGATTTGAACTTTAACTAAAACATTTATTCTAAAAACGACATTGATGAAAATGTAAAACTAAAGACTAACTTTTTCCTTGCTTCATCTCTTTCCTTTATATGCAAAATATCTTCCTCATTGACTTCTGAGCATATCCCACTAATTTCCTTGGCCATTGGATCTGTTGAAGAGATCTTGGCCGTTTGATCTATTTTTGGCGCCAAAACATAAATAAGCCAGTTGGGGTTGAGTGAGGGGTGAAGAAGCATTAAATGATTCTTGGAGTTTGGTGGAGGTGGGGACATGGAAGTGTGAAGGTGAGTTGGGGAATGGGAGGTGCACAGGTTTGCGGGTATTTGGTGAAGGAGAAGAAAAAGAGGCGCGGGTTGATTAGTTTGACGGATATTTGATGGTGTATTATTAAAGGAAAGGGTTCAAATGAAGGGGGTCCAAAGGCTTTGGCAGGGGTCACAATGGGATTGACAAGGTCCAAAGGTATAAAGGGTATTAATAACAAGGACCTATTGTGTAATTTCTGAAAATCAAGGGACCAAGGCTGCCATTTTTGCAAAGTTGCTCCAAGGGACCAATAGTGACAAGCTCCAATAGTATAAGGACCAAACTTGACATTTTCAAATTTACAAGGACCATTTTTGCCAATTTTTAAACTTGAAGGACCAAATTTGTAATTTCTCAAAACTTTTGATATTTTCACCAAAGGACCGAGTTTGACAACTTATGATTTTAAAAGGACCTTTGGTGATTTTTCTTTTGAAATTAAGTGCTCGGGGACTATTTCGACAACTTTTTGAAACTTGGGGACTAAGCGCCAATTATGCAAACTTAGCTCATTTTTCATCGATTTTGAACATTTTGCATCCGAAACATATAAAATGCAATTTTGAGATATTTTCAAGATTTTGATGCATTCGAGCATTTTTAAGCGTTTTGCGATTCAGTTGACCAAAATGATGAGTATTTACACACTCATCACTTACGGTCACAAAGTTTGAAACCGAGCGAAATGGTCTTTGTAACTTGCGTTGACTTTCATCGGTTATCCTTTGACTTTATTTTCGGTTAAAAAGTTTGATAATGGTCCTTATGGTCATTGACTTTCGATTTAGTCCGTTTTGTCCAGTTTTCTTACGTTTTGTCAGTTTTCTAACATTTTATCGGTTTCATCCGTTTTGTCCTTTTTTACATTTTCTTAGATTTTTATCCGTTTTCTTAGGTTTTGTCTATTTTCCTTCGTTTTGCTTGTTTTAAGCGGTTTTCTTATGTTTTGTCCCTTTTTTTACGTTTTATCGGTTTTCATCCGTTTTGTACATTTTTCTTACATTTTGTCTGCTTTTCTTAAATTTTTATTCGTTTTTGTACTATTTCAACATATGTTGAAAATTTTTTCAAAAGAAAATAATTTGAAAAAAAAATTGGAATTTTTTCAAAATTTGAAAATAAAATTCCAAAAAATTTTGAAAAAATATTTACGAAAAAAATTGAAAAAATTAAAAATTTCAAAAAATAACTATGTTGCGTATCTTTAGCTTTCACCCTTTAATTAATTGTAAGATTATAGTTTTTGTACAATATATAATATTGGTCCCATTGATATATTTTATATGTGCAAATGCACCCAGGAGCTACAAGTGGTATTGGAGCTGAGACAACACGAGTCCTGGCCTTGCGTGGGTACATGTAGTTATGGCAGTAAGAAACACGAAAAAAGGTTTAGTAGTTAAAGAAACAATACTAAAAGAAACAACAAATGCTAAAATGGACGTAATGGAGTGGATTTAAGCTCTCGGGCATCTGTAAGGAGTTTGCGCTAAATATCTCTCTTACACCATCCACTACACATACTAATGTAAGTGAATCATATGATCCATAGATCTATGTGAAAAGCTATCCATTGATAAATGTAAAAGCTTAAAATAATTTTTTTCTTCTTGTTTTAAGTAACAATGCAGGGGTACTGTCTCCACCTTTCAAGCTCTCCAAGGACAAAATCGTACATTTTGCAACTAATCATCTGGGCATGTTTCATTCGTTCTCTTATAAAATATTGACTTCTTAAACCATCGAAGTTTGTTTATTGTTACAAAGTGTTGGGTTTTAATAATCATAACAATTATAAAATCAAATAAACATCATCAAAGCATGCGGCGAAGTATAATGAATAATATATGTATATTAATTAACCGAATAAGAAAACGCGTACCTTTTAGCAAATCAAGAACCAAGCGGTAATGTGAACAAGAATCAAAACCAAAACCCTAACTTAGGGTTTCACCAAATCGACCCCAAAAGTCGACCACCAAGGAATCTCACAAACACAAGTGCGTTTGTCCTTCGTTCTTGTACACACGTACTAATAGCGAATTGAAGTGAAAAGCTAGGTTCTTGAATCACAAATAAAACCAAATACTTATTCTTGAGTTAAGCAAATCGAAACCCTATGGGGAGGGGTGTACGACCGGCCACACAAGAAAGAGGAGAAGAGAAAAGAAATTAGGTTATCAATGTGATCCAAGGTTAGGAGAATAATGAATACAAGGGTTTGTATATATAGGTTCTCAAAACTTGGTGACCAAGAAAACTCACCCTTGGGCTTTTATGAAGCCACGACCGGCCACCCAACCCAAGAGGGGTTCCATAATTTTCTTGTCCACTAATTTCATTTCTAGTCCTCGTAGTTTACATTTAACGACCGTTAGTCAAAACCCCGTTAAATATTAACCACCGTTAAGTTTTATTTCATGACAAATAATTAATAATAATAACATTTATATGTATTAATTATTTAACATCAACTCTCATACGTAATGTGTGCAATTCCGAAGTCTCGAGTTCGAATCCGGTCATACGTACATTTAAAATATCCATAAAACCTTTCGGCTCCACTGGATATTACTAAATATAGTAATGACATTGGTTTAGTCTAGCCTAACACGCCAATGCCCCGGATCGAATCGAGTATGGTTTCTGGAAAACCATTTAATAATTCATCATATTTACTTATCCCTTTGTTACTAATACTACATTAACTATGAATATGGATCAAGTCATTTCATAAGTTAATATTACATTTCTCGTTGTATCGATTGAACAAGATTACCAAATCATCCGAGCGTATTCAGTTGATCTTGGGTATGGCCATACAAACATCTTGTCAACCCTATGAGGGCCCAATATAGTATTATGCTTTGAAACAAATTCAAATGAACAAATTCTCTTGACTACAAACATAACTCATGAACTTTGTAACACTTACGAAAATAGCCCTTATAACTACCGATTCACGGATAGCGTTAGCCTATCTTACACAAGTGCACTACATTCATAACAGATTATCCGGTATCTCAAGTCGAGGATAAACACTTCATAATTTACTTAATGACAAAGATCCATAAGTATCATCATGTAAAGTTGGGATATGTCCTATGTTCAATTCATTGAATATCATGTGAATCTGGTATGTCCCACGCATCAATATACTTTAAGTATATTCTACAAAACTCAGTTTGTCTTAATTCAATGACATTCCCACATCATTGATCGACAACAGACTATTTAGAATAACATAAGTTATTCACGGATTAAACATGCAAATATAGGATATAATATTAAGAAAATGAAAATAAACATAAACAACTATTTTATTTCATTAAAGTAATATTTGTTCATAACATCCTTTATCCAAATACTAATCACAGATCGCATGAAACTACTAGCTAAGCGAAGTCTTGTCCCATCGACATGGTGAGTAAGTTTTATTTTGGCAAAGGCTTCGTAAAGGGATCGACTAGATTATCATCTGTATGAACTTTGAGTAGATTGATTTCTCTATTTCGACTTGTTCTCGAACATAGTGATATCGATGAGGAAAATGTCTAGCGCCTTCATGACTCGAGCTCATTGGCAAATGTTATTGCGACAAAGTTGTCACAATACACATTTAAAGGTAATTCGATTGAGGGCATTACTCCGAGTCCCGAAATGAATTTCCTAATCAACGACTTCCATCGCGACTTAAAGCGACTATGTACTCGAGTTCTGTAATAGACATCGCGATCGTTATGCGCTTCTTGCTCTTCCAAATCAACTGCTCCTCCATTAATGACAAAGGCGTATCCGTTTGAGACTTCTTATCATATTTATCGGTTTGGAAAGGCGCATCGCAAAAACACAGTAACATCAAGTTACGCATCCGGTTTCCTCCATACACTAGAAACATTTCTTTAGTAGCCCTTAGATACTTAAGAATGTTCTTAACGACTTACCGATGTTTCACACGGATTACGTTGATATCGATTGGTGATATTTTGTGCAAATGCTACATCGGCCTTGTACATCTCTACATGATACATCCTACTCACATAAGGAACTTTTCTCATGTGTGCCACCTCTTAAGGTGTTGGCGCATAGTTCATACTTAAGATAGATCGGCAAATATCCCTTCTTGGAATCTTGCATATTGAACTTTTCAATCAATGTGTACTTTGGCTTAGTCCAATCAACCTCTTAATCTTGATTCCGTAATGTTGCTTCCCTAAATCCTTCATAGAAAAGCACTTTCCAAGATAAGAATTTACATCTTGTAAACTTGGAATGTCCATGATTATGTCATCGACATATAAGATAAGAAAAATAACATTACTCCCACTAGCTTTGTGATATACACATGGCTCATCAAGATTTTGAGTGAAACCAAATTTCTTGATTTCTTCATCTTCTTGTTCCATACCTTGAACCCATAAATCTCTTCAATATTTTATCAATGTAAGTACTTTGGCTTAGTCGATCAACGCATTGATCTATCTCGGTGATCTTGATTCCCGAATAAATGTTGCTTCCCTAAATCCTTCATGAAAAGCACTTTCCAAGATAAGAATTTACATCTTGTAAACTTGGAATGTCTTTTCCATGATCAATATGTCATCGACATATAAGATAAGAAAAATAACATTACTCCCACTAGCTTTGTGATATACACATGGCTCATCAAGATTTTGAGTGAAACCAAATTTCTTGATTTCTTCATCAAACTTCTTGTTCCATTACCTTGATGCTTGCTTCACCCATAAATGGATATTTGAAGTTTGCATACACGCTTTGGAAATTTTGGATTCACAAACCCTTGATGCGCCATATAGATGTCCTCATCTAGGCGACCGTTTAAGAATGCGCTTTGACATCCATTTGTCATATCTCATAGTCATAGTACGCAGCTATGGCTATAAGAATCCTAATAGCTCTAATGTGCGCTACGGGATAAAATGTCTCCTCGTAGTCTATCCCAAAGTTTGAGTAAACCCTTGAGCTACAAGGCGAGCTTTATAGGTGTGTACATTGCCATCTATGTCGGTCTTTATCTTATAGAGCCACTTACTTCCAACTACCTTAGCATTTGGAGGTAAGTCAACCTCTATCGAGACTTCGTTATCTTTCATGGATTGCATTTCCCATTCATTGCAACTTCCCATTTTCCTTTTCGGGACTCATCATGGCGACCTTATAATTAGCGAGTTCACCAAGATCCCCAACATATTTTCCTCGGCTTCTACGTTAAGACATAGGCGCTTTCGGTGCACGCGTAGTCCTTGCGGATCTACGAATGGGAACCACTTCAACTTCGGTGGAACACTCGGACTTTCGAGTTCTACTTGAGGTTGGCTAGTGTTTCGAAGGTGTTGTATCTTCTTGATCATATTCGGATCATAAACTCTCCCACTGAATTCATGAGATATGAGATCCCTTTCAAGGAAGTCTCCATACCTAGCAACAATCACTTTGTTTTCAGGTGGAAAGTAAAAGTAGTAACCCATAGTTTCCTTTGGGTATCCTACGAAGATACACTTAACAGATCTTTGTTGTAGCTTATCATTTGAGTCACGTTTAACAAACGCCTCACAACCCCAAAACTTTAAGTAAGACAAGTTGGGAGCTTTCCCATACCACACTTCATAAGGAGTCTTATCAACCTTCTTAGTTGGAACCATATTCAATATGCGAACAACAGTTTCTAAAGCATAATCCCAAAAGGATAAGGGAAGAGTTGTAAGATTAAACATTGATCGCACCATCTCTAACAATGTACGATTTCTTCTCTCAGATACACCATTTTGTTGTGGAGTATATGAAGATGTGAGTTGCTGGATGATACCACACTCAGCCAGATAATCTTTAAACTCTTGGCTTAAATATTCACCACCTCTATCGGATCGAAGAGCTTTAATCTTCTTTCCTAGTTGCAGTTCTACTTCACTCTTGAAAACCTTAAATGTTTCAAAGACTTCATGTTTATGTTTAAGTAAATAAACATAACCATAACGACCGAAATCATCGATAAAGGTTAAGTAGCTAGCACCCTTCCTTGACACATGTCTTAGTGGTCCACATACATCGGTATGTATTACACCAAGAAGATCGAAGCCCTTTCTAAACTATTTGTAAAAGGTTTCTTGGTCATCTTCCCGGATATGCAAGATTCACATTTATCAAATGATTCATCATTGATGTCTTGCAAAAGCCCATCGTGTTGCGACTTTTGCATGCGTTTCTTGCCTATGTGAGCAAGTCTACAATGCCAAAGAAATGAAGAATCCAAATCACTTTTGATTCTTTTATTATTGATGCTAAAGGCAAATTATTTTATCAATCACATTATCATGCAAATCAATTTCAAACACACCATTCTTTGGAATAACATTAAAGTAAAAACACCATTTAAAGAAACCGAAATTCCATAATCGATAAATGTATGAATAAAACCAATATCTTTTAACAAGGAAACATAAATGACACCCCTAACAATAGAAGGCGCGTAATGACAATCGTTCAAAGATAGTACTAAACCGAAGGTAAAACTAAATTAAACGTGCCTATAGCTTCAACGACGCATGTGCTCCATTACCCACGTGCATGTATTGTTGTCCATAAGCGAGCTTCCTTGCACCTCTAAATCCTGCGAGTGTATTACAAATGTGAATACCACATCGATATCATATACCGAAATTTATTTTATGAGGAAAAGCAAATAATTCTATCATCAAAAGAGTACACAAGTACTAGCCAAAGTGCCATATTTTTATACCTCTTAGTACGCAACTCATCAAGGTAGGCGGACAATTCCTCTTCCAAAGTGTCCTACCTCGGTTCGGTGATGACAAGTCGATCCTTCTTAGGATTCTCACGCTTTTTGGGAGGGTACTTCTTGGGTTCTTGTTGATAAGCCATAACTTGTTTTCCCTTATCAACTTTACCCTTACCTTTCCCTTTCTTGTTCGCTAGCGGCTTATTAGGCTTAGAAATCCTACCATTTTGGATGGTTAGAACCGTAGGTGTAGGGGCCTTCTTGGGCAAACCTTTCTCGTAATCAATGAGCATTGCATGTACCTCATTGTTGTCTTCCCGTGCAATGCATATTGTAATTGCGCATCGAAACCATCAAACTCCTTGTTAAGGGATCATTGATCGAGCCAATTTGTATGTCATTGGGGTAGACATAGTTGAGTCTCCGAGTGGTCCATGTAACTCATCATTTCTAGGCGTTGGGCGCTCACGGGTTTCCTTCTCCTTGCTTGCAACTATGTAGAGCATCTATCGGATCATCTGACTCTGATCATGAGGCTTTTCAAACAACCTTTGCAATTCTTGAGCATGAGGTTAGGGAAGTAATTCTCAAACTGTTTTGCAAGTTTGAATTCATACTCCCAAGCATAATGCGAGCAACCTCATTATACTTGTCATACTCAGATTGCCATGCACTTCGTGCTTCAAATAATAGCATCAGTGCGAGTTCGGGAGGAAATTTGCGCTACGGTCAATTTCTCTCGATCAAACATAGATTTGAGCGACGAGGCTAGTGCGATGGATTCACTTGAGCCATTTCTACATAAATAAAAGTTCAAAAGTTAGTACTTTCGATAAGTAAACATTCAAGAAAATAAAATACCATTTGGTCAATATTCATATTAACCATAGAATTTTCCTTGAATTTTGGATCCTCATTATCATAGTTTCACCACATCAGTTAATCTGCTAGTGGTGAAAGTATAGAATAGGTAATTGTTGAAAAACAATAATTGACAAACAAGTTTTCAATTCCAAAAAATTATGGGATTTACAATTTTGCCAAAACAATTTTATTGCAAAACGTAAACATGTTTTATCCCATCTTATGCCTTAAGTTATAGATCTCACTAACTAACTTAATTAAGTTATCTAATTTTGAAACTGCAAATAATTAAGCTGAGGTCTCACACAACAAAAAAAATTCACCTTGTTATTGTAATCTAGATCAAGGTCTCACATAACTAAATTACAACTTCAAGTGTTTCATATCATTAGATGGCATAAACTTAAATTTAAAGGGTACAATTTTTGACGTGTAATCAAAACTTATGTATAAAGAAGCATGCATACAACTTTATAGCATAAAATTTTCGAAAAAACTTACATAATATTTTAATTGCTAAGTTTAAATTCTACAAAGTTTTAATCGATGCGTTGAAAACTTACAACTTTGCACTAAGATGCTTCGTACATAGAATGGTTATACTAGGTAGCTCAATCGAACTCGCGGGGTAGAGGACCGGTAAGCGCAAAAGCATAACCTTAGACATCCTTTCGGTGTGTTGTCGCACTTCTTTATTAACCCCTTTATAGTTTGTTCTAGTGGGTGAGCCGTTCTAACCATTTAGTATAGTCGCATCAATCGATTAAAAGTTCAAGAATTAATACTTAGAAAACAAATCAGTTTCGCCATTATTTAGTCCATTTAATTTTCTATTCATAAAAAACCCTTTTTGCTTACTAACATGTCAAACAATATATAAACAAAAAAAACATTTTAATAAAAATTAAACACACTCAAATAATATAAACATATAACTAAACAATTTAACTTATTTAAAAACAATTAGCCACATGCATAATTATTTCGATAAAACCTAATAAACAATTCTAGGCGTAAATAAATGCATATATTAACTAGGGCTTTCACCTACAAGTAGATGAGCCACATACATCGACAAGTCGATTGCGTAAGCCAAAGTCAATAGTATACCAAATAGCACATAACGAATTTTTATTAGTATAATTGAGGTCTTCCCCAATTAAATAATTATCAAATAAATAAACATGTGTATATCACTAAACAATTTATCAAAAAAACAATACTCCATGGCAAAACATGCATGTTCCACCATGGATTCCGCATAACAATTATCACCCAAGATACGCATATTACATGGCACATAACAATTATTCATAATAACCACATAAAATTAGCATGCAATCCTAGGGTTTCTACAAGTTTTACAAAATTAAAACCTAATTAAATAAAAAATAGGGTAATCGACCCTAATAAAAAAAATTAGGGTTTACAATTCCAAAACCCTAGAAACCATTAAAAAGCATGCAATAATCATAAAGATTCAATTTTTATGTGTTTCGGTAATTAATTATATCATATTAACGGCTCGTGATGCCACTGTTGGGTTTTAATAATCATAACAATTATAAAATCAAATAAACATCATCAAAGCATGCAGCGGAAGTATAATGAATAATATATGTATATTAATTAACCGAATAAGAAAACGCGTACCTTTTAGCAAATCAAGAACCAAACGGTAATGTGAACAAGAATCAAAACCCAAAACCCTAACTTAGGGTTTCACCAAATTCGACCCACCAAAAGTCGACCACCAAGGAATCTCACAAACACAAGTGCGTTTGTCCTTCGTTCTTGTATACACGTACTAATAGCGAATTGAAGTGAAAAGCTAGGTTGTTGAATCACAAATAAAACCAAATACTTATTCTTGAGTTAAGCAAATCGAAACCCTATGGGGAGGGGTGTACGACCGGCCACACAAGAAAGAGGAGAGGAGAAAAGAAATTAGGTTATCAATGTGATGCAAGGTTAGGAGAATAATGAATACAAGGGTTTGTATATATATGTTCTCAAAACTTGGTGACCAAGAAAACTCACCCTTGGGCTTTTATGAAGCCACGACCGGCCACCCAACCTAAGAGGGGTTCCAGAATTTTCTTGTCTACTAATTTCATTTCTAGTCCTCGTAGTTTACATTTAACGACCGTTAGTCAAAACCCCGTTAAATATTAACCACCGTTAAGTTTTATTTCATGACAAATAATTAATAATAATAACATTTATATGTATTAATTATTTAACATCAACTCTCATACGTAATGTGTGCAATCCCGAAGTCTCGAGTTCGAATCCGGTCATACGTACATTTAAAATATCCATAAAACCTTTCCAACGGGGATCCCCCATTCCGAAAGGTTACTGGGCCGGCCGTTAGGTTGTTTGGTGTAGTGAAAGAGAACAAGTAGCTTCAGTTACTAGGGTGTCCCGACCAAGCAATGAAGAAGCGCTAGCAGATGAGATTGGACCTATATAGACTAGGAAACACAGGAACCATTTTTATTAGCAAAAAGATAGAACAAGAACACAACACTAATTAATAACAATAAACGGTTTTACCAAAAATGACAAGCTCGATGGTTTTGTAATTCAAAAGAATGGTAATTGAAAACGTCGGTCCTTTGGTTATTTTATCGGTCATTTTCTTTTGACGAATCATTTGTTAGAAAATGAAGATTACTTATGAACAACAAACGAAGGAAAATAATCAATGTATCATCCGGAGGTCATCATTTTGTGAGGACATCATCGAATTTTCTCGACGGATAAATGATGAATCAAGGTAAACAAGTAAATCGCTAATGCTATTGTCTTTTCAAAAAACAACAACTTGATCCATTTGTTCAAGCAGTTATAATCATGTTTATGCTTATGGACTGTCAAAACTGGCTAATATACTTCATGCTAACGAGCTCGCAAGGCGTTTCAAGGTAATAACTACAAATACAATTACTGTTAAAATATGACTTAAACTCTAAGGGGCTTTTGGTAAATTTGGTAATTTTGTGACTTGTTCTACAAGTTTGGTTCAAATTTGGAAACTTTCTTATGACGGTTAGTTTGCCCTATAAATAGGGATTATTAGCATTAGTTTTCTTAGTACCTTTGAATTCGATTTGATAATAATAAGAGCTTCCGCTTTGTTTGTCAATACGTTTGTTTGTTTCGTCTTTGAATTACCAACAAGTGGTATCAGAGCTAGGTTCGTTTAGCTAGGTTGAAGATGAAGAAAAAGAAGAAAAAAAAAATCGTTTAGGGTTTGTTTAAATTGAAGTTTGATTGTTTTGTGACTGAAAGTTTGAAGAGTTCGTTTGTCTTTTGTTTCGGTATTTGTTTGTGTTTATTCGCTTGGTCCCACGTCTGATCATAGTCGTTTATATTTGGGAACAAATTTTTGATATTCGCAGGTGATAAGTTTTTTGGTTTTTGGATTTGTTTTTTGGACTTTTGCATTTGAATTGGACTTTGGACTAGAGGGCTTTGAATTGAATTATAGTATTTTGAAATTGTGCTAGTATATTTGTTACTCCTTTGATTTCGTATGGTACTTGGTGAATAGATTTGAAGACTTCGTTTGGAGCAGATCTGGCATTTGATTTGTTTGAATTAGAAATTGAATCGTGAATTTGGACCGTAATTCTTATCTTAACAAGTGGGTCATTAAATTATTATTCATATCATATTTGGGCGTTTGAATTATTAGAGCTCGTTAATCAAGTTATTTATTAACTTGAATTTGGTTGATACTTGGATAATAAGTTTGAAGATGGACAGTACTACTTATAAAATAAGTGGGTCATTTGAATTTGATATTTGGGATTTGAAGATCGATTTGGAGTTTGAAGACCGTAATTCTTATTACATAAGTGGGTCATTAGAATTTGAATTTGGTATTTGAAATTTGAAGATCGATTTGGTGTTTGAAGACTTAATAATTTTTAGGTCGTTTGGAATTTGTTCGATCGTTAGGAATTTGTGAGTTTGGAAAATTTGGATCTTCGTTCATCGGGCTTTTGAAGTTGGTTGCCCGAATTTGATTGTCTTTGTTGATGATTGTTTGACTCGATTTGTTTGTTTGGTTGACCGAGTTTGAATTTGTCGGTAACGTTTGTTTGTTCGTTTTGAAGTCATCGGCATTTGTTTTGGGTTGCTTTTGGGAATCGACGTTTGATTTGAATTTGGCTAGTATCGCTAGCGTTTGGAAGTTTGAATTTGATTTGAAGCAGGTGGAGGAGTTTAAGTCACGGTGGAGATTGTTAGAATATGACTTAAACTCTAAGGGGCTTTTGGTAAATTTGGTAATTTTGTGACTTGTTCTACAAGTTTGGTTCAAATTTGGAAACTTTCTTATGACGGTTAGTTTGCCCTATAAATAGGGATTATTAGCATTAGTTTTCTTAGTACCTTTGAATTCGATTTGATAATAATAAGAGCTTCCGCTTTGTTTGTCAATACGTTTGTTTGTTTCGTCTTTGAATTACCAACAATTACTTTTTTTTTCTCTTCCTGCTATAAATTTAGTCATTATTTTGGGTTCATTTTATATGACGCGTAATAGAGTGAAAGCTAAAAATACGCAACATATTTTTTCAAATAAAGTGGTCTACGCAATATACTTTATAAATTGTCAAAGATACGCAATGTATTTTCAATAATCTTTGATCTAGCTAATATGACCGGTTAGCAGCAGATTACCAGATCACCCTTGATTAAAAGGTACACCGTTGGTCCCCCAAACTGGACCAAATTCGCGCATTTAGTCCTATTTTGATAACGCTCATTAAAAAAAATTTAAAAATTTTCTTAAAATCTACTTAAAATATATTTTTTAAAATTTATAATTAAAAAAAATGGATAAATTTTTTTATACACTTTTTTTACGTTGATTTTTTTAAATATTAAATATATAATCCGAATAAATATTTTATATTTTTTTTTAAATATTGAAAATTGTAAATTTTTTAAAAATAAAAGTTATCCATATTTAAAAAAAATCAAATTTTAAGAAAAGATTTTCCAGACTTTTATATTTTTTTAAAAATCTTGAAAATTGTAAATTTGTTTTAAATCTGGAAAAACTTTTTTAAAAATCTGATTTTTTTTTTATTTTTTTTTTTATTTTTGAAAAATCTGGATACTTTTTATTTTTTAAAAAATTACAATTTTCAATATTTAAAAAAAAAATATAAAAAGTTTGTCCGGATTATATATTAAGGAAAAAAACAACATAAATAAAAGTGTATAAAAAAATTTATCCTTTTTTTTTAAATTATAAATTAAAAAAAAAATATGTTAAAGTAGATTTTAAGATTTTTTTTTTCAAAGTTTTTAAATATTTTTTTAATGAGTGTTATTAAAATATGACTAAATGTGCGAATTTGGTCCAGTTTGAGGGACCAACGGTGTAACTTTTAATCAAATGTGACCCAGTAACACTGCCAGTAACCGATCATATTAGTGATCAGATTATTTGAAAATATATTGCGATCTTCAACAATTTACAAGCACACTGCGTAAACATGTTTATTTGAAAAATATGTTGCGTATCTTTAACTTTCACCCCGCGTAATATTATACATCTTGATCAGGAGGAGAGGATCAACATCGTTGCAAATTCGTTACACCCTGGATTCATTGTCACTGAAATTTTTCGCGGTTATACTATTTTATCAGGTATGTATTGAGGTATACGATTCTACAATGTTGACTATACACTGGTATTAGAGTCGTTTATTGAGTTTTTTGTTTGTGCAGTTATAGTCAACAAGGTTCTAAAGTACTTTGTGAAAGATGTCGCGCAGGTTCTTTTTGTACTTTAGTTTTCATTTTGTATAAAGCTTTACCGATTACACAAAGTGGTTTACAGTTTATTTAAATTGGTTTTTAGGGAGCTGCAACAACGTGCTATCTAGCATTGAATCCTAAAGTGAAAGGTGTCACGGGTGAGTATTTTTCGGATAGTAATTTAGCAGAACCATCAACAATTGTTAAAGATCAAGACTTAGCCAAGGAATTGTGGAATTTTAGTATGGGCTTGACTAGCTCCAAGTGATTCTTCATTCAGTTTCTTTGACATGTTTGGATGAACGCCTTGTTATTTCTTGTTGTCAATCAGTGTTCATATATACAATTAAATCCGCGGTGGTACTCTGTATAATCAATATAATGCCAACACCTTGCAACCCAAGAATGCACTTGTTCCGGACTGCAAGTGAAATCTGTGTTTGCATGTTTGCATTAATACAAATTGTGAATAATATATATTCAAAGGATACGCTTTGGCTATTAGACATTTAGTTGTTCTGTTGTACGAATTCCTTGCACCCTATTATAGATAGGTACGTGTACAAACAAGTACTTCGATATTGTTTTAAGGTTGAGATCAGTAGCTAGGCCAAAAACATACACATGAACCAAGAACTTTTAAGAAGCTTATGTTAGTGGATTAATTTATGGGTTCGGCCCATTATTTGTATTTGATTAGGATTAGCTGCGTGTTTGTATTAAATTAGGATTTGTTTAGGGTTAAGTGTATGTGTTATGGCCATATATACTTTCATGAACGGACCCACATGTATACCGGTTGTGGCACGGGCTACACTTGATTTTAGTTCACGAAATGCCGAAAGATTTTAAAACTGCTTTTTTTTTTTATGGTATGTGGAACCCCATTTTTTTGCTACTTTCATTTTTTACGGTATAACTTTAGTTAGCCAAATATTTCTTTTTTGCAACACTCTCTTAAAAATCCTGGGTCCGTCAATACTTTGACATTGAATTCATTATCAATCACCGGCTTCGTGAGTTAGGGTTCTCCACTAAAGTACCGTGGGAGGCAAGAACTTGTGTTCTCGAACAAAGCTCAAGACTTGGAATTGAGCTGCAATTCTTCCATTGTAACCATGGATCGAACCGTGGCAAGGTCGGGAAACAGATCCCGATGTGCAATAATCCCGGCAACATGAGCAAACTTTTAAAAAAATTTAAACCATTAATGGCATAGGTGAAAACATCATCTTTACTAAGAGGGGAGCCTAAAGCATTGAGTAAAGTGACAATGGACTCAATCTTTTGAAAATAAGCATCAACAACACAATCACCAAGTTGTATAACATGTAGTTCACTTTTTAAAGCAACAATACAAGTTTGTTTTAGAAAAACTTGTTTCAAGACGAGTCCAAGCATCTTTAGCAAATTTGGGATTAGTAGTGACCAACCTACCTTGAAGGGTTTCTGAAAGAGTTAAGAAGATCCATGAATTAACTAAACAATCATCTTGAGCCATTCCACCATATGATGAGCCAGATTAGAAGTACTAGTAGAATCACCTATGAGGTGCTTTAGAACATCAAAATTCTCATAATGGTTCTTGAATAAGTAACACCAAGCATCATAGTTTGCCTTATCTACATCAAGTTTAATGGGAATTTGATTGGTTATAGAATTGACCGCATAAAGTTTATCAACATGGGCAATTTAGGGGTGGCAATTCGGGTCGGGTTCGGGTTGTCGGTCGAAAATCCAACCCAAACCGACCCATTTAAATCATCGGGTCACTATGTCAACCCTAACTCGTTTAGACATAACCGAACCTAACCCATTTAACCCGTATATATACTTGGGTTGGCGGGTTAAATAGGTTACACGGTTGAATATGTTAAACGGGTTGAATCGGTTCAACGGGTTTTGGGTTGACTCATTTAACCCTTTTATACACAAAAGTTGGCACATTACACGAGTTAAACAAGTTGTTGGGTTGACCTGTTTAACACATTTAACCAAAGATAATAAAATATAAATAATTTTAAGTTTATGAAAACATCTTAAGCGGTAGGCGGGTCGACCCGCTTATTTTATTCTCAACTGAACTCGACTGCTTTAATAAACGGGTTAGATAGGTCGACCCAAACCTGACCCAAAATCTATTTAGCACAACCCGAACAAGTTAATCTTCGTGTCGGTTTCAGGTCGGGTTTCGTGTCGGGTCAGAAATTGCCACCCCTAATGGGCATAATGTAGGGATAGGTAGAGGAGGAACATTGTCATTGGTCATGATGAATTTAGGTTGTTAGATATTCAAAGGTTGTAAGGGTTTAAGGAAAGGAGTCAACTGGTATGTGAAACAAATAATAATAAAAAAAATCGGTAATTTAAAACTGAATAAGAGAAAATTAATGCTTTGTTTATGCATGATCGCCTAGGATAAAAAAATTATGCACTATGAAGAACCGAAAAAATAAGGCTTTTTAAATGGAGGAGTTTATGCACGATCGCCTAGGAACGATGTAATAATGATTTGTTTGTTACTTAGTGTTGGCTAATACATCTTCTGGTAATAAAAATTCAAGGATAGGCACCTCCTCCGGATCCCATAGTCCCACGGCCCAACTAGGACACCCTAGCTTCTTGCACTTGTCTAGGCCCAACAGTGTCTATTAGAACAGTTTGGTTTGGTTCATCCGTTGGGTTTAGCCTAACAATAGGCGGGTATCCTAGGCTCGAGGCCCACTGCAATTCTTCCTTCAGTCCCGACACTACCATGATTCTGCCTTTTTCCAGCCCAATTGTCTCCAATGGTGTTTCAAGGCAGACCTCGTCGGCTCAAGCTACTCAGCCAGGTCCTATGTATTTTTTTATGGCCCATAAATGTACTTCACAAAGCCATCTCCTCTTCCTCAGATGTGACAACTCGAATGTGACACCTCCTCGACCTCAGATGTGACAACTCCTCTGCCCAGGGCCGGCTCAAGCATTTTGGGGGCCTAAGGCGGGGTCAATTCGGGGCCTAATCAATTAGCATTAAAAAGTTTACATACATCTTTGCGCTTGCGACTGCTTCTTTGCAAACTGCTGTTGCTACAAACCTGCTGCAAACTCGCAATTAAAAACCCTCCTCCTTTATCCGGGCTTGGGACCGGCAAAAATAAACTAAAAAGTTTATAAATGGCGGAGTTAAAAATTATTTTTTTATCTACTTTTTGTATGTTTAAAAAAACGTTCAAAATATTTATATAAAGTTTATTTTTCTAGCTTTTCATGATAAGATGATCCAAACAGCTTACTGAAACATCATATCAGCTCATATGCCCAACTAAGGAAAGTTTATTCTAGCTAAGTTTCGACATGAATGTTTTATTTTGGGCTTATTGTAAGAAAGCCTAATTTCTCGATTTTTTCTATGACTTATGAGCTTTTTACTAAGCGAGAAAAAGTGGGCTTATTAAGATAAGCGAACAAAATAATCTCACACAAATGCATTATTAAAATACCCAATGACAAACACCTCCTAAATCAAAAATTAACATTTGTGTTTAGATCATTTAACCAAAACTTATCATGCAAAATAATACCGTTTTAAAATCTTGTTTGATCAAAGTCTTGCCACTAAAATCTTTGCCAAGAAGATCTTGTCCTCTTGTCACCTCGAACTATATGGTCCTCCACCCTTCACACAAACATCATCATTAAAAAATACATTACATTCCAATAAATAAACAAAAGATGAGCAAACAAGCCTACCTTAAATGCAAGAGCGATAAATAATCAAACAGAAAAATAAAAATGAATTAGATAGCGTAAATAATCAAGCAGTATATAATCAAAATTAAATTAGTAAAAAAAAAGGAATTAGATATGGATGGAGAATGGAGATGTCGATGTGGTGGTCGGTGAAGAAGTGAAGATGGAGTGCTTTACCCTAAACCCGAATTTAATTATAATACATATACCTTGGATTGGATTGGTTTGGGGCCCATAGAAGTTGGGGCCTTAGGCAATGGCCTAGTCCGTAATAACTATAAGGCCGGCCCTGCCTCGCCTCAAATGTGACAAATCGGATGTGACATCTCATCTTCCTCGATATGACAACTTCTCTTCCTCGGATGTGACAAACTTCGGGTGATCTATATCTTGCCACGAAGCCCTCTCCTCGTCCTCAAGCTTTTCTTGTCAGTCAAAACACGTGGCACCGGCGACTTGAGCATCCGGGAAGTGAAATGTTGCGGTCTCGTATTTATAGTAATCGTATTTCGTGTAATAAGGTGAAGTGTCGTGCTGTTTGTCATGCTTATCAGCTTGGCAAACACGTGAGGCTTCCTTTTTCTAGTACTGAAACTATCATTAGGTCTGTTTTTGATGTTATTCATTCGGATTTGTGGACATCTCCACTTTTGAGTACTACTGGTATTAAACATTATGTCTTATTTTTTGATCATTTTTCGCACTATTTATGGATTTATCCTTTTCGTAAAATGTCGGACGCTTTGTCTAAATTTATTCATTTTTGTGCTTTTGTAAAAAGCCAATTTAATTGTGATATTAAATCTTTGCAATGCAACCATGGTGGTGAATTTGTTAATAACGCCTTATACCAGTTATGGCAAAGTTCAATATAGATCACAAATTCTGTATGATCCAATGAACCAATAATACCATTCGTTTTTATTATGATAAACTTTCACCCTTTTTAAAAATTAAATATCTACATGAAACCGTTAATCGTTCGCGATAAAATTATACCATCGCGACGAGAATTAAATTATCTTTCTATAGATATGCACTACTATATATTTTAACCACTTTTTTTTCAAAATTTCGGTCAACAAAATCATATATGATTTGTGAAAATCATATATGATTCGATTTTCTGAATCATATATGATTCTTGAGAATCATATATGATTCTTGAGAATCATATATGATTCGTAAAAATCATATATGATTCATAAAAATCGAATCATACATGATTTTTGAAAATCATATATGATTCGTAAAAATCATATATGATTCGTAAAAATCATATATGATTTTTTCGGACGGAATTTTTGGAAAAAAATGTTTGTCGAAAATATATAAAAGTGCATATCTATAGAAAGATAATTTAATTCTCGTCGCGATGGTGTATTTTTTATAGTTTGAAATTTTACCGTTTGTAAAATATGTTGTTTTTAAAAAAGGTGGAAAATGATTTTTATTAATTTAGATATGAATGGAGGTATAATTGGTTCGTTTGTTCTACATGAAATATGAGTTATATTGATCTCAACTCTTATTTGCCACAAATGGCATTACTATATGCTTTTCTTGCCCAAAAACTTATCAACAAAATGGGAAGCCCGAACGTATGATCCACATCATTGATAACATCACTCGTACCCTCATTTTTCAAGCTCAATTCCTACTTTTTGGTTGAAGCTCTCCATATGTCGGCCAATATTTTAAATATTTTACCTTCCACATCCATTAATAAGGAAACACCTTACTTTCGCTTTGGAAGTAGGTCATTTGTGCATAAAAATCAAATATTGTAAGATTTAAGAGAGAGAAATGTCTTACAGTGCTATGAGATAATTAATAGCGGAAGACACAATACTATTTATTCATTTAGTCAAGAGATATTATGACAATACATAGCCCAAAATAATCGAGAGAAAAAAAATCCCTAATTACAAACGGGGTTTCAAAATTCAAATTCTAGAAATCGGTTTAATATATTTCAACCAGTATATCTATCAATTAACCCCATAATAATACTAGATCTATCAATCAAATCCACTAGCTAGATGAAAATCATTGCTACTAAATCGAACAAAAATCATTCATACAAACCAATATCTAGCCCAAAATTGTTAAATCTAAACCACACAATCACGAGATCTTTAATTAATTTTATAAACCCCAATTTATGACAAAGATTGTATGAAACCCTAGATATCAACAAACCATGATGATCAAGCCATAAGTTTTGATACCATGTTCAAATTATAAACATGTATTAAAACCATATTTGAACTCAACAACCGCCCGCTAGTTCAACTTATTAATCAATGTACAATACAAGAATCGAGTGATATCTCAAACAGCAAAACACTAAACATAAATTCTCACAACAAAACATTTAAAAGAAAAAGAAGAACTCGATTGATAATCAACATGGTAACACAAAATAATATTGAAAGTTGAGAGAGAAAAATAGATATATGATCGAGTTGCGAGGGTTGAAACCCTAGAACGAGTATATATAGCCTCTGGATACACTTCACCACCTGAAGATAATAGAAATAACACAAGTAGCTCTTGTAGTGTGACAAAACCACGTTTAACACATTTACTTGCTTACCTTTATTGCATAACTGGTTCCAGTACTATATCTTAGACATAAAAAGAGTTACCGATTTTGACTTTGTAAGTTTCACAAGTATATTTCAACAAAATTAACAGTGATTACCAACATAACTATTAGTAACCAAAAGTTATGACTTACACGGCATATAGAAAATAACTTTGGAGTACGACAGAACTTTAGTCAAGTGAACAAAATTTCCAATATATAAATTCAAACACCAATAATATATGAGTGTGCCTGTCAGCTTCCATTGCTGATAATGGGTTTAGCAAAGTAATTAATACTATATTGTGAATACAAATATTAAGTAAGAATAGAGACCAATTAAGTTGGTTGGCGTGTCTTCGATGCTATTCCTAACATTTTCTTGTATAATCCATCCGGCACTCAAATACTTCTTGTTAACCACGAATCATATAATCAATTTAACTAATAACTTCTCCATATATATATTCATCGGTCTCTTAAGTAACGCAAGAGCATGTGGATTTTGGGAAGAAAAGGAGAGTCAGGATTTTCAGCTTCTTGACGGCTGAGGAAGTCACTGATGGGATTGATGGATCAGGTCTCATTTCCATTGTTACCGGTACATTTGACCTCCTTAAATATTTTGCTATGAATTTGTTAAAACTTGATTTGAACTATTGACATTTACACCTTACTTCAGATATTCATATCCCTGTTTCTTTGCATTATTTACGTGTCCTGTGTCCAATATTTTTCACGTCACCTCTGCCAAACCTCCATTGTTTCCTCTTCATCTCCACCGCTTATCGCGTCACAAGTATTATTGCAGTCGAAATAACTAACATCTATATTGCACTTTTATGAACCATCAGTCCTCACTCCGGTCTTATAGTAGTAATAACGTTGAAATTTTTTGTCTAGGAACGTTCATTCATTACAAAAAGTGCAACAAATATTAGATACAGCCAAACAGGAGTTTTAGATTTATGGATGTGATCAAGATTGGTTAAATTTTGATATGAAAGGATTTCTAGTATTTTCCGAATCGAAAAAATTAAATCGTAACACAAAACCAATTACGAACCAAAACAAAGTTATAATTGTTATTATTGTGTTTATAACTAGATTTGTTGTTGGATTTCATTAATGGATTTATTTGGCTGTTTATAGAAAAGGTTAGTATTGTTTGCAAGTTTGCAACCGATCCAGTTGATGAACATCGGTACAATCTAATACGAGTTTGTTTATCAAACCGGTCGGTGACTAGTTACCAAAGGGAGAGTGTGGAGATTAAATACGTATATCTCCAATCATTTTAAGGAATGCAAATTTATTCTGGAGATACTTGAATGTTATTGTACGTGTGTGGTTACTCATGGTTACTTTCTTTGCTCAATAGTTTCCGCAACATCTTCTTGTAATATGACTACCACTGCTAACGTAGCCTTTTGAGAGGTGCTTGCTAGTCCACACTCTAAGTACTCTTAATTATGTCTGGGCATCTGGCCAACACTAGCAAGGTTGGGATGAAAGTAAGGAACCATACAATCAATGATGACGTAAATAAATAAACAGATATGCGGTGAAAAAAAAATGTAGAAAGGTGCAAGGGTACCATATGCCGTGAAGTTATAATATAGTGCCGTGGATTTAATTTACTTATTTTTTCATCTCAAATCTACATTAATAAGTTTAAAGTATGAGAATATAATATATATTTTGTGTTTTCGAGCTAGAAGATAATAAGACGAGAAATAAAACTCTTGCGATCATACAGTACGTCCGCTTGTTTTTTTTGGCTTGAAAGCTTTTATTTTTAACTCAAACAACTAAAACTTGTTTTCTTACAAAACACCTGTATATTAGAAAACCATCAATATTAACTGTCAGAATTGTTAAAAAAACAGAGACATTTAATTGTAAGATAATAGTTTTTGTACAATATATAATATTGGTCCCATTGATATATTGTGTTTGTGCAAATGCACCCAGGAGCTACAAGTGGTATTGGAGCTGAGACAGCACGAGTCCTGTCCTTGCGTGGAGTACATGTAGTTATGGCAGTAAGAAACACAAAAAAAGGTTTAGTAGTTAAAGAAACAATACTAAAAGAAACACCAGAAGCTAAAATCGACGTAATGGAGCTGGATTTAAGCTCTTTGGCATCTGTAAGGGAGTTTGCAGCTAAATATCTCTCTTTAGACCTTCCACTACACATACTAATGTAAGTGAACCATATGATCCATAGATCTATGTGAAAATCTATCCATTGATAAATGTAAAAAGCTTAAAATAATTTTATTTTTTTTCTTGTTGTAAGTAACAATGCAGGGGTACTGTCTCCACCTTTCAAGCTCTCCAAGGACAAAATCGAACTACATTTTGCAACTAATCATCTGGGCATGTTTCATTCGTTATCTTCTAAAATATTGACTTCTTAAACCATCAAAGTTTGTTTATTGTTACAAAGAAACCATTTTTATTAGCAAAAAGATAGAACAAGAACACAACACTAATTAATAACAATAAACAGTTTTACTAAAAATGACAAGCTCGATGGTTTTGTAATTCAAAAGAATGGTAATTGAAAACGTCAGTCCTTTGGTTATTTTATCAGGTCATTTTCTTTTGACGAATCTGTTGCTAGAGAAAATGAAGATTACTTCTTACGAACAACAAACAGAAGGGAAAATAATCAATATATCATCTGGAGGTCATCGTTTTGTGAGGACGTCATCAAGAATTTTCTCTGATCGGATAAATGATGAATCAAGGTATAAATAAGTAAATCGCTAATTCTTATAGTCTTTTCGCAAGATACAACAGCTTAATCCATTTGTTCTATGCAGTTACAACAATATTTATGCGTATGGACGGTCAAAACTGGCTAATATACTTCATACTAACGAGCTGCATAAGGCGTTTCAAGGTAATAACTACAATAACAGTTGTTGTTTTTTTTTTTTTTTTTTTTTTTTTTTTTTTTTTTGCTATAACTAGTTATGAGTTTAATTTAATCATTATTTTGGGTTCATTTTATATAACGACGTGTAATATTATACATCTTGATCAGGAGGAGAGGATCAACATCGCTGCAAATTCGTTACACCCCGGATTCATTATCACTGAAATTTTCCGCGGCTATACTATTTTCTCAGGTATGCATGTATTGAGGTATGTACAATCCTACAATGTTGACTACACACTCGCATTAGAGATTGTTTATTGACTTTTTTGTTGGTGCAGTTATCATCAACAAGGTTCTAAAGTACTTTGTGAAAGATGTCGCGCAGGTTCTTTTTGTACTTTATTTTTCATTTTGTATAAAGCTGTAAGGATTACACAGTGGTTTACAGTTTATTTAAATTGGTTTTTAGGGAGCTGCAACAACGTGCTATCTAGCATTGAATCCTAAAGTGAAAGGCGTCACTGGTGAGTATTTTTCTGATAGTAATTTAGCAGAACCATCAACAATTGCTAAAGATCAAGAGTTAGCCAAGGAATTGTGGAATTTTAGTATGGGCTTGACTAGCTCCAAGTGATTCTTCAATTCATTCAGTTTCTTTGACATGTTTTGGATGAACGCCTTGTTATTTCTTGTTGTCAATCAGTGTTCATACAAATAAATCCTCGGTGGTACTCTGTATAGTCAATGTATTGCCAACACCTTGCAACCCGAGAATGCACTTGTTCCGGCCTGCAAGTGAAATCTGTGTTTGCATGTTTGAATTTATACAAATTGCGAATAATTTATATTTATAGGATACGCTTTGGCTGTTAGAAATTGAGATGTTCTGTTATACGAATATCTTAACATAGAGGATTAAGAATTCGTTGCACCTTCTTATATATATATACAGGGCCGGCCTTATAGTTATTACGGACTAGGCCATTGCCTAAGGCCCCCAACTTCTATGGGCCCCCAAATCCAATCCAATCCAAGGTATATGTATTATAATTAAATTCGGGTTTAGGGTAAAGCACTCCATCTTCACTTCTTCACCAGCCACCACATCGACATCTCCAATTCTCCATCCATATCTAATTCCTTTTTTTTTTTACGAATTTAATTTTGATTATATACTCTGTTTGATTATTTACAGTTATCTAATTCATTTTTATTTTTCTGTTTGATTATTTACTGCTCTTGCATTTAAGGTAGGCTTGTTTGCTCATCTTTTGTTTATTTATTGGAATGTGTAATGTATTTTTTTAATGATGATGTTTTGTGTGAAGGGTGGAGGACCATATAGTTCTGAGGTGACAAGAGGACAAGATCTTACTGGCAAAGATTTTAGTGGCAAGACTTTGATCAAACAAGATTTTAAAACGGTATTATTTTGCGTATAAGTTTTGGTTAAATGATCTAAACACAAATGTTAATTTTTTGATTTAGGAGGTGTTTGTCATTGGGTATTTTAATAATCTGCATTTGTGTGAGATTATTTTGTTCGGCTTATCTTAATAAGCCCACTTTTTTCTGCTTAGTAAAAAGCTCATAAGTCATAGAAAAAAACTGAGAAATTAGGCTTTCTTACAATAAGCCCAAAATAAAACATTCATAAGCCGAAACTTAGCTAGAATAAACTTTCCTTAGTTGGGCATATGAGTGATATGATGTTTCAAGAAGTCGTTTGGATCATCTTATCATGAAAAGCTAGAAAAATAAACTTTATATAAATATTTTGAACGTTTTTAAACATACAAAAAGTAGATAAAAATAATTTTAACTCCGCCATTTATAAACTTTTAGTTTATTTTGCCGGTCCCAAGCCCGGATAAAGGAGGAGGGTTTTAATTGCGAGTTTGCGGGTTTGTAGCAAGCGAGTTTTAAGAAGACAGTCGTAAGCGCAAGTGTATGTAAACTTTTTAATGCTAATTGATTAGGCCCCGGAATTGACCCCGCCTTAGGCCCCAAAATGCTTGAGCCGGCCAGATATATATATGCGTGCAAACAAAAACTTGAGTCGTTTTAAGGTTGAAGCAACTAGGAGTTTTTGGTTGACCATGGTGTTTTAATTTTTTTATCAAAATAATTAAGTACTTCCAAACTTAATTAGTTTTTTTTTTTTTTTTTTTTTTTTCATAAACCGAAAAGAAAACCCTAGACTTCTAAAGACTATTGATCACGGTGATGAACCGCCATCCACTTCTTGTTATTGTATTTCTCAAACGCTTCCTATTTTTCAAAGTAAATATACACCCATTCTCTAGCTAATTAATTGATCACTTTTAAACATAATTTTTATTTTTTGTTTGGTCATGCTTATTCGAAGTAAATTTGCTATCTGTGGTTGTTTGGAATAGAACATGAAATGTAGCTTTATTTGGAATAATTCTTAAGGGGTTTGGTTGGTTTTAGGAGGGATGAACCCTTCCTCTGATTGTAATTCCCTTTTGTAGTGTGAGGTGTACGCTATACTATGGTTGGGGCTTGAGAGAAATGTAGTCCTTTTAGTGAATAGGTGATTGCATTTGTCATTTAAATTGTTACATTAGCGGCATGAATGTTTTGTATTGTTTTAGTATGCTCTTATTTAGTTCTTGCACTGTGTGTTATTATGGCATGTCATTAGTAACAAAAAAGTCTTGCAGTATACTGTTAGATAATGCCCCAGTATTACTTTATTATGTGAGCTGATTTGCATACTCCAATAAATGATAAGGACAATCAAATTTCGAGTGTTTGAACATTTATACCCTTACAATATTGAAATATATTGATGCTTTTAATATTGAAATACATTAATATTGAAATATATTGAAATACATTAATATATTTCAATATATTGAAATACATTAATATATTGAAATACATTAATATTGAAATATATTTCAATATTGAAATTATCGAAATTTTATTTTAGGCTCTGATACCACTGTTAGGTCACCATATTGTAAGTTTGTAACACAAGCATCAATATGTAAGAAATAGATAAAGAAGAGATCGGTTGAACAAGAACAAACACACACGTATAAAGATGAACAAAGTTTATGCGTAGAGTATGAAAGTAAATGAACAACCAACCTTCTAAAGAAGGTTTACAAGTCTTTATATAGGGAAAGGAACTAGGGCAACACACAAGTTCCCTTCCTTTCCTTATTGGACATGGGCCAAGGCTTATGGGCTTTCTACATAAGTCTTGCCTTTAATACAAACATAAAAGCCTAATTAAGCAACCTATTACATGTTAATTACAAACACTTGAAATATAGTTTAGGAGTGATTCCAACAATACCCTTATAATATTTTTAGTTA
This sequence comes from Chrysanthemum lavandulifolium, assembly GCA_022545495.1. Taxonomy (NCBI): domain Eukaryota; kingdom Viridiplantae; phylum Streptophyta; class Magnoliopsida; order Asterales; family Asteraceae; genus Chrysanthemum; species Chrysanthemum lavandulifolium. The sequence continues at coordinate 184,559,872 of CM040239.1, read as the reverse complement.
TACTTATCTAAACGTATAAATGTTCAAGCACGCAAAATTTAAGTGTGCTAATCATTTATGCGAGTGTGCAAATCAACTCCCCTTTATTATTGACTATTATTTAAAATTGTAAAACCCTAGATACTTTAAACCCACAGACCGGGCTTGCCCTATTTAATCTTTAATATAATGGTAAAACCCTAGATACCCTAAACCCATAAACCGGGCTTGGGCCTATTTAATCTCTAGAGTAAACTGCAAAAAATTTCCCTAAACTTTTTGATTTTTGCGAGAAATGCCCTCATTTTAAAAACAATTGCGAGAAATGTCACTAACGTTTCATTTTTTGCGATTTTTTCCCTTGAATCATTACTGTAGTTGCAAATTCACTTTTTTGGCTAACGCTCGTTAGTTTTCTTCGTTAGTGGCCATGTGAAATACCTATTTTTACCTTCCTTTTCTTCAATAATCTCACTCAACCCGTTTACCTTCTTTCCCGCCAAACACAACCAAATTCTCAAACACCATTTCAGTATTTATAACCCTAAATTTTCACAAATACAAATTCTGAAACACAAATTCACATATATTCGATTATACTTTTTCAAAACGAAATGGACAAATCCAATAACTTCAACAACCCCCTCCATCCCTGCAACAACCATCACCAAAGCCGTCACAGAACCCACACCTTGGAAAACCTAGTTTTTCATCACACAGCCCTGAAAAGTCTGTTAGGATAATACCCGGTCCTACTTGTATTGTTCAATTGGCGAAGCGTCGTAAATAAGCAGATATTACGAAGGTGGGCAGGAGTGTGTAATTTCGATACAAGAGTATATTAGGAAAGTTGTTGAAGATGTGGGTGAGGATGAGGATTTTACACGTGGGTCATGGCTTAGCGCGGTTGAGTTTGTGAATGCTAATAGGGTGTTGTGATTGGATGTTTAGGTGCTATCAAGAGCTTTATCAATAATGGGAAAGTTGATCAAGTTATCACATCAAAGAAGTTTCACCATAGTGAAGAAAATGGTTGTCAAATGATATGCATTGACTGTTGACTGGAAAGAGAATACAAGGTTGGATTGACCTTTGATGCAAGACGTCCACCTAATAGATAAATCATGTAGTATTGTTGTCCAATGCATCTTTACGGAAGGGAAAATGTAACACCCAACCCGATAAGGGTTCGAATGTCACATTACGGAGTCATATCAGAACATAACTAATAGCAAGCGAGAGTCTTAAACTCTTAATAAATAAAAATGTCAAGTCATATAAACGAATGACTTTAAAAGGAAATATATAATCCAACATGAACAAATAAAAGAAATATCAAAACAAATGTTCTTCAAAATGAGTCCAAACTGATAAGGGAAACTAGGGTTAGTCCACTCAATTTCTTCTACTCTCAGCCCATCAAAATCCAACATCCCGCTTAGTACCTGCCGCATGGAAAAGAAAATGCGGCTGAGCTTAAAAAGCCCAATGAACATATATGACAAAATGAAAAATAAACTAAATAAAGATACAAAAACGAATCAAAGGAAACTGATAACAAAGTCGTAACGAATGAACACAATGAGTTAATGAGGAACCTGCAACAAACTATATTTACAAATATCCAGAAGATAAGCACATATCAATATCCCAAGTATACAAGTACAGAAACATAATCAAATAGGAGTTGATGAACAAGATCATAATCAAAACAAGTAACCAAACAAAGGTACAAGCATATCGGTAGCAAAACAACTAAACATAAATATGGTAAAACAAACATATCGATATATATATATATATATATATATATATATATATATATATATATATATATATATATATATATATATATATATATATATATATATATATATATATATATATATATATATATATATATATATATATATATATATATATAAGCTAAATTGAATTCTATAAGCGGTGAAGCAACTAAATATAATGTAAACATGGCAATCACTCAAATCGGATAATTGACATTTGATAAGTCAAGAAATATAATATCAAGACGTAATATCGCTGGAAGTAACTGGACAAGAATATAGCATTGCAAGCATGTAGCATGGAAAACAAAACAAGTCAAATAAACACATAATGCAAGTTAAACCAAATTCCATCATCAAATAGTAGCATGAATAGGAGTGTAAGCATGGCAGAACAACAAGTCATGTAAACATTGATTACTATGCTAAACCAAAATCATAAGGAACGGAAAATTCCAAACAGAAGGATAAGCATGGTAGTCATAAATAGCAGATAGGAATACTAAATGATAATCATAGTCCACAGGAATAACAAAACGAAGGTATAACATGGTAAGCGGCTAAGTCAAGTAGTTACATACTGGCATGGCAACCGGAGAAATCAATTAGTCACATAATAGCATGGTAAACAGATAATCACATATTTACTTTCTCCAGGTATTGAATCATTCCTAATTCTTTTGCAATGTATGTTCCATTGACTTGATTTGCCACCATTTTTTAGTCTACGTTTTCCTGCAAGTTCTTGACTCCCATTTTTTCTGCAATCCGTAACCCATCTATCAAGGCTTCATATTCGGCTTCGTTGTTTGTTGTGTTGAAACCGAACCTTAGAGCGTAAGTAAAATCCGTCCCCTGAGGATCTGTCAGTATGAGGCCTGCTCCGCAACCATCTATGCAAGATGAGCCGTCTGTGAACAGGATCCATGGTTGTGGAAGTTCCTCTTCTTCCATTGGTTCATCTTCTTCATCATCCTTTGGACGTTCTAATATGAAGTCCGCTAGAATCTGTCCTTTGATGGATGTTCTTGGTCTGTACTTTATGTCATACTCCCCCAACTCAATGCTCCATTTTTGTAATCTACCTGCAACTTTTGGCCTTGATAGTATTTGCTTTATTGGCTGGTCCGTGATGACTACTACCGCATGTGCTTGAAAATACCTCTTCAGTCGTTTTGTAGCGTGTACCAGAGATAAAACTAGTTTTTCCATTGGTGTGTAGTTTATTTCCGGTCCTCGTAGGGCTCGGCTCACAAAGTTTACTGGTGTCTATTTGCCTTCCCTTTCTATCATCAGGAACGCGCTGACCGCTTCTTTAACTGCTGCCAGGTATATTATCAGTTCTTCTTTTTCCTGAGGTGCGGTTAGTATAGGGAGGTTTGCTATTATCTTCTTCACTGCTTAAAATCTTCCTCCGCCTCTTGCGTCCATTGAAAGTCGCTCTTTTTTGTACACTTTTTGAGTGTTTTAAAGAACGGTAGTGACTTTTCAGCGGATTTAGCCAAGAATCTATTCAAACTTGCTAGTTTCCCATTCAGTCTCTGAACGTCTTTGAGGCATTTCGGAGATGGGAGGTTTAATACGACCTCCGCTTTGTCCAGCATACTTTTATTCCTTTAGTGTTTCTCAGTATACCCTAAGAACATTCCTTCTTCCATTCCGAAAGTGCACTTCTTGGGGTTTAGATTCATGTTTATTTCCCTTAACGTTTTGAAAGTTTCCGCTATGTCCCTTATTATTTCTTCCTCCGAGTGGCTTTTGATTACTAAGTCATCGACATATACTTCTAGGTTTCTACCAATTTGTTTGTGGAAAGCTTTGTCTACTAGCCGCTGGTATGTTGCTCCTGTGTTTTTTAGCCCGAATGGCATCTTAGTGTAGCAAAATATTCCTTGGTTTGTGATGAAGGCTGTTTTTTCCTCATCTTCTTTTGCCATCTAGATTTGGTGATAGCCTTTGTATGCGTCCAGGAAGCATTTGAAAGGGTATCCGCAGAGTGACTCTACTTTCCAATCTATCTCTGGTAACGGGTAACCATATTTCGAACAGGCTTTATTAAGGTCCTTGAATTCAACGCACATTCTACAACTTCCATCATGCTTTGCTACCATTACCGGGTTGGCTAGCCAGCTGTGATAATGTACTTCCTTCATGATTCCTGCATCCACCAGTTTCTCTACTTTTTTTTGTATTGCCTTGTTCCTTTCCCGTGCTTGACCTCTTTTCTTTGCCTTATTGGAGTATACCCTTCTCATATGTTTAAGTTATGTTCTGCTATGTGTCTTGGAACACCCGTCATGTCGGCTTGGCACCAAGCGAATATATCCAAGTTCCGCGTTAGCAGGTCACATAGCTTCTTTCTTCCATCATCCGATAGGGTTGACCCAATGGCTATTGTTTGTTCTGGATGTATTGCCACATGTATTCGATTTTCAATTTGCTTTTCCATCACGGGCTGTGGTGTTGGTTCGGAAACCATAGTACATTCTAACGAGACCATTCTGCTACTGCGAATTGTGAGCACTCCGCCTTCTACCGGGATCTTTATCATTCCGTGTGCCATTGAAGGCACAACCTGTAGTTTTCGCACCCCCGGCCTTCCTATAATCCCGTTATATGGCGACTGGGACCTTACCACCACGAAGTTCATCCATGCTGATGTTGAATGCTCGTCTTCCCCGATTTTGGTTAACAACGATATCTGCCCAATCGGCCATATTACTTTTCCGCTGAACCCCATAAGGGGAGTTGTGGCGGGCACCATTTACCTTTTTATTTCGGGCCGGAGCCTTTCGAAGCAATGTTCGTATAGGACTTCTAATGCGGAACCTCCGTCGACATACATTCGGTGTATAAAGTGTCCACCTATCTCTGCCTCGATGACCATTGGTTCGTCATCTCCTTCTTCTTCCGTGAGTGATGGGAACGAAATGTTTTGGTTTGGGGGAAATTGCACCATCAAGATTGCAAGAGGCTTATCTTTTCCTAACGTTTCTCCTTTTTTAGGTGCTTTGGACTAATCCTTGCCACTATTTTGTTTAAGTTCCTTTATCACGTTTGACAGCTTTCCGGTTCTCAGCAGTTCTTCTATATGTCTTTTGAGGTGCATGCATTCGTCCGTGTTGTGTCCTACTTCTCCGTGGAACTAGAAATATTTGTTGGCGTTTCTTTTCTCAATCGGTGTAAGCATTGCAGGAGGGGTTTTGAATTTTGCCTTTTCCAATGCCAATATTTCTTTGGGTGTTTTTGAAAGAAGGGTGAACCTATCCTGCTTCCGATCTGTCTGGGGTTGACTTCTGTACCCTCTCTTGAAGCCTTGCTTCTGTCCGGACTCATGCGGCTTCCATTGCACTTGGGGTAGCGTCCTCCTTTTTTCGTGATTGCCAGCGGCTACCTCCCTACGGAGGAAAGATGCGGTTACCCTCATCATCTCGTCTACCGATTTGGGTATATTATCATGTAGCCTTTTAATTAACTCGGGATTAGTGATTCCATGCATGAAGCTGGAAACCTTCATGACTTCCGGAGCTCCTTTGACATCCCTACTTTCCACCTTAAATCTTTTCATGAATTCTTCTTTGGTTTCTCCTTCCTTTTGTTTGATATGATGAAGTTCCACTGGATCCTTTATGCACTTCTTTTGCTGAAGGAATTTTGACAAGAAAACTTCCTTTAGTTCGTCATAACTGTCTACCGATTCCGGTGGAAGATCGTCGAACCACGCCCTAGGAGATCCAGTGAGGGTAGAGTTGAACATGTGGCACCATGTTGGCATAGCCCAACGTTCTACCTTTGCCGTTGCTTGAAATAATTTTAGGTGATCCTCTGGGTCTTCACTTCCATCGTATGTCTTCACGTTGGTAGGCATTCGCGTCTTCTTAGGCATGTCGAAATAGCGAATGCGTGGAGTGAACGGGTCGGTCTCCTTGCACACCCATGGCCTAGCTAAGTCGTCGTTCTCGACATCCGACTTTTGCCTCTTTGACCCGGAAATCCAGTGTTCATTTCCATTTTCTTCGCTTCCAGAGTGCCGATCGGTTCTCCGTGAGTATGTTCGACTACATTCGTATCCTCCGTAATAGGGTTCCATTCTTTGCGAAGAAGAATGGTGGTGAGTGTCTCTGTCTTCTTCGGATCTGCAACGTTTAGTTCTCTCTGTGCTTCCAGAACACATGGAGATACTCTTCTATCTGTTTCCAAGCCTTTGGAACGCGCTTTTGCGCAACCTTCTGAACACTTCTTTCTATTCAGCAGTTTTCTTCCGCGGTGATCTGGATCGGCTGCGTCTTAGCTCGGAGTTTTCCCTCGTGTTCCGGTGCTTTCGAGATTCGATCTTCTTTCTCAGATCCTTCCTTCACGCCTTCTTTCCAGATTTGGATTGCTGTGATGCTTCACTAAAGTCTAATCGGGTTTTCACCGTTTCTCTAGCCTTGATTCTTCCTTCCTGTTTCCGAACTTTCTCTGTCACAATGGGTAAGATCTGTTTGTAGTACTTGTCGCAGTACTTCTTGATGGCTGCACTGGATGCGGACCCATCAGATCCTTCCAGATCTTTCGCGTTTTTCTTTCCTCCTTTATTCCGCACCGCAGATACAGGGGCGGGGGAAGGATCGGAACGAGCTATTTCGGTAGGCATGTTTTCTTTTCGGAACGCAGTTGTGTACTGGGTCCCACGGATGGCGCCAAATTGTTAGTATAATTTGTGTGATGGGTGGTAACAGATGTGAATATAGCTTATCGGACTGGGCCAAAAAGCTTCTAACGGGTTGATCTTGTACTAATTCAAGTAGTTTGAATGAGATCCCTGCACAAGAAAGGTAAACCGTTAGTCTTACCGTGGGGACGGACCCCACGATTAGACTCCAGCGTGAGAGTAAGTACACATTATTGAGAGGGAAAGTAAGAGTATGTGTGTGTAATTATGAGAGAGAAAGTTGTACCTTGTATGGGGATTAGAGCCCCTTTTATAGGCGGGGTTCCCCGCTAGGGTTCCCTAGATTCTCGCATGTGGCAGTTAATCACCGAAGTTGGACCCTTGGCGGACAAGGGTTCCGTGTTAATCACGGACGCGGACATAAGAGGTTTAACGGTTGATGGTTCAGCCCGTTATATGTCTTGCGTGTGTCTTGAGGTTTGGACCATAGCCAATTTCGTCATTGTGCTTACTGTAGGTCCAGGGTTTGTAATCATTGGGCCTGAGCCCAGTATGTGTGTAGTATGTATTGGGCCTAGCAGGCCTGTTATACATACTATACGTCATCACACATGTATGTCGAATTAAAATCAAAGAAAAAAAGGAACTAAGAGATACCAATTAGGATCGAATTCAAGTAAAGAGAGACACAAGAATCAAGCACCAATCACACCAAACTCCTTCTTGATATGTCTAGTTCGAATTATACCTCCAATTAGGGTTTGGTTGGATTGATTATTGGGGAGGTTTTGAGAACGTGTTTTTTTTGTTTGATTGATATTTAGTTAGGGATAAAGGGGGAAAAGCCGAATAATATTAGGAATGAGGGAGTGATAGAAGCCATGATTTATGGGAAGTTAATATGACTAATTCTTGTCAAACTGTTTCTTAAAATTTGGATGGGTTGGGCCTAACATAATATAAACGTTTAAAGGGGAAAAAGAACCGGGATTTTTGGCTTCTTATATTTTGTATAACCATTTGTACAAATTTTAAGTAGTATACCTTTTATTCTTAGCAGTGTAGATTAGTTTTAATTTAGGAAGCTTTTAGACATACATTACTTAGGTTAATTATTTAGGACTTTATTTAAATTCACATCACATAAACTTTAATTATTTAATAAACTTAGAATAAAATTTTTAATGGAAGCAAATCTCAAGATTCGGATTTGAGGGTTTTACAGGAAACATGACTGATACTGGTGTTGCTGCAAGTGGTGTTGTGGGTGTAGGTGTAAGAAAGGAAAACCCAACTAGAGTTGGTAGAGGTGGTGGTGTAGTAGGCCTACATGTTGCAGCATCTACTAGAGGTGGTGGTTGGTATATGTGAAAACATATACCTTTTCTTTATCAAAACCAGACCAAAAACTAACCCTTAAACCATAAAAATGTGTGTTTTTGTGTTTATGTGTGTGCAGGCACGGATATCCGCAAAATGGATAAGAAAAGACAAAACAACGGAAAAACGAGCATGAGATAGGGAAAAGTGCAAAAAGCCGAGGCTGGGGAAGAATTTGCAAGTTTGGTTCATCATCTCTCAAAATGGCAACTTTAGTCCTTGAAGGTTCTGAATTGGCAAGCTTGGTCCTTAAGGTTTATGAAGTTGATAAATTTGGTCCTTGAAGAATAATCCTCTCAAATATGGTCCTTGGAGTTTATGGAGTTGTCAAGATTGGTCCTTGGAAACATTTCTCAATATAACAACATTGGTCCCTACACTTTACATCTTCTACAAAATCTACCCTAAACCTTAACTTAAAACTTAAATTTTCCTATCCTAAATACAAAACCGGACCTTATTATTCCCCAGGCCCAAGATGCCAAGCCCAATCCCAAATTACTACTACCCATTTCCCCCGTCCAAATAAACAGCCCAATGTCCCCTACCAAATATCCAAATGAACCCCCAACTAAGCAAATGAACCCAGTCCAAATCCCTTATAAACCACCCCACTTTAATATCTATTCCCCAGTCAAAAAGTCAAACCCCCGCTTTCTTTTTACTTACCACTGTATATCTTCTTCACAAGCCATTTACCCTGCACCAAATTTACCCACCCATAATACCTCGTACTAAGCATCTACGAGCCTTCTTGAATACCCTCTGACATGGCAGAGGAGTGACAGAGCAGAGAATGACAAGCTGGACAAATTCATGCATCTGCTTGGTTAGCACACCTCATATCATGATCAAACGGTTGTGCTTAATGGATTGGTGACCAAGTTTTGATCAAAGGCCAAGATTGAGTATCCTGAAGCTTCCTCAGAAACCCTAGAAGCCTGGCAGCAGCCATATAATCCCCTTCACTCATCACAGTTTCTTTTGTCCAGTTTTCATGCTTTTAGAAAACTGTTGCCCTCTTTATTTCTGTCATTTTCATTGCTTAATTAGAGTTTAAAATAATTTTGTAATTTTAATTTTCAGTATTGTAATATTCCTTTAATTAATGCAAGTTTCCCTTTCATTCTAAATTGCTTGTCATTTTATTTTTAATGCCTTTATTGTTGAAAATCTGATTTGAGCTCAAGTTTACTGTCAACATAAGCTCATATAAGCTTATTAAAGCTTATATGAGCCTATTCCTGTTTAAGCTTTTCATAATTTACAAGTTTTGGAAAAGGTCAACAAAGTCAAACTTCAAAGTCAAAGCAGTTTTTGGTTAAAGTCTGATTTTAATGTGTTAAAAAGTTAAGTTTAATGTTTTTTTATCCGATCCAACTCAGTTTAGTCAAAATTCCATCTAGTTTTCAAAGATAAATTGCATTTTTAAAACTTAAAGGAGTGTTTGGTTTATGATTGTTTTTGAGGATTTAATCCATTTGCCAAGTTGAATCTGAGTTTACTAAGTTTATAAACTGATTTCAAAGCCTTGTCAATCAAGTTTTTAAATGGTCAAGTCTGTCTTTGTGATTTAGAGTTCATTTTCAAAGTTTCTGTCCTAAAAACTGTTATGCCTCAAATGGCCTTATTCAAAGTAAGTTTAGAATGGTTTTTTTTAGTTCTTATCGTACCCATCTTTATCTGTGTGCAGCTTATTTGCCCAGTAGAAGTGTTTAGTCTACTTATTTTTTAGTCTAAAGTTCCCCTTCTATCCATGTTATCTGTCTTCTATCCTATTCCTGTCCCAACTTAGCACATAATCAGCAGCTTATTTTCTTATTTAATGCAGTTTAATGCTTGATTTTTGATGTTTTAGGTTGATCTTAGTATAGTGATTACCTATTTTGGCCCTTTTAGGTTTTTAGCTCTCATTAATTAGCTTATTTTCTGTCTGCAAAGCCCTTATTGCCCCTTTGTCTGCATATCAGTCTCATGTTTGTCCCATAACAGCTCCTTTACAGCTATTTTAAATGCTTATCCACTTGAGGTTTTTGATTGCTTTTTGATTCCCCTTATAGCCCTTAGTCTAGGCTTGATCTATTTTGTTTTTTTAAGCCCTTAGTAGCTTATTCCCATAACTTATTTAGCCTGCAAGTAGCTCACTTCTGCCCCCTTTTCCTGCTATCACAGTAGGCATCAGTTATTGCTTATTTAGCTTATTAGAATAAGAGTATATAAGTTGCTTAGGCTTATTTAGTTAACCTAAGTTTAGTTTTAATTGTTCTTTTAGCTTATTAATAAGTTTAGCTAGATTTCCCTTAGCTTTTAGCTCTTTAGACCCATTTAGTAATGGTAGTTTAGCTTATATTAAATCTGCTTAGTATCTGTCTTCAATCTGTTTCTTTTTAACTGCTTATTTGTGTTTTTCATAAGTTAGATTTTGTAAAAAGTTTATATGTTAGCTTATGTTCAAGATTGCAAAAAGAGAAAAAAAAATGTTTTCCAAAAATGTGACACTGCCCAGGGTCGAACATGGGTCAGTTCACACCAAACACCTCACAAGCCCCACAACACGAAACACTTAACCATTTGTGCCCGAAGGTCTTACAGTTTCATTTCCACACATTTTATATTTAAGCCTTTATTTTCCATTTAGATTATGAAATCAGTTTAGCTTATAACAACTTTTCTTGTGCTTATTTTTTTGAATTAGTATTTTTCTCATATTTAGCTTAGTTCAAAGTAATTTCCCAAAAATTTTCAAAATTTTCCAAAATGTTTTAGTATTTTAATAATTAGTTTTTACATTTTTAGTTTTTAATTCATAATAAATGTTCTAAAACTCAAAAAAATATTCCGCTTTTTCCAAAATTTTATTTTGTCTTTTAGCTTGTAGGAAAATTATATTTACATTCCTAGGATTTAAATTGCATTATTTGGTTTTAAATCGCGTTTTTTTTTAAATTCCCGTAGTTGCGTTTTTAGGTTTAGATTGCGTTTTAGGATAAATGTGCTTTACGTTTTTGTTTTATCTGCTAATTGAGTTCGTTTTAGTTTATGATTATCATTATTAGCTTAATTCCCCAAATTTCTCTATTTCCCCATTCAAAAACCCGTAAAACGCGACGTGAGTTATTAAACTCCATTCATCCTTCGCTAGGAACGATCCGGGGACTCAAACCTAACCGTTTGAGTCGCTCTTTGAAAAATACTATAATTGATTTCCCTAAATCAATTTTTGGCGCCGCTGCCAGGGAAGGCTTGTAGTGAGTTTTGATTCCGTCTCGATTCGCGTGTTTTTTGAAGATCCTTCCCCGTGATGTTATCGTTCGTTTTTGTAAATATCTCTTTTAGAAAAAACCCAAACAAATTTAAAAAACCAAAACACTTTTCCTAACGTGTTTAAAACACCAAAAAAATCTAAAAAAACAACAAAAGAAATCGAAACGTCAATTGTTTCGTCGGCTCACCTTTAGAGTACAACCTATACACGGGGTTTAAGGAGGTCTTGACATTAAATTGCAGACCGAAGAGAGATCCACTCTTCTCTCCCGCCACGCTTCGAGTACTTTAGAGAGCTACCGAGCACCGATTGACAGGACGGTTACCAAAAATATTGTGTTTTCAAAGTTTTCTTATAAAAACCCAAAAAGATTTCTCTTTTTCAAAATTTGTTTTCCTTTTATGTTTTCTATTTATCAAAACCCAAAAATAATCATCTTTATCCTCTGAACCGTCAATTCTTTCCTTTTACCCTCTTATCCGTTTAATTCTTCTTATGTCTTCGTCTCACCAATATGGTTGTGAATGGTGTGGGGGGACCTCCAAATGGTGGAAATTGTCCCGGTTGTAGCATTGAAAGTACGAGAAACGGGTTTGACTATGACCAAAATCCCTACAATGAAACAACCAATTTCTTTAACCATCCCCCACACTATGAGATGGAGGCATATTATTGCTTTAATTATGGAGATTTGTTAAGAGATGGTTCACTTTGTGAACGGTGCTTTTGCAAGGTGTGTGGATTTAGTCGCGAACTTTGTATGTGTTGCCCTTCTGAAATAGAAAATTCATTCACTTATGATTCCACGTTGGAAGAACCCACGGGGGTTTCGGGGACATTTCCATTGACTTTAAAGACGTTTTTGAGCAACAACGAATCGAAATTGAAAGTATGTGTAGAACTCTCTTAAGTCAAATTCAAGCTCGACAAAGTGTTAATGAAGAACCCGTTAAAATTATGGAAGAAGCTCACACCATTTCGAAGCTACCCCAAGAACCCACCGAGGGTTAGGATGATTTTTTTGAACTTCGTGCTTTTAACAACAACCTTGAAAAACTTGAAGCCTTGTCAAAAAATTTGAAATGTTATGTTGAACCCTTGATTCCTACTCCCTCTCCGGTGAGGGAAATGGGACATATTTCTGAACCTACGGTAACTCCCGCTTGTACTCTAAACTCCAACCCTAAAACATCTAGAATCGATCCTAATCTTTCACGATTCACTATTAAGAGTTTGTCGAGTTACAAAACGAAACAACATGTTGAGCTTAATACAATTTCTAATTCTCACATCTATCAAGAACAAGAAACGGAGACCATAACGAAAGTGGAGGAAATTCCTAGCTCTCAGAGCACACCACTTGTCCCACCTCCGGAATCTTCAAAATATACGCCTCCGAGTGGCAATCCGCTCCTGTCTCTAAGCCTTTAATTTCTGACTCTTCCCCTTCACTCACGCCGGATGAGAGAAGTGACGACGTTTTGGAAGAGGTCGATGATCATATTTGTGATAAGCCTTATCTTTTTATCTCAAACGATGAAGTTGAGATGTTCTCCTATTCCGATGACGATTCGTATGGAGACATTGATTACGTCGAAGATTTACCTTCTAAGCCCGTCAACATAGAAGAAGAAAATGATTTTGAGCCAGAAGATATAGAGATTGAGCCAGATGATATACAGATCGAGGATGAAGTACTTCGTGAAACATTGTTGAATGTTAATCTTCTCATTTCCAAGATTGAAACCCTTAAAGATAATTCGAGTTCGCCTCCTATCGTCGTTAAGGATAGTGATTTCTTACCAGAGCTTGAAACTTTCCGATTTGAAGAAGAGGCTAGTGGCAGTCCCACTATTACAGATGTTTATCCTCCGATTTATGAGCGGTTCTACTTTGAGATTGAGTCTGATGTAAGCAAGGCGATGAACGAGATTTCTGATAATCCGAAAAATGACCCTATCATAGAGGACGCCGACTCATTTCTCATTCTTGATGACTTGATACCACCGGGTATTGAGGATGCCGTGAATGACCCTAAGGGGGATATGATGTTTCTTGATGGATCGCTTGACTCCCCTCTCTTTGATGAGTCCACCATCACTTATCCCATTGAGCCTACATGTAAAGACAAGATTTTTAACCCCGGGATACTCGTCATAGATGAACTTCATGTTACAAACGCTGCTCGAGAAAGGATCCTCGATGGATGCCGATGATGTACCTCCGAGTACCTCGAAGGACACCTCCGAGACGTGTCGAAACCCTTCTATTCAAGGTCCAAGTTAGGATTCCGAATATCCATAGGCGCCAAACCATTCGTTATCACGAAGGTTACCTTAAGGAATTCGCCATTGAAGCCTAAGCCCTTGGGTATGCTGACGACGGAACAATGGATAGGGAACCTCCCACTTGGTCAAACCCACGATCTCCCTCTCTCTCTTTCCCGTCAAGTCCGAGAACGTGGGTCACTAAGCCCTAGCGGTTACCCACAATCATGGGACGCCCTATGATCTCCGACATTCATGCGTATGCTCTCAACCCTATTTCATCCACTATAAATAGGTTGGACGGGCAATGGATTATGGTATGCTCATTTCACACTCATCTCTTTACTTACACACACTTATACAACCATAACTCATACTTACTCTCGCGGGAGGTGGTTCGCAGGTCATACCCTGCGTAATCACTTAACGTAGTGTTTCATATTTCTTATTCTCGGGTGAAAGGCAAGTCTTGGCCGGAACATACACCCTTATACCTTTGATCATCATGAGCCTCGGTAGTGCAATCTATTGTACAATCGGTGGTGCCATCCGGGACCACTACTATTAGTCCCGAATCACCGGTCCTAAAACCCCAACCAACTACACTACATTTCCGGCATGAAACCGTGAAGAGAAGATACGCCCACGGGTTTCTCTACCCTAGTCCCTCTCGACACAACTAACACCGATAATCTCGCCCCATTACGGCCTCAACCTTACCACACGATCTCGCTTTGAAACTACTCCCGACATCACGCCTCAACATCCGCTAACCCTATCCCTACTATTAGCCCGCCTCATTGAGGCAAACTTTGAAGCCTTGGATTCTTTACTAAGGGCTCATAAAGGCGGTGTTCGCAATCGAAATGCGAAGAGAGTTGGAATACTCCAGTGAGGAGTATGATGAAGAGATTGAAATAGAGGAGGCCTCAACTGTTAGTAGGGGCGCCTGCCAGCGAATGGTTCTCCTTCCATCGAAGGCCAAACGGAAGGATCAGAGGCTTTGAAGAAGGACCCAAGGAGGTCCGGAAGAAGGAAAGAATGCATGGTGAAAGAAGGAGCGAGAACTCTAACGGAGGAAGCAACCCGTTAGGAAATGGAGGAGTAAACCTACCCCTCTCCTAGTCGCCCATTTAGGAAGAGAGGATGGTGGCTCCAATACCCCCTTCAGATGTTTCGAGTGTCGAAGGCCTCCTCCATGCTCATGCATGAATCGGCCACTCCTCCTAATGAACCCTACCTACCGCTCAAACCTACAACACTTACCCTCCGAATGGTTCACTCCCAAACTAGAATTACCAGCAAATGCCCTATGGGCATGTTCCTACGCAATCGATGGGTTTAAACCCTTCGTACCAACCTTTTACGGTTTATCCTACCTACACACAACCATTTCCTAACCCGTACAATCCTACACCTATTTATCCTCCTCCATACAACCCTTACTATACCGAAGCCTCTGGAGCTTGCACACCTTTCGTGAAGTGGATCAAAGACTACCCCCTACCTGACGGTGTAAAGATGCCTACTCATATAGGCACCTACGATGGGAAAGGCGATCCTGATAACTTCCTCCATTTATTCGAGGGCGCTACCAAGATGCAAAAGTGGGTCATGCCCGTAGCATGCCACATGTTCACTTACACGCTTAGAGACTCCGCGAGAATATAGTGGAATGGACAGAAGTTGGGAAGCATTGTAAGTCTGAACGACCTCAAGGCTAAGTTCCGATCACACTTTAGCCAACAGAAGAAGTACACCAAGACCCATCTAGTTGTGCACACCATCAAGCAAAGGGACAACGAAAGCACAAGGGCCTTCGTTACGAGGTACGCCGATGAAACTTTGCAAATTGGTTTGCACCAAGATTAGAGGATTTCGTGTTTTGTACATGGCCTCTGACGCTGACTCAGTTGAATTCCTATCCACCGATCTTCCCACCACTTATAAAGCGCGATGGAGAAGCCTTACACTTGGATTGAATCCAAAGAGGTAGCAAGAAACGGGGCTTCGATAGAGCAAAAGGAAGCTTCTGACAAATTCTCTCATGGGTCCTCATGGGAAGGATCCAAGAACAAGAAGAACAGAGATCGCTTCCTCCATACAACAAAGGTTCAAACCACGGATTCTTGGCGAACTTAGTCAAATCTCCTGTGAGATTCTGCCACCGAGAAAGCCGCTAAGTCCTTCGATCCACCACCTCGGATGACAAAGATGAAGTAAAGCCGAGACATGTCCAAGCACCGCCATTTCCATGAAGACCATGGACACGACACCTAACAACCGCAGAGAACTAAAGAAGCATATCGAAGAGGCAGCAGCGGTCCGGACAATTAGCGATCCGTTAAAGGCATCAAAAGGAAAAGACAAGTTCTCCGACACCCAACTAGGTAAATAGAAGGGAAACAGAAGGAGTCTACGCCCGTGGCTCGATACTAATGGTGCATGTGCACGATCCAACCTTGAAAAGAAAGGAAGCAGGGGAGATGGAAGCGTAGGAAATGACCTTCCTTACATCTTAGGGCAGACACCTTCAACCGAATTCCGTGGTCATCTGTGGTACTAATCTCAAACAGGAGGTAAATCGAGCATATATAGATTGTGGAAGCTCATGCGAGATCATTTATGAGCATTGTTTCCTAAAGCTCAAGCCATCCATACGCTCACGAAGGGGGACTCAAAATACCACTAGTAGGGTTCTCCGGTGAACACTCATGGCCCCGAGAAGTACCGTTGAAATTACCATAGCGAAGGCCCTTATCCCGCACGTAAACACTCACCTTCGTATAGTCGTCGACTCTCCTTATAATTTGTTAATAGGAGAATAGCTATGCAAAATATGGGCATTGTTGTTTCCACCATACATGTCTGCTATTAAGTTCCAAACCCCTTCAAGTAGGAACCGCCCATTCTAATTATAGGGCGGATAAGGGTGTATATGGTGTCAAAAGATCAAAGAAGAATCGGAGGAGCCTCCGATAGAAATTCTAAGTCAGACAGATCGGAGGAGCGAGTTATAGTTAAACCTATCTACCCCGAACAAACGGTGGTAGTAGGAAAGCAACTCCTGGCGAATTTCAAGGCGAAGCTCATGGAACCGCTATGACTAACCTTGATGTTTTTGCTTGGAAATATTCTCGACATGACAGGGTGCCAAGAACTTTGTTGATCGACGGACGCCCTTCTTGAATGGAGCATAAACTCAATGAGTACAAACATATTGAGCCGATAAAAGCAAAAGAAGGAGCCTAGCCCCGAAGAACGCGCACCGCAAAGAAGTGGACGAACTCACACAAGCAGCATCCTAAGAAGTTAAGTACCAAACTGGGTAGCCAACCCAAAGAATGGTCAAAAGAGCGACGGAGGTGGCGCAAGTGCTGACTTCATCGACATCAACAAAGCATGCCCGAAGGATTGCTACCCCTACCGTAAATTGACTAGAAGGTAGAATCCTTGGCAAAGCTTCCTGTTAAAATGCTTCTTAGATGCTACAAAGGGTATCATCAGATCCATATGGCAAAGGAGGATGAAGAAAAGATAGCCTTCTACACGAGCAAAGGTGTCTACTGTTACAGAAAGATGCCCTTCGGATTAAAGAACGCAGGAGCCACTTACCAACGGCTCGTAGATAAAGCCTTCAACAAACAAGTAGGCAGAAATATCGAAGCATAGGTTGATGACATGGTTATCAAAAGCAAGACGAAGGAGGACCTGCTCCTCGATGTACAGGAAACCTTTGACCAACTTCGGGCGATTAACATGAAGCTGAACCCTAATAAATGCTCCTTCGGTGTCGAAGACGGACAATTCCTAGGGCATTTGATCACTAAGCGGTGGATAAAGGCTAATCCTCCAAGGTCAAGGCAATTTGGATCTCCAAGCCCCAAGTGTCTAAAAGACGTGTAGAGCCTAAATGGGAAGTCATGTTTAAGCGGTTTTTGTCGAAGGGGGCGACACGTCCCTACCATTCTTCAAAACACTCGCGGATGCGTGGATAAGAAAACTTTCAATGGAGTCGATGATCAAGTCGCCTTCGAGAAGATGAAGGAGTTCATCGAATCCTTCCAACACTTACGTACCCAATCAAAGGCGTAAGTGTTGTTCATGTACTTAGCATCCTCAATGGAGAGTATTAGCGCAATCCTTATGGCGAATCGAGACAAACGGCATATCCCCATTTACTTTGTCGTTAGGTCCTGCTGGGGGCGTAGATCAACTATCCAACATTGGAGAAGTTAATACTAGCCCTAATCTACGCAACAAGGAGGTTCGACGCTATTTCCTCGCCCATCCAATCACAGTCTTAACCGACAAGCCACTCAAATAGATCTTGTCGAAACCCGAAAAATCCGGAGGGTGGCTAAATGGGCTATTGAGTTGGAGAGCACGAAATAGAGTTCAAGGACTAAACTCTATTAAAGGCCAAATCGCAGATTTCTTGGCGTAAACACCTTCCGAGCCCCGACGAGAAAAAGAAGAGCCCAAACCAACCTCATTCAAGTACAAATTGAATGGAAGCTTTACATGCACGAGCATCCACTCGATGGTTCCGGAGCAGCCTAATCGTTGGTTAGCCACGACGGAAGGAGCATACATATGATCTTCGCTTTGAGTTCAAGCCACAAACAATGAAGCGGAGTATGAAGCGCGCTAGCGAGCCTTGACTAGCTAAAGATATGGAGGTCAAAGCTCGCATTGTTTTCAGAGACTCCCAATTGGTAGCAAACGGCTGATTGTGTTCCTATGAAGCAAAATTTCGCCATCAAACAAAGATTTGGAAAAACAAAGGAAATGTCGAGAGCTTCGACTCTACACCATCCAAAGATGTTCAGAGGAATCGAACAAGAAAGCGGATGCACTAAGCAAGCTAGCTTCAATGGCCTTCGCTTCATCTCACTAAAGAAGTACTTGTCAAGTCCTTCCCGAAGATCAATTGTTCGCAAGTAAGTCATGGATGTGGTACATGAAGAAGGAGAGACGTGATGACTCCCATAAGGGAATATTTGATAAGTGGTCTTCTCCCAAGATCCCAAGCTAGCAAGGAAGGTTCGGGTTAAGTCCCCGCACACGCTAATAGGGAAACCCTATATAGAAGGTCATTTTATCACCTTGGTTAAGATGTGGGACCCAAGCGAGCACGAGCATTATTTCTCAAGTCCACGAAGGATCCTGTGGCCTTCATGCAGACCCCGCCGCGGTTGTCTCAAGATAATGAAATTGGGCTATTATTGGCCTTTGATGCATGGGGATGCGGCAGAATCATTCTCAAATGTGAAGCTTGTCGATACACTCAAACGCTCCAAAGATGCCAAGGTGACATGACAGTGTGACATCCGCATGGCCCTTCTCTCGATGGGGCATCGATATCGTGAGGACCTATGCCTATAGCGCTGAGAGTCAAATTCTTGCTAGTAGCAATCAATTATTTTACTAAGTGGGTGGAAGCTAAACCCTTAGCCTCCGTAATGTGGAGACAAATCGAGAAGTTTGTATGGAGCACATTGTGTGCAGATTCGAGTGCCCCATATAATCATATCCGACAATGGGAAGCATTTTGTCAAGGAGTCTTCTACGACTTCACAAGGGCTCAACATAAAGCGCCTTGGACATCCGCTCACCATCCGCAAGGTAACGGACAAGTGGAGGTTACAAACAGAGACATCGTCAAAGGGATCGAGAAAAGGCCGGGACGAACTCATCATGGATGGGTGGATGAGCTCCTCAAGTATTATGGGCTCACGTGACGTACCTAAGTCAAGCAATGGTGAAACCTCTTCACCCAACATACTAATGTAAGCGGTCATCCCTTCTAACTAATTGTACACACGGAGCGTGTGGCAACGTATGATGCCTCCCAAATGACGAAGGATCGTGGAAAACCTTGATCCGCTAGAAGAAAGACGAAATAGCCTCCATCCGAGAAGCAATACACAAACATAAGATCGGCTACTATAAAAAGGGTCGACCTTCCACTTTCAAGCCTCGAGAATATGTGCTACGCCTCAACAAAGGCAAGCAAAGCAGAGTACCAGGGAAAGCTGGGACCAACTTGGGAAGGACCCGACATGGTAGCCGAGGCTCACGAACCGAGCCTACAACCGCCACTCTTCTCGGAGAACCCATCGACAGACATGGAATGGTACGAACCTTTGAAAGTTCTATGTTTAAGAAGTACTTTTACTTTTTCTTGTAATTAGAAGCTTCTCAAGGGAAAGCAAACATTATTGGTAGTTGTCTTAGTTTTCATTTCAAGAATGATGTAATCCTCCTACCAATTCAATGATAATAAGGCATTTCCCACAAATCTCTTGCTTCGCTTTCTTAAACATAAAGATTTGTTCACCAAGTCGTTAATGAGTTTCAATGTCGAATAAAATGGCTCAAGGTGTAATACATGCCTTATCATTTAAGCCAACTTTAACATTCACATTAACTCTCCTAGTAGTTTTCGCGCTTGTAAAATATATACAAAGTCATACTACTTGAAGGATTTGAGATAGAGTGGGTCATGACCCTCATCAATGATCAAATTTGGTCATTATATTCTTGATGTTGAAATTTACACACAATGAGGTTGTTTAACCTTATGTTGTAAAACTTAAGAGTCGGAAAAATGGCGCACGAGAAGTTAACAAAACAAACATAAATAATAACTAAGTGTGTAGAGGTATTTCCCCACACCATACCATTCAAAATGAGGGCTAGTGCCTTGTACCGCAGGAGCCTAAGCCCCGCTTAATTATTTTTGGCCCATGGCCATACATCATAAACATTTAAATTGTTTTAGAGAACAAGACAAGCATTGTCAAATAAGATAAATTATCTTAAAGGGTACATGCCACCCTTTGAAACCAAATTATCGCCGACATGGCGCCTTCATTCCCGCTGAGATGGAGTGGGGATGGTTGCAGACGAGACAGGCTTGTAGACATAGTCTTCTTGATGGGAGTGGTAGCTTCAAATTTCGAGGTTTCTTGGAAAGGAGGTCTTCGAGTGGTGCCATAGGATCTTTGGTAGCCTCAATAAGGAATGTTGATGCATAATCTGCCACGGCCGGATTCGACGAATCTCCCTTGGCCGCTTGTCGCCTTCTCGAGCCCTAAGTAGACCCGCAACAAAGAGAACCCGTTAGAGCGGACCGAGGTCGTAGCCCCGGGTCCACCTCCAACGGTCAAGTTAGTATCGGTGCGATGTGATGAGTTAGGGTTAGAGTAACCTGTCATGTTATCGTCACATATATCATGTGTTGGGATATGAAAGTGCTGAAGATATCAAAGCATCAAGATATGGAAGTATCGCTAAAGACAAAGTCAAAATACTGCAAGTTAAAGTCAGCATCGCTAGAATGTAAGAACTGCTATATTTGTTTATGGAAAGTATTGTATTCCATGTTTAGATTACTTGTCGACAAGGTTATCAATTGTAAACCGACTAGATATCCTCGAGCCTATAAAAGGACTCCTAGATTGGCATTAGAGGAACGATTTCAAAAAGAGTTTTAGAGTTTACTTAATTAAGAGTTTAGAGAAAAGTTCAATATCTTAGAGTTGTATTAGAGTATCCGCATAATAAGCGATTTAGAGTTTTATTAATAAAGTTTCTTTTTAGCTTTGTTAAGTAAATTCCGCACTTGATAAAGATTGCTCGTTGTTTTTTGTTAATAACTTAGGATTTATCCGAGGTTATTAAACCTTAACAAGCTAGTTTAGTTTGATTAAAGTATATCGATCCAACAAGTGGTATCGAGCTTGTGTGGAAACTCCGACTAGGAAGAAACCCTACAATTTTCAAGATGTCGATCAAGTCGCTCCACAACCCTCAATCACCTCACCGTAATTCCAATTATCAAGAAGGAGAATATGATCTCGTGCATGAAGATGAGGCAAGATATTGCCATTATAGACCATGCTCGTGGAATGTAATTGTGAATGGAATGAAGTTCCTCAAGAACCCATTCAAGTTGCTTTGGACAACCTTTAGCACCAAAGGCGCTTTTACCACAAGCAACACTCGTGAATCAAGAAAAGGCTCTTAACATTCTCCGCTCGCCATTCCGTATGGTCATCTTCTAAAATTTCACGATGCTAAAGATGCTAAGCGCTCTGGGCTCTCAAGACCAGATTTGAGGAATGAAGCCTCTAAGAAGATGCATGTAAACTTGTCAAACAAAGTAGCTTGAAACATTCATGAGGGAGAAGAGAGAGTCTTGATGTCGATATGATAGGTTTCGAATCTCCTCAACATGTTGGAGTTATACAAGGCGTAAGTATCACTGAGGATGCTAATTTGAAGTTTCTATGATTTTGCCATCTTCATGGCATGTGATTGCGACTATGATCGAGGATAACAAGGATGGATGTTATGGACTTTGATGATCTTTATCATCAATCAAGGTGTATGAACATGAGATGAGTGGTCAACCAAATTCTAAATCTCACAAGATTGCTTTTCTAACATCGAAAGAAAGAGCAAGATTCCAAAAGTATCGCTTCTCCTCAAAGCACTGCTTCTCAAAGCATTGCCTACAACCCCCATCATATGCTCAACAGCCCCACCATCTACTACCTTGAACTCGATGAAGTTGTGTGCTCCTTCTTTGCACAACAAGCAAGCTTACCCGTCACTTATGAAGAGGATCTAGCATGATCAAGAAGATGCACTTGAGGAAATTGATATCGTGGCAAGTTGCTTTGATCATCGCAAGGATCAAAAAGTACATGAAGAAGACAGTAAAAACATTGATTTCAAACCAAAACAAGGAATAACTTTTGACAAATCTAAAATTGAATGTTTCAATTGTCAAAAGACCGGTCACTTTGCAAGTGGAGTGCAGTTTGCTAAATATCAAGCAAAATGTAACATCCGAGAAGCCTAAACTTGAGCTCAAGGAAATTCCAATAATCAAACAAAAGCTTTGGTTGCTCAAGAGAAGTTATCGAGGTGGACCGGAGTGAAGAGTTTGATGATGAACCAAATGACTTCATCAGATGGTAGCAAGTGGAAGATGCAATTGAAGACACAAAGGAAGCATTGACCGAGCAATCGCTTTGATGAAGAATCAACATGCCGCTTTGGAATCGATGATGGCTTTGGAGGATTTGATTGGAGCAAAGAAAGTGAAGATGATCCTGTTCTTCTTGCTATGGTGGCTACTTCACCAACTCGCCTCCTATCTCGAGGTATGCTCAAACTGCTATGAGTTTTATCAAAATTACTTAATGCTATGTGATCGAAAGAGATAATTGTATTAGGCTAGGTCCGAGGTAGCAGTTTACCAAATCACTTTAGAGTCTATAGAAGCTAAAATCATAACACATGAAAATAATGAAATGGCTCAATGAAAAGTATGAACAATGTGATTACCGCTAAAACTCGGTGAATGGAAACTAAATTGTAAAATTGTCAAATTGAGAAATTAACTAAGGAAAGAGATGATTTGTTAGCTAAGTTTGTCGCTTGGGGAGAGTCCGGTTTGTCCCATGTTGCTTATGTTGAAAAAGAGAAGGGCTTACATTAGAACAGCTTAGGATTTGGAATGGACTTTAGCAAAGTAGATGAAAACCAACCTAGTGATCGGGATGATGGTGTTTTGAGGATATAACCACTAGTGATGATGAGCTTATTAACTATGTAGATTCATCTAGTAATGATGGCTCGCAAGTGAACCACCTCCTAATATAAGAAAGACAATGGTTATCATGTCGCTCCTCATCCCATTAGTCATCACCCTCTAGGCCCGATGTTTCTCGTTATGGAGTAGATAGTCTAGAGTTTAGAAAGAAGCTTATTGCAAAATCTAGATCCGAGAAACCCAAAGAAACCGTTGAAAACAATGTTCAAAATTCAAAGAAGACTTTAAATCAAAGCATCGCTCAACAAGCACTTTTCGCAAAACTTTTCAAAACAAGATCGCTAAACCTTTTGGGATAATTTTGGTCAAAACAAATTTTATCACCCTCAAGAAGGCAAAACAATTTTGGGCATAGACATAGAAGAAATCACTTTGGTCATATGGGTCAAAATTGTGTTTTGTGTGTTATAGTCCTACTCATTTAATCAAAGATTGTGATGACACTCGTAATATCTAAGCAAGTTTCCAAGGAATAAGTCTAACAATCGAGACCTAGAGAGCACAAACCAAGGTGGACTAATTCAAATAGGATTAATCACGTAAACTTCACACCGTGATCATAGATACCCACATCGTAGAAGAACTTCAAGATCTCACAAGATTTCCAAAGTACCGCTCGAGACAAGGTAATCGAAAACCATACTGGGATAGAAATTCTAGGAGACCTCATTATCAACCTAGAAGTTATCACAATTCATATAGGGATCTAGATCACAAGAACCTCCTGTTAAAACCGAATGGGTTAAAAGGAAAGAACCGGAGACATACAAGACGCTCAACAAAAAGTGAATCGATGTTTTTGTGTCAAGAGAAAAGGCTAATAATCTAGTGAAAGAAATTTATGTTGAAAAATCGTAGAGTTTTGATAATCCACATGCTAAACATCAAAAGATAATTTTGGATCATAATCGAGAGATAGTGAGAATTACATACTCAAAGAATTTGAGTTTGTGATTTCTCGGGGAACACAAGTCAAGAATGGTTGTTCCTAAAAGTTTCTAACTCTTTGCTTTGTGTGCAGTGGCAACCCGTAAGAGGAGCTTAAAGATCTCTCACCAATGTTGTCAAGAGAATATTCTATTATTTGAAACAACAACCTAAGTTGGGGTTGTGGTATCCTAAAGAGTCACCTTTTCACTTAGAAGCTTTTTCAGATAGTGACTATGGGTGATAATTATGATAGAAGATCCACAACGGTGGATGCCAATATCTTGAAGAAGGTTAGTCTCATGGCAATGCAAGAAGCTTAAAGAACATCATCTATCAAGGCGAATATGTAGTCACGTAAGTTGTTGTGGTCAAGTTTTGTGGATGCGTAATCAACTCTTGGATTATGGGTTCAACTTTAAGAATACTCCTATCAACATTGATAATGAGAGTACTATTTGTATTGTGAAGAATCTCGTATCATTCCAAGAAAAAGCATATCCGATTAGGCATCACTTTATCAGAGATTGTTATGAGCATAGGCTCATTAATGTGGTTAAAGTTCACACGATGATAATGTAGTGATCTACTCACCAAAGGTTTTGATGTGTCACGATTCAATCACTGGTCGTGAGCATTGGAATGATTAACTACTAAGCTATGTTTAAGGGAGGACTATAAGATGTTTGATATAGTCCTGTATTGCTTCGGGGAGGATGTTAGTGTATACTTAGATTATTTGAAGATTTTGGCAAAGCATCGTATTTCAAAGTACCGCTGGGAAAGTATCGCTTGGGAAAGTATCGCTTATGTGGAAAGTACCGTTTGTCGATTAAAGTACTGCTCCAACGGTAATATTGAAGGGTAATTGGTAGTAACGGTAACTTTGTTATTTAGGCCGTGATTTTCAAATCTCACCTATAAATAACTTCTTTCCGATTTTCCTCTCATATTATTACTTCACATCTTTTCCATATTTATCTCCCATTTACCATCTCTTTAATATTCGATACAATCTTTCTATTGTGCTTATTCTTTCAACAATGGTGAATCGCTTAACTGCTTTCAAGCACAATATGGTGGCTAATTTGGACAAGACCGAGGCGAACGTGGCTTTCTATGATATTATTGATTATCTAGTTGGTCGCTTATTAGTCATGCTCTTTAGTTGAGCCGATGTTATTGAACCATGGATTCGTGAATTTTGGGCTAATGCTAGAGAAAATATGGAGGAGGATGAATATTATATTAGATCCTCGCTTCTCGGAAAGACTATTAAGATTACCAAGCCTCTATTCGAGCAGATTTATTATTTGAAGATGAAGATGGGGCTATTAGATTTGACAAGCAACCGATTTGGGATACTTTTAGAAATCAAGTTATGAAGATTCTTTGATCGAACAAACTTTTAAGAAGGCCTTATTCTCGTCCTCAATGGAAGTTTTTGATCCATGTCTTGCTCCACCGCATAAGTTCTAAAAGCACTTCGGGAGCAGCTTGGTTCAAATATTGCATCCGCAGTGGTTGGTTTAGCAACGGATGTAGTATTTAACTTTTCACGGCTTATTTTGGATGGAATGCTCTCTCATATATCATCCGGGCTACTTGGTTGATGTATCCAAGGTTTATACAGTTTTCTTGAACAAGCAATTGGTCGATGTTCCCAAACCCATCGCTTTACTACCGTTATTGTGCAACAAGCCAAAACCTTTACATTCATGGCTAAAAGAAGTAACTTGTTTCGAGGTGGAGATATTCCTTTAACAACATCAATGATGGAAATTGTGCAAGTCGTTCGTAATGCACCGCAGAGGATGAAGAAACCAAGGTACCGATGATGATCAAGGTACCGCTTCACATAGTATCGCTCAACCAAGATCGCTTCAAACGTCGCTCACAAGGTACCGCATCCGCAAGCACGCTTCGTGAAGGTACTGCTTGCGTTAAGGTGATGTTTCTTCAGTCCCGAGGTTCAAGAAGAAATAAAAAACACCTATTCCATCTCCACAATGCTTCGCTTCACAGAACATTCACCAATTCAAGGTGCTGCTCCTACAATTCCAAGAGAAGGGTTACCTATGGATAACTATGCTTTGACAATGGCAATAGCTCGGTTGAACAAAACTGTTGAGCGCCAAGCTAGAACTATTAGAAAATTGAAGAGAAATTATTTCGGTTGCGAATTTTGTTAAACCCAATATTCAAGGCTTCAATTTATGGGTTAAGGAGGAGAACAAACGTCGAAAAGCACTTCGTAAGGAATTACAACGTAAGAAGGTTCCTAAATCATCTTCTCGTCCATTTGGGAGGAAATTAAAAGAATGTAAATTGAAAGAAGATGATAAGGAGAAAGAACATGATAAGGAGAAAGAACATGATAAGAAAGATGATAACAAGGAGAGTGGATCTCAAAGCATCAAGAATTAGTTCATATTGAAAGTTCAAGAAAAGACCGAACCTCAAAGTAATCAAGAACTAATTATTGAAGATCAAGGTACCGAACATGAAAGTACCGCTTTCATGAAACTTTCGGACAAGAAGTAATAACCCAAGGGTTTTGAATTTTGAAGAAGAAGTCGGTCCTTCTACGGCTTGTTATAGAGGAAGAGGAGGAACCTAGATTTAAACCCATTCATTCACCAAGTGATGATGAATTAGTTGCTACAATTCTTGATTTGTCACAACCTAGAGGAGGAGTTACCATTAGAGATGTACAAGAAGAAGAACAACCAAGAACCGATCAACCCGCAATTGATCCAAAAGATAAGGAAAAGGTATTTTGGTTGAAGTTAAGAAGAAGAAACTTACTTTAAGCGTAACTTAGAGCATTTGAAGTTGCAAGGAATGAAGTCAGCAGCCTAGAAAAGTTCAAGAAGAATTAGATGCTAAAGATAGAGAAGAACAAGAAGCTCAAGAAGCTCTAAATAGAGAAGCGACTCAAAAGGTGCAAGATGAATTGATGTCAAACTGTTGAACCTTTACAGCCTCCAACACCGTTAGATTCATGTCAAGAAGACCTAATTTGGCTAAAGAAAGGAATGCAATGATGGCATATCTAAAAGCGTAAGATTTAAAGGATTGCGAAGCTAAATTATGGATATGAAGAGATTATATGATGTCGAGAGAAGCATATAAGAAAGATGTTGCAGGCATCAAAGACTTTAGAGAAGAAGCTTATTGGACCGAAGTCGAAAGGAAGAAAAGCTTAAAGAGAAAAGAAAAACCAAGCTACGATGTTCGGTTTTCAAACAAAGAGAAGGTTGAATTAAGATCCGAGACTAGTGATGAATTGAAGAATTATCTCGAGTGGTAGATTTTGATTATACAGATGAAGATAATGACATGAAGATGAATGATCAAAGATCGTTGCTTTTAAAGTTGAGAAATCAAAGAATGGAGATTACATGGTTTTTCACAAAGAAGATAAAAGTTTCAAAGTTTTTAAACGGCTATGGATTTGCTACATATCATAGACAGAGTAGATCTATTCTACTTGTATCATGTCATGAAGACTTATTTTGAAGATAATCCGTTAGAAGGGATTGGATTGGTTTTACAAGGGATCTCATAACCATGTGGGAAACCGATGAAAAGAGTACCGATGATATTTGGAAGGATCAAGAAAACCGGGAGATAGTTTGTTGGAAATTCTTTGAAGAACTGGAGTTCATGTCTTGAGCCGAAAATGGAACAATGATTCACATGTTTGCGAAAGAAGATATCCTCTTCGTTGAGCTCATGAGAAGAATGCTAGAGCATGGATTGAAGTAGAAGAGGTGATGAAATTGCTTGCATGGTTATCAATTTGCTTATAGATCGACTACCATTCTTTGAGAATGATCTATAACCGGTATGATTTTTGAATAAATACTTTTTGATATATCGGATTTTATTCAAAGTATCGCTAGTCGACAAGATTTCATCAAAGCATCGCTTGTCGAGTTAAACCGCTTAAATAACTTTTAGAAGAAACCTTTGCTAAATAATAACTATTTTTGAAATAAAGGTTGAATAAATGGTTTTGTGATGATAACATCAATAGGTTATCAATCCACCATGGTTACAAAAGGATTGACTAATCCATGAGCAAACGGCTCGTAAAGATATATCAAACCGCTTTTAGTTGACAACTTGCTAGTAAGTTGGATGGTTATCAACTCACCATATCAAGAATGTGAAGAGTTGGCTAGCCCACAAGAAATGGCTTGTGGTAAAGGCAAGGAAAACCATTATTGGTAATTAGTTCACCATTAGATAAAAGAACTAACTAGTCCGTAAGGGTATAGCTTTTGGTAAAGACAAAACAAATCTTGATAGTCGGTGGTTTGCTAAAATCATATGGTTATCAATGTACCATGGTCTTACACACCAAAACATTTGGCTACTCCAAAGATAATGGCTTTGGTAAAGAGTTCTAAATCGATTGAATTTTCAATGATTCACTTCGATGTGATGAGAATAGTATGCAACTTAAACTTGAATTAATGTACAAACCGTCATATATTGTCGTGTTCTTTGAAAAGATGGAGATTGTTTGGATGTCACGTGAAGAAAACAATTCTAAGAGATACTTTGACAAAAGCACGATTCTACAGAGATATAATCTAAAGACTAAAGAACAATCCATTTTAAAGATGAAGTCATAAAGATATATTCACAAAGGAACTTGAAGTCAAGCAAGTAGAATTCAAGTTAGGGAGGATTGTTGGGATATGAAAGTGTCAAGATATCAAAGCATCAAGATATGAAAGTACTGAAGATATGGAAGAAGTCAAAGAGTCAAAGCATCGCTAAAGACAAAGTCAAAGTATCGCAAGTTAAAGTCAGCATCGCTAGAATGTAAGAATCATATATTTGTTTATGGAAAGTATTGTATTCCATGTTTAGATTACTTGTCGTACAAGGTTATCAATTGTAAACCGACTAGGATATCCTTGAGCCTATAAAAGGACTCCTAGATTGGCATTAGAGGAACGATTTCGTAAAAGAGTTTTAGAGTTTACGAATTAAGAGTTTAGAGAAAAGTTCGAATATCTTAGAGTTGTATTAGAGTATCTCGCATAATAAGCGATTTAGAGTTTTATTAATAAAGTTTCTTTTTAGCTTTGTTAAGTAAATTCGCAGACTTGATAAAGATTGCTCGGTGTTTCTTTGTTAATAACTTAGGATTTATCCGAGGTTATTAAACCTTAACAAGCTAGTTTAGTTTGATTAAAGTATATCGATCCAACATCATGTTATCGCCACATATATCATGTCCTCGAGAAGGAGATCCAGCCATGTATTTATAGGGCATGGATTAGGGTTTAGGCTTAGAGTGGGCATTTGTCTTTCGGGCCTCGCCCATTCTCGCCCGCCCGGACTATACGTCCACAAGCCCCCAAGTCTAGTCTCGAGATAGTGCATGGCTATGTTATGCTAGACTTAAGTTCTGCTCATGGTCACAGAGGCTAATAAATCATGACGGCATGGCCCATGTGCGCAACTCAAGTGTGCACATGGAACGGACCATACTTCTTGGCACCCCAAAATGCGACGGCGCACTTGGCCCATGGCGCCGTCTGCTTAGCGATATGCTAGGTTTCCGCCACACGGTGTGACAAGAAAGACCCCGTAAGAAGAACACGTAGTTCTATAGTTGGGTAACATTGACATTGCGATTGAGAATCTCACAATGGTGAAAGTGGATCCCGTATGTCGCATCCCGGTGTGGCGCACTTTTTGTACCGAAGAGCGACGCGAAGATGGTGCGACAGAAGCGTGTCAGAAGCGAAGTGCATCTTTGTCGCGACAAAGAGGTGCGACGAGGCGTGGCTTCAGAGCAGGCTTACTGCGGCGCGACAAAGAGGTGCGACGAAGACGTGCTTACAGGCGAGAAGTCTTGTGTTGTCTTGGCGACAAAGAGGTACAACAGATGACGTGCTTCTGCGCGATTACATCCGTCTTTACAACCGGCAGAGGATGTCTCCTGCGGCAAGATGGTGCGAATATTTAAATCCGTCTTTGTACCGGGCAATACCTCTTACATACGATCTGCCTCCAAATATGCTGCGTGACGTGCACGAAACAAGGATAGTATATACCCGGTAGTCCCCAAGTTTGATGGTGCTACTTGTAGGAGCATTAAACTTAGTTATGCTCACAGAAACACTTAATGTCAATATTAAAAGTATATGCCACTTAATCGAAATATATAAAACATAATGAAGTGAAGCAATATATAGCACATAGCATGTGAACTTAACACATAAGAGAAGTGGCAGTGCGAATTACCCCTATCGCGAGGTTTTACAAGCTACATAAATAATTAATTGTTTTTTTTTTTTTTTTGTTTTTTAAAACCCGGATGGACGTACCGTGACCGCGACTAATAGACGCAGATGGATATATCGTGACCGCATATACTCGAACGATTGTGGATGATCGCAGATGAACATAACATGACCACGGCCTTTGTCCAGTGCGCTCATAGTGATTGACTAGCATCGTGGTGTTTGCTCGTAGCTAACTG
The DNA here is from genome assembly GCA_022545495.1 of Chrysanthemum lavandulifolium. Lineage (NCBI taxonomy): Eukaryota > Viridiplantae > Streptophyta > Magnoliopsida > Asterales > Asteraceae > Chrysanthemum > Chrysanthemum lavandulifolium. Next base: position 184,529,471 of record CM040239.1, on the reverse strand, counting down.
CGAAGATGTCCAAACGCACGCCTAACGCGGTAGATTTATCGTGATCGCGTTGTTCGATCGCATAAACAAGCGCGAACAGCATACCAACCGTAAAAAGCGATTTGCGCGAATTAATTTGCGGCTAAAAGATAAAATAGCTCGATCGTGCGAACTTTTCTTAGGTCCGATCGTCGTGAATTAACGCACGCCTAACGCGTAAAAAGTGCATGCCATCATTATTAAATACAAGGTGTGTTTTAGATGAGATATTTATCTAGGTGTGATATCCGGCCTTAATTATTTTGAATCAAGTTTAATATGTCCGGACCAAAATTCAAATAATAACTTGAAGTGGCATTGAAGTAAGGGACAAACATCGTGTTTTTCTCATGCCAAATGTTAACGAGCCTGTTATTCAGATGTGCAGTGCTTTTAAAGTGATATTAAATTCACATGATGGTAAAGCAAGTTTTATGCATGGCAGAATGAAAAGGTTTTAGAGTTACCGACTTTAGAAATTGATTTCTGCTTTTCGGTAATATGAGAACACGAAACATAGTTTATTCGTGGTCCCACGGATGGCGCCAACTTGTTGATGCATAATCTGGCAGGGGCGTTTGTCGTCTTCTCGAGCCCTTTGGCCATTTGTCGTCTTCTCGAGCCATTTGTCGTCTTCTCGAGCCCTAAGTCGACCTGTCAACAAAGAGAACCCGTTAGGAGTGGACCCGAGGCCGTAGCCCCGGGGTCCACCTCTGACGGTCAAGTTAGTATCGGTGCGATGTGATGAGTTAGGGTTAGAGTAACCTGTCATGTTATCGTCACATATATCATGTTATCGTCACATATATCATGTCCTCGAAGGAGATCCACCATGTATTTATAGGGCATAGATTAGGGTTTAGCGTAGAGTGGGCGTCATCTTCCTGCCCCGACCCATTCTCGCCCGATCGACTATACGTCCACAAGGAAGGAGTACTCTGCGGTAGCAAACGATTTCTGCCTCATCATACTCACCTTGAAGTGGGAAGATAGCATTCAATCTTGAAAGGTCCACGGCTTACCTGTTTTGGCGACCTCCTCCAACGCCAAGCACCGTCCATGAAAATGGCTCATTTAATGACCTTCCACATCCGAGCTCCCAATTCATCACCGTGATAGAGCTCCATGGCTATGTAAGGCACCACCTTCAAACGACCTCCACGATCCTTTTGCAACATCTTATACCTCATCGCGCAGCCATCGATTTCCTCCCTTAACTTCACTTCTACCTCTCCGAGCCCGGCTTTCTCTTTCCAATCCAAAGACATTTCGCCTCAAGAATGATTTACGACTGTTAGAGTGATGACATTGGCTTCTTCCACTTAAGATTGCCGAGTTTGACCACAACCGGCTACCTTTCCACGAAGGTCTTGGACGACGGGTTCTTCTCAACATTCCCTCAATCTCGTCACACTTAGCCTCCACTTGACCACAATTACGAGCAATTATCCGGTTTTGGCATTTAAGTGGTTATCCAATCTCGCACATCAGAACCCCCATTGTCATGCATGTCACAAAACCTTTCAATGGACATATTTTCCAAAGATACCTTTCCATTGAGGAGGGTGACATGATCGACAATCCGGTGATAGGCCAAAGCATTCGGAGCTCCTTCGCCTTTGGAAGGCATGCGACCAATACAATGTATAAAGGCTAAGTTAGTTGTAACAATTATGACTTCACATATTTTATAAGGAGGAACCGCTACCATGCACCTCCACCGATTCATCTGCACCAAGGTCGACTTCACAAACTTTCGCCTTGAAGACTCTTCGCTTCACAACTCTGCCTCCGGAGGCGAAGGGGATTCTTCCTCTTGTTGGTAGACTTAACGACCTTGGTCGTTGTTCCCTTCTACTTTTCAACCTCGCATTATCCTCGTTGAACCTACAACTAGGACATCCTCATCCGCAGGATTGTCCGAGTCGACAACATTCTCAACAAGTTGGGATGGACCCTCCAATGAAAGTTGCGGGGTGCCGATGCAACAGATCCGGATTCGAGCATCTACCTCATTGTTGTTCACAGATGTTGAAGGGAGCCAACACCATAAGACTCTTCACTTTCTCAAGAAGCATAAAGCTTAAATCTTCATCCAAATCTTGGTACATGAAGTTTCAACCGACATCTCTGCAAAATAGAAACAAGAAGAAATAAATATCGATGCTACATTGGTCCTACTTAAATAAAGTAGATAAACATACTTTGTCCTTGGTATATGATCACAGTGCTTTTGGGAGACCCTCCCACTGGGCAATCCCAAATGTATAAGATGGCTTCAGGAACACTTGCACATCCACAGTGATATTTGGCCAAACGCTTATAACAGAATCCTTCGCACCTCGTATGCTGGGGGTCATTATACCGCTTTCGTCAAACATATTTTCCTTATTCAGCAGCTCTGGATATTTAGGGGGAACAATGGTGTCTTGCACATAGAAAGTAAATACTACAAATTCAAACTTTTACGAATTTTGGCTTTTCCTTAAAATAATTTTATGTTTTGTCATCAACAAAAAGGGGGAGATTGTTAATACAAATAAGCCGTAAAAACGTTTATTTATATTTTACGATCTTCTAATGTTTTGTCGATAACAAACGTAAAATCATTTTAACGAAACAAATTGAATACGTAAATAGTTTGAGTTAATAGTTTTCTAACACACTTACGTTTTCACTTAAAACACTAAAACAAGCATAAGTGTTTTTATGATTTAGATATATATGTACAACAACTAATGTTTACATATTGGGCTAGCACATACTTAAACTAAGTATACTAAAATGGGTAAAAACATGTAAATACTAAAAATGGGTAAAAACATGTTAATACTAAAATGGGTAAAAACTAGCAAATGGTATTGACCCATAACCCATGGTTTTATATATACCACTTAACCAAGTTCAATGTATCTAGAAAGAAAACCATGGATCAACCCGTAACCCATGACCCATAACCAAAAATACCCATGGGCAAAGAGGAGCGCTCCACGGATCCACGGCTTTGTGCTAGCGGATCCAAAGTGGAAGGATCCGTGGGATCCGGGGAACAAGAGAGAATTTTCTATAAAAATAGAGAGCCATTTCTTCCTTTCTATTGATCACTTTACACACATACTTTCCCCAAGTATTCTAACCTCTAACCTCGGATCCAAGTGATCTATGTAGTTTGTCTTTGTTTTTGTGTGATCTTCTAGGTTCCTCTTAAAGGAGAGATCACCACTTGAAGACGCAAGCTCAAGTCCATGAGTTGCAATGCTTCACATCATCAAGACAACTAAGGTTCTCTTGTTGATAGTTCTTCCTTTCTACATAGATGTTGGGTTAAAGGCATTAGTGAAAGATGCCGAAAGTGTCAAGACGAAAGCATTAGTGAAAGGTGTTTATCGTTCGTGTCAAGATCATTAGTGAAGAATGCTATAGGTGTCAAGACGAAGGCATTAGTGAAGGGTGCCAAGCGTTGTGTCAAAGGCATTAGTGAAGGGTGCCAAGCGTTGTGTCAAAGGCATTAGTGAAGGGTGCCAAGCGTTGTGTCAAAGGCATTAGTGAAGGATGCCGAAGAATCAAATCAAGTAGCATTTGGGAAGAATGCCTAAGTCGTATAATCGATGAGGTGCATCGTTATACATATAAGTATTTGTTTATTTACAAGGATGGTGATATCCTTGATGGTGTTGTAACAAGGAGTAGATCTCCCTGAGATTAGGTGTTGTGTAGTGAAGGGTAGTAGTTCCTCCATAGTAATGGAACTAGGTGCTTAGCCTAGTACCTAATAAAGGGTAGGCGGCGTTGTGATAGGATTAGTTCTCCTAAGGTGTGAAGGAACCGTGGTTAGCCTAGCATCAGTATAAAGGGTAGGCGATGTTGTGTTAGGTGTGGTTCGCCTTGGTGTGAAAGAACTCGGTATTTAGCTTTGTACCGGAAAAGGTTAAGCGACGTTGTGAACCATTCTCCGCCATAAGGAGATTGGTGTAGTGCTTACGAACTCTCGAGTAGGTGACTCGGGGAGTGGAGTAGGTCAAGGAAGGTGTCCTTGTAGCCGAACCACTATAAATAACTTGTGTCGTGGTGATGTGCTTCTTACTCTTTATCTTTAATTACACGTTTATATATCTATCTATCAACGTCCAACATAAACAACCAAATAGATTGACATAAGTAGATCTAAATATTTAAAAGGAAGTTTTTAAATTGGTAAAACTATTCAACCCCCCCTTCTAGTTTTCCACAATTGGCATCAGAGCTTCGTTACCAAGTTTCTTAAAGTATGTTGTACTTTAAAGACTTGATACGATCCGTGTATGCTTGAAAACTACAAAGAAGGACTATTTTTAAAGTCATATTTTTTTTTAAATCATTTTGATTGGACATTGGTAGATGATTTTAACAACTTTTGTTCTTAAGAAATCTTCATGCTAGAATATCTCCAAAATCTTCATTCAAAGAATAATAAAGTCAACATTCAAGGAAGGATCTAAAAAGTAATCACAACTTACGTACACCAAGTACAAAGGATTACTTTAAAAGATCATGAAGTATTTTTTGGTATTATGTCAAACCAAGAAGCATAGAGGTATGTTTTACTTTTCCTTATATAGGTTACATGAGGTCAATTTATTTTCATAAGTTCTCTTTGTTTATTAATCACTAACATCATTAGAAGTCTCTTTCGTCACTTCTTCGTCTTATTCATCATCGGGAATGGTATTCCTTTTGATTCGTCAAACTAACGCCGTCATCACATATGAACCCTCGATATGTGATTCATCAAAAGCCGTCATTCAAAAACAATCTTCATCTAATACCTCCGAACTATTTTTTTAGCAAGCTAATTTATAAGCCTTCTACAAAAATAATGCCAAACAACTCCTAGTCTGTCCACAGTAGCCGGATCCCTCTAGTTGTACTAGCCGGATCCCAAACATAAAGGATCCGGGAGAACCGTGGAACAGAACTCAGCTATACGCTTTCAAAAAATCACCACTGATTGTTTTTCCCTTTATTCACACAATACAAAAACAGATTTCATCCTCATTGCCTTCCATACTCTCAAGTATTCCTTCCTAGAACACCATTATAAGCAATTACATTAACTTGTTCTAATTTTCATCATCCTCATCCTAGGGTTTATGGTTTCTTAATTTCTAATCAATTAACTCAATTAGGGCTTTTTCAAATTAATCATGAAAAAGGGGTTTTTAACAAAATCACATTGTGTTCACAACATTGTTAATACAAATCAAAACCATAAACCCATTCCAACTAATCTTACCTAATTGAAATTTTGTATTTTTTAGGACCAACCATGCCCAAAGCCATTCAACAAGATCATCGTGACACCGTCCACTATCTTACTCACTATTATCGTAAAAAGGGATTGACCTAAACCGACCGTAAAATATTCAAAAGCCTTGTAAAACGACTTATCCACGAAGGTCGTGTAGTCAAGGAATGTTTTCTTGAAGATACCGACATTCGTCAAGTTTTCTCGACAATCAATTTTGATTGTCTCCTTGACATAGATGAACAAATTTGTCCGGTCTTCATTTTTGAATTTTACAAAAGCTTTAGGATCATTAGAAACACCGACAATAGCATCTCAATCGCCTTCATCATCAACAAACAAAACTTTATTTTTCCTCTCAACACCTTTGCTCAAATTCTTCAGATTCCTTGTGAAGGAATTTGTATGTACTCAAGATTGGGCAATTAACGCCAAAACCTTGCACTTGATCCTAAGCCTCTCTATAACACTCCTCTCGACGATCCCGAAACCATTAGAGATACTATCTTCAAAGTTAGGACCGACCAATCTCACATTCGACCGTAACAAAAAGCTTATTCACCGTAATCCCTTTCAAATGGAACTTTTCAAATGCATCCCATGTTTAGAAAATGGAAGAAATCCTTAGGAAAATGTCATTAGCCTAGTTGGGAACAAAGATCATCCAAACGCATGTCTTGTGCAAATGATCTATTGTCTTACCCACCAAAGGCCATTTAATCTTGCCTATTACATGGTAAGGAGAATAGCTGGGGTATTCAAAGCTTCCAACATGGTACTTCCATATGGTATGCTCCTAACATGACTTTGTAAGTATGTTGGTACATTTCAACCATCTCCTATTAACGATGATCATTACCTTACCGATCACGTCATGGTACCTCTTACCAAACAACGCTCTAAACGGTTCATGGTTAATGGAGAGAAACCTGAAGCTCTCTCGGACTCCTCGGCCGGAGAAGAAGAAGATGAAGATGAGGAAGACATCGACCCCGTAGCCAACATCAAATTGAAAATCCTTGAATACCACAAACAACTTCCAACCATTCCAAACAAGACCGCGGAATTTAAGCAATTGAGGGGCATGATTCAAAACCTCACTTACAACCTCACTAAGCCGTCAAAAAGGAAAAGAAAGGATTGATGAAAGAGACAATAGGAATATGTTTTTTTTTCTTTATCTTGTGTTTGGATGATTACGTTTTAGCTCTTTCGGTTTATGTTAACTTGGATATTGTCTCTTTATCATGTTTTTATAAGTAGTGTTTTGTGATGACATGCTTGTTTCTATTCTTTATTTTTGGATTTACTAGTGTGCATAAACTGCGCATCATTTCTGTGTAGGTTCTGATCTGCAGATGCCGGATCCCTCCCTTGAGGGAACCGTGGGATCCGTGACATCAGATCAGCAATACAGCCTTTCTTGCATCAAGATAACTTTCTAGATAAACATCTCATTAGCTAAGCTTATGATTTTAGAATCCAACTAGAACCATTTCAAGGATGAGAAAGGCTTGGACTCACTAAAGGCTTACTTAAAATCTTAGTCAAAATGCCTCTTGATTTATCAACACATCAAAGCTCACCATATTTTTGCCTCAATAACTCACAAAATGTTTCTCATCTTTCAAAACACTTAAGTGGAAAAATTAAACTATTTTAGGAAATTGTTTCTAGTCATTTTTATCTCAAAGTGAGACAAAAATTAGTTTTCAGTTTTGTGATTTGCTTGTGTCGTGGTGATGTGCTTCTTACTCTTTATCTTTCATTACACGTTTATATATCTATCTATCAACGTCCAACATAAACAACCAAATAGATTGACATAAGTCGATCTAAATATTTAAAAGGAAGTTTTAAATTGGTAAAACTATTCAACCCCCTTCTAGTTTTCCACGGCTTGTATATACCCTCCCAAACAGTTCTAACATCCGATTCGAGCCTTTTGCTAAAGTTAACCAATTGCCCCGTGATACAAGTTCGAAATCCTCTTAAAACCTTTAATGTTGGTTCATAGTCGTATGCTTTACACATCACTATGAATGTGGTCACTTGGCTAAACCAAAGGGGTTAAACCTAGAGATGTGAACCTTGTAGTATTGCATAAACTCTAATATCAATGGGTGCAATGGAATCCTAATGTTAGAATGGCTAAATGCATGTGTGTAAAACCTACGAAACCTTGAGGAGCATCAAAAATACCCCGATTAGGTTTAGGTAACATCACTTTGTGCTCTAGTGGGATTGGGTAATCGCCTAAGTGATCATGTAACTCTAGCACAAGCTCTTGATTACTGCGAAGCTTTAGTCGAAGAGATTACTGTGAAGAAGAAATGATCTTTAGAAGTTATACTTGATGAAGTGATAAAGCGAGACGTGTGTTCTTCTTGAAAGTGGGAACCACGTGGGAGAGATAAGCTCACTTTAGAGTAAAAGTCGGTGCCGTATGTATAGGTTGGCGCCGTATTATGTAGAGCTTACTCGGAATAAACACGATGATTAACAAAACAATATGATTAGTTGCATGCTTGTCTAGTTGCATGCTTAGTCTAGTATAGTAGTAGAGCGTAAATTGTCAGCGCTTATTAGGGTTTCTTGCTTATATAAGAAACCACATTATCTTGTATTAGATAAGCTTTTCTGAAGTTTCTCAAGTCTGGGATTCTATCCGAAACATAGAGTTTCTATAATCAAAGATCCATAGAGGATCAAAAGTGTTCTTAGTTACTATAACTTGTATTTATTTTCCGCTACAATATCAAGTTGTAGAGATCTTCTATTAGTTTGCTTGTGATTACATAGGCAAAGCTAACGATCCCCGAGTGCTTAAGATCTATCAAGGTCTTGGTTTCTAACAAGTGGTATCAGAGCCTCGGGAAAGTCTCTACGATACTAAGAACCAGTCTCACCCCCATACAACCAAACATTCATTCACCATGCACGGATCGAGATCTTGAAAATGAAGTCACCAACACAAACAACACCAACACCAACACCACTTCCATGCAACAACTCGGTCTCACAAATAGCAATGGTAAATTTCCTTATTTAAAGAGGAAGAATATGAACTTTGGACTATGAAGATGGAAAAGCTGGTTTCCAACATTGATTGGAATCTGTGGGAGGTAGTAAAGAAAGGAAATAGTCTAAAGAAGATGATTCTGACGAGATGGGAAGTTTATCATGGCTCCACCAAAAGCTTCTTGAAGAAGTCTTGGCCATGCGAGAGAGCATAAAGTGAAGACTATTACGCTTCAAGCCATACACGAAGATCATCTATGTGATTTTCATCATATGGATGATGCTAAAGATATTTGGATGGCTCTCAAAGCAAGGTTTGGTGGAAATGAAGAATCAAAGAGAATGAGGAAGTCCATGTTAAGACAACAGTTTGGGACTTCAACATATCGGAAGAAGAAGGTATCCACAAGGGATCGACGGGTTCCATAGGATCTTGAGTCAATGAATCAATGAATGCTAAACCGGACAATGAAGATTGCAACTCAAAGTTCTTGAGGTCCTTGCCACCATCATGGTTGCATGTTAGCATTGCACTCAAGGCTAAAGGAGGGTGGACATGCTCACCTTTGATGAGCTATACAACAGACTCGAGAACCCTTGAACGGATGTCAAGACTCCTACCGTACATCTTCTTCTAACCATGCGACTTTTGTTGGGACCTCTCATTCCAACATGATGGTACAAGCTCCTAGCTCCAACTATTTCCCATCATCTCCTAGTTCCAACTACTTTCCATCATCATCTTCAACTCCCTTCACCACATAACCCTCGTCCCACTCCTCCAGTTCTCAAGCTAGATCTAGTAGTGTGATGGAGGATGTTCTTCATTCGTTTGTTCTTGACTATGATACTCGGTATCTCTTGCATATGAAGACTTTGATCGGTGGACCCTCTTGATATGGAGGAAATGAAGTGAAAATGCAAGTGGCTTTCTTTGTCGGTGGACATCAAAGGTTTGAAGAGAAGGTGGAAGGAAGTTTGTTTTCAAGGAAAGGAACCATTTCGCTTTGATAGGGGAAAGTCGGTGCTACTCTTGTCATCGGATGGGGCATTTCTCAGAGAATGCAAGGACGAAAGAATGGAGATGGAGCCAAATATTTTTCCTATCGTGAAAGCAATGAGGAAGGCTGGAGCTTGACTCTCCTCACCATGGATGAGCAGGTCAATGGACCACACATGAACTGTTAATGAGGAAGCTCGGGATCTTGATAAGCTTGGGCCCTTTGCAAGGTGCACTTTGGATGAAAGGCATGATCGGTTTGCCTTAATGGGATTATCTCGGTACACAATTGTATTTTTGGTGTAGTCTTAGATACAATGAACTTAAGGAAGAATTTGATGCTATGAAACCTAAGTTTGATGCATGTTATATTGATAATGAAGCTCATAAACTAGCATTAAAAGCGGTGAAAGACAAAAGTATGGTTTCGGAAGAATCAAATTGCTTATGAAGAAAAGATAAAGGTTTCTGAGTTTGATCTAGAAGTTGCAAATAATTACTTAAAAGCGTAAAGAAAGCTAAGGATGAAGCGTATGTCGAAAACCTAGAGCTTAAGGAAAAACTAGCTAAGGAAATAGCTATGCATAAAGAATGGTTGGTAAATGGAAACAAGTTAGCTAGTCAAATCTATAACGATCAAACAGTTACCTCGGCTTAGGACTAGGCTTTCAAAAGTATGTAGGAGTAGAAGCTAAGTATGATGGTCGTAAATCCACACCGGCGAGGTTAGCTAACTTTGTAAAGAAGGTGAATTACATCTTGTCCTGGACCCATTAGAGGTGAGTTCATGCCCATAGACCTATCCATCACTTGTTGACTTTGATGGATCACATCACTATATGGCAAAAGTCAAAGACTTGCGGACCACGATACCTCATCTAATGATTTTGTCTCTTGCTCGGCGGTGACAACTCATCGGATCAAGGTCTACTTCCTATGAAAGTTGTGATTCAAATGAGAAGTCGACCTCCCAAGCTGAACCAACACCCAAGCTGCACCCAGGTCTACTTGTGAGCCTTCTAGGGAAGGCTGGCGAGGAATCATCTTCCAAGGCAGTTTCTCACGAAGACTTATCTTTTAAATGTTTGAATAATCGATCTGTTAAAACAATTCCTTGAATGTATCTGTTTAAGTACTTACGCATGTAATCCAACATCTTCTGTATGAATAAAACTTCTAAGAAGAAGACATGTTTTGTATGTGGCGATAAATTTCATTTGATAAAGGATTGTGATTTTTATGAACAAAGATTGGGTGCATGTGCTACTCCCGAAACACAAACCTAAGCGGACCAATGTTGCTAGTATTCCACCTTATGTCCCACAAGCGGCTAAAGCCGACTCTCATTGGAGAAGTTCGGTTACTAGACCTTATAGCCAACCAACGAGCTCATACTTTAAACATGACTATTGGCCTACATATGTTGACTCCATGTATCTTTGGGAAGGGATATGGGAACAACTTCTTGTGAAGCCCTCGGCGAGTTGTTCTTGGACTAACAAGGGACCAAATTATCAATGGAGGACCAAGAACAATGGTGGATCCTCTAAAACTTCATGCCCTAAACACATGATCCACAAAGCGGGTTCAAGTCGATAATGACTTGAGCCTCCTCTGATACTAACTTGTTTGTATATAATTTTTGTTGTTGTTTGTAGGATCATCCCTTAAGCATAAGAATATTGGTATTGTTGATAGTGGTTGTTCGAAAGCATGTCGGAAAGCAGGGATATGATGCACAATTTTGTCCCTATAGAAGGAGGAGGCAATGTAACGTTTGGAGGAAGTGATGGGAGTATCACGGGAAAGGCACCATAAAACACCTCATCTGGATTTTGAAAATGTGTACTTTGTTAAAGAACTTGACATTTCAACTTGTTCTCTGTTTCACAAATCGTGACACTAAGAACAAAGTTCTCTTCAAGAGAATGAATGTCTTGTGCTGTCTAAAGACTTCAAACTCCCAGAAGAAACTTCAATTCTACTGAAGGTTCCTCGTACTCACAATTTATACACATTCAACCTTAATGAAGTTCAACCAGGTGGTGACCTCACTTGCTTGGTGGCTAAAGCATCTCTTGATGAGTCCACTAAATGGCATAGAAGAATGGCGCATGTGAACTTCAAGACCATTAACAAACTCTCAAAAATGGGTCTTGTTGAAGGACTTCCCACCAAAGTCTTCACAAATGATCACAATTGTGTCGCTTGCAACAAAGGAAAACAACACAGAGCTTCTTACAAAGCTATCAATGCTATGAGCATCATTACTGAACCTCTTGATTGCTTCACATGGATCTGTTTGGTCCAACTCAAGTCGAAGCATTGATCATAAGTTCTTACATTTGGTAATCAGCGATGGCTATAGCGATTTTGTTGGGTTTTCTTTCTCGAAACCAAAGATGAAACATCTCAAGTCTTGTTGAATTCATCACTCTTGTTGAAAATCAGTTAAACAAAAGGTTAAGGGTATTAGGTGTGATAATGGGACGAGTTCAAAATGCTATTCTTATAGAACTACGTGGGTCAAAAGGCATAAAAGGGACTATAGTAATCCAAGAACCCCACAACAAAATGGGGTGGTGAAAGAAAGAATAGAACCTTAATAGAGGCTGCTAGATCCATGCTTTCGGACTCTAAGCGCCCACCATGTTACGGGTGAAGGCATTGCCTTTGCACTATATGTGCTCAACAGGTGTCCATTACCGACCACAACTTAAAACCCATATGAACTTCTCTTTGGAAAGGTTCACATCATTCACTACCTAAAACCTTTCGGTTGTCAAGTGACCATTACGAACACAAGTGATCCGTTGGGAAAATTTGATGAGAAGGCGATGATGGCTACATTGTGGGTTATTCACTCATAGTAAGGCCTACGAGGTGTACAATCGCAAGCTAAGAAGATAGAGGAGCGTTGAACACGAGATTTTTGAAGATAAGCATAATGTTCAAGGGCGGGGTCATTCGTGGTCTTTTGATCTTGACTATAGCGACTCTTTGGGCTACACTAGACACTTGGCTAATCAAAATGCGGGGTCTCCAACCTCTCCCAGCGACATTGCGGGTCCCTTGAATGATGACTACGAAAATGAGTTTGAAGATGATGAGCAACCCATACTTGTGCCTTCTTTCTCTCCTAACAATATTGCGGTACCACCTCCAAGGATGTTCTTGATACAAGTGATGAAGATGACTCTCATTATCTTTGAGGACCTTGCTAGGCTTGAGACTCAAGAATTTCTTTGCCAAGCTTGAAGCGAGCGAAAGAAGGGATGGCTAATGAAGAAGTCGTGAAACAACGTGTCTGCTGAAGTTGACCTGAGACACCCACCATCCCCAAATCTGCTTTGAAGGCTATCTTTGTTCCTACTCGGTATCTTGGACTTTGGTGAACCTTATACACGCTTTCCAAAACCTTGGATCTAGGAAATCATCAACCCAAAGTGGCATCTTCACCTCACCCTCTTATGATGATGAATTTGAACCAACCATCACTAATCTTGATTCATCCATTGAAGTCAACCCCACTGCCACTCGGAGGATCAATATTGCTCATCCTCGATCCAACATCATAGGTGATCTTCGGCACTGTCGAACTCGAAGGGCTATCACAAGTCCTCAATTTGGACAGATTGCCTTTCTCTCTATGTCTCCAACCAACAAAGAGACAATCACACGACTTCAAACATTGTACATTTGCTTGTTTTCTCTCTCAAGTGGAACCAACGGTGTATCTCAAGCTCTTAATGATTCAAGTTGGCTAGAAGCAATGCAAGAAGAGATGCAACAATTTCACAATCGACAAGTGTGGATCTTGGTTCCACTACACGATGGCAAATATGCCATTGGGACAAAGTGGGTTACGAAGAATAAGAGATTCTAGAGGTGTTGTGATTAAAAACAAAGCAAGGTTGGTAGCACAAGGCTTGAGACGGAGGAAGGAATTGATTATGATGAAGTGTTTGCTCTGTTGCGAGTTGAAGCAATTCGCATTTTCTTGGCTTATGCTTCTTATATGGGCTTCATGGTGTATCAAATGGATGTCAAAGGTGCTTTTACGTATGGTGAGATTGAAGAAGAGGTTTATGTCTCTCAACCAAAGGTTTGAAGACCCGGATCACCCAAATCATGTTTACAAAGTTGTTAAAGCTCTCTATGGCTTACATCGGGCTCCAAGAGCTTGGTATGCTCGGCTTTCATCATTCTGTTGAAGCATGGCTATAGGAGAGGAGCTATTGATAAAACTACATTCCTCGAGAAGAATTACTCCGACATCATTACGGTACAAGTGTATGTGGGCGACATTATCTTTGGTTCCACAAATGAAGCTTGGTGCGAGGGAATTCGAGGAACTTATGAAGGTGAATTTCAAATGAGTGCTATGGGAGAACTTACTTTCTTTTGGGTCTCAAGTTCGTGAAACAAGATGGCATCTTTATCATCAAGATAAATATGTGAGGACATTCGAAGAAGTTTGGTATGGAAGGTGTTAGGGCGCCACCACACCTTATGAAGCTCAAAGACTAAAGCAAATAATGAACGGATCTACACAGTGAATGTGCATCATGCAGGTCCATGATTGGTTCATTGATGTATCTAACGACTTCAAGGCACGATATTACGTTTCTTTGTGAGTGTGTGTTCTCGACATCAAGTCACTCCACTTGCTTCCCATCTCAATCTTGTCAAGAAGATCTTTAAGTACCTCAAGGCCAACCTCTTTTAGGCCTTTGGTACCCAAAGAATCTCCTTTCAAGTTAGAAGCATTCGGTGGCGGTGATTATCTTTGGTGCAAATCGGATAGAAGATCCTGGCTGGAGGTGCCAATTTCTAGGCAAAGGTTGATTTCTTGGCAATGCAAGAAACAAACCATTGTGGCCACCTCAACTCTTGAAGCGAGCGTTCTTCTGCGCAAGCTGCGTGGACAAGTCCTTTGGATTGAGAACCAATTCTTTGGACTATGGGTACAACTTTATGAACACTACAATTCATATAGATAATCAAAGTACCATCTGCATAGTCAAAATCCGGTTTTCACGGTCGAGCGAAACACATTGAAATCGGGCACCACTTTATAAGAGATGCTTATGAAAACATTTGATAAAAGTGGCTAAAATCCATCTTGATAATAATGTGGCGGACCTATTAACAAAGGCTTTTGATGGACCAAGGTTTCAACACCTCGTGGTCAATATTGGTATGCTAAACCCTTGTTGCATAGTTTGAGGGAGGCATAGGCCTCGGGGAGGCATATGCCTCGGGGAGGATTGTGCAAACTCTGCAGATTTTGTTTGTTTTATATTCACTCTGCAGATTTTTGTTTGTCTTTATATTTTAGTTTGTAATCTAACACTAACTTCTAATATTTCTCTAGTTTGTTTGTTGTTGTTGTGTATGTTTTAGTGTTTGTTTTGCGGTTATGCATTATCATCTTGCATTTTGTCTTTTCCTTATCGGATTGCGGTTTATACATCCCATGATCAAGATCAAATTCATCAAGAGTGGCTCATTTGTACATGGTTAGATAGTTTGAAAAGGTGTTGCTTGTTTCTTCGATAACAAATCTTGAAGCATACAATTTGATTCTCTTGAAGATATCTTGAAGAAAAGAAAAAGAAGTCAAATTGTTCATTCATTCATTCAAGAAGCAGTTTCTGACTTCGACTTACATAAAGTCAACCTACTTCTATTTTGCATCCTCAAGCTAAGCCTAATCTAATGGATATCTTTCATTTGAAATCTAATCTTTCTTTGGATATCGTTAAATCTTGGCTTTGCCTTCGTGAGTCTTGCATAACCACCCATTCGATCTAAGCGGGTGGTTGGATATGCGACCGAGCGACGAAGATGCTAAGGACCAAAATGGAGGATGGATTGATGAAAGCGATTGGCGATGGCGATGACCACGTGGGATGACGAAGAGAACTATCGTGTCCTTTGTGCTTCATCTACTCATTTCAATCGAAATACAATCGATCCACCCTCCTCAAGCCCTTCTTCTATCGATGGGTGTTTATGCACCAAAAGATGGCGCGATGAGACCAAGAACCACCTCTCTATCTTTGGGGAGTGGCGGATTCACAGCACGAGGTCTTTGTTGAGACCGAGGTCTTTGGAGGTTAGAGGAGTAAGTTCCCTCCTTATAGGAGTCATCGAATCATCGTGATTCACTTGGATTCACTACTTGTCATCTTACGAAGAAGAAAGAAAGGGTGATTTTTAGGTCTTGGATAGGGTTGAGGAAAGTAAGAGAACCATGGGTTTGATTCACCACTTGATGATGATGAAGAGGATGAGGAAGGCGAGGAAGTAAGATCTATGACCTCGGGTTTGGTATTCATGGTGCAATTGGGTTAATTGAGGTTATTTGGCTTCTAGGGTTTGTGGTAAATATTTGGGGATCTTGGTGAAAAGATGAGTTACATTGGGATCATTTTATAGGCGGTTCAAGGTTCAACGAGTTTAATGCAAGTGGGTGGCGATAATTCTAGAAACTTACGAAGATATTCTTATCTTTGATGCATTCTCTTGATGCCATAACTTGATGATTGATCTTGTGTTTACTGAGAAGTGTTATTTTGGGTCGGGTCAAAGATGTCATACACGTCGACAATGGTCAACCAAGCGGTCCATTTTCTTTGACCATAATTTGGGCAAAACACTTCATCCACCATCACTCGCTTGAGCAGACAAATCCCTCTCATTCCACTTACACAAACTCTCACCATTTCAAAATCATAATCCTAAACACTCATATTCCTCATGGGTCTTGAATTCAAATATGATCACAACAAAGTTGCTTTTACGGGTAATGGCAAAGGTTATGAGTATGCAGAACCAATGGTGGAATTTACGAAAAGGTCCAAGATTCGTTATGCTCTAACTCATTCTCCAAATGAGATATATGAATCATTGGTTACTCAATTTTGGGCAGCTACGAGAAGAGGAGTGAGCAGAGATTAGGGCGTGGTTGATGAAGCAGTGCATAGTGACGGAGGACCTAATAAGAAGGAAGCTTCACTGGAAGATCTTGATGGAGCATTTACTCTGTCGGGAAGATGTGTTGAATGGGCTAAGGGCTATTGGCTATCGTGGTACTAGAACGATATGTGGCTAAAGAAGGAACTACGCCCCAAATGGAGGTTCTGGTTCACACTTGCTCAATGCATGAGCAACAAGGCGGAGGATGGGACCGGTTCTCAACAGGCGGGATATGGTATTGTGTGTCTTTCTCGAGGGTAACTTTCAATTTTCTAAGTATATTTTCGAAAACATGGTTGAAAATATTCAAAAGACAAAGGAAAATTTTAATGTACCCAAGGTTTTACAAATCATTTTAGACACCTCTACCCAAGCACAAGCTTTTTATCCTATAAGTTCCTTGTTGCTAAATTGTTTGCAACCATGAAAACTCACTTTCAAGGGAACATCATCCCTTGTTAGGCGCTATGTTGCCCCAGGTAATGAGGCTGCTAATGAGGAGAATGTGGCTCATAATCCTCTACTTCACTGTTGCTCTTGATGGTAATCCATTGGTCAACATTGATGAGGCCCATCTTCTCTTGTTGAAGCAACTCATGTTGCTCTGACCGACCACCTGTCCCGATCCTCCACCCACACTTGATACTCATGTTGAGTCGAGCTTAATAGACCACCCACACCAAGTCTTGTGAGGATCCTCTTGATGAAGATATTCCCGCATTGAGCATGACCGGTTACTCTGAAAGGTCCAATGAGGCTCCCCACCACGAGCAATCTGCTGGTGGGTGAGGACCCGTTACACTCTCATCATGTACTCTCTTGTCAGCAATATCTTTGCGAGGTTAAGAATCGAAAAGGAGCTTGCGAGACCAAGTCTTCTCTTGGAGGCAAAATTGAAGAAGCTGAGAATCAGTTAAGGTCTTAGAGCACAACCTAAAGGGTCTTCCAAAAGGAAATTGGTGGTTTCATCGATGAAGAGCAAGAAGTTCCTCCTTTGGATCTCTAGAAATGTTGGTGAAGTGTCTCTCAATGACCCTTCATCATGTATGGCTGCCACTTCATCAAAGAAGGCGAAACACATTACATACACGGAAGAAAGAGATCGATCTTCATAAAGTTTCTTACGAAGCTTGAGAGGAACACATGGTTGATAAGGTTGCATCTGGCGATATACAAATGGAGGATGCATCTCGGACCTTGGTCAATCTTCATCATTCAAGAACCATCGGACCCTTCACCTTGAAGATCATCCCGATGTTCTTGTCTTGACCACATCGATTGATAATCTACATCAACATGTTGATCTAAGTACTCGGAAGAAATTCACATAGTTGATCTTCTTGAAGAAGAATGTGCTAAGCGACGATGACAAAGGGAAAATGTCATCATTGAAGATGAGCTTGGTCCTAACACGGTGACCGAGGAGGAAAGACTAGGTCAAGCTAGTAGATTAGCGAGTTTGAGAAGTCAAAGGAAGATCTGACATTGGCTAAACAACTTGAAGCAGAGGAATTCTCATCTCTAACTCACGAGAGAAGAAAAGAACTAGATGAATTGAGGGTTAAGATGCTGCTGAACATTGGGATGTCCTCACTCGGCATGTCATTTCAAGACCTTCTCTAGCTCAAAGTATACTAGGTGGAGATTTTCTTAGTGACAACTATGTTGAGCGAATGAGGGCTCGGGGAAGACAAAGGAGGCGGGAAGCACTTGCACAAAGAGGCAATCAAATCTCGAAGGCCAAAACAAACCTCCAACTAAAGATGAAATAAGAAGGGTGGTGAAAAACCAAGACTCGAGTCCAACTCGGCTAACAATGAAACAAGTCAAGGCTTTTCACGATCATGTCTGTATCGCAAATATAACCAATCATGGAGGAAAGATCATTATCCTTAGCAAAATCTCTCAACCTAAAGAGGACTTGAGAAAATGAAGGCTGCTCGAAGCCAAAAGACTCAAGGCGATGATGCTACAACCAAAGAATCTTCTCCGGTCATTCTGCTGAAGCAACCTCACGAAGTTGCTTCTTCTCTGACAAGAGTCAATCTGTGAACCATCTTCCATTCCTCTGAAGCACACAAGCATCGGCTCCCTCTCCCACGGTAACACTGTTGTCACGTGAAGATTACGAAGTTAAGGAAGCGATCTCGCGAAACCAAAGCAGAAAAGGCTATAAGGATATCCCAAAGGATAAAAGCACTTCGCGCTTCCACTCGGTCTCCATCTGCTGATACAAGTCCCACTACCAATGAAGAAGATGAAAATGCTCCCTCGAAGGATATCTATCAGCCTGGGAAGAGGAAGAAGAGAATGGCTAAAATATCTCCTTTCGATCTTGAAGCTGATGACTCAACTTTCATTATAGAAGGGGCTGCTACTGATTTTCCCGATGGAAACTCAGATGGGTTGATAGGGTGGAACTTAAAGGATGATGAGATGAATGTGCTTCATCGAGGGACTCCATTTAATGGAATTTACTTTTCTAAAGGAAATTACACTTGATTAACGGTGACTTAATTTCTCTGTTCACTCAAGTTTCCACTCATTATTGTGACAAGGAACCACAAGGTTACGGGATGTTTTACCGAGGAGATTTTCAAGTTACATTGAACTCCCATATTCCCAACAACAAAGCATCTTCAATTTGGGAAAACTCACATCGGTGGAAGCTTACATCTTGGAGATTCTATCCTCTCCCTCGGGTGCATGTCCTTGAGACTAAGGGTGGAATCACGGTGTGCTGTTATGCGAAAGAAAGTATCCTCTGCCTAAAGACTTATGGAAAAGATGTTGAGTCGAAATTGGAAATTCCTCCGGATCACATGGGAAATGAAAGACAATCTGCTTTAACAACTGGTGGGATTGATCAAAACTCAACTTCAACAAGCTGCAATAGGCCTCTTCTTCTTCCACATAAGGACAATTGGTACTCACTTGCACTACTTTGTTTTGTTCATTTTAATCGCTTTTCTTGTGATATTTGCCTATTTTTGTCAAATTTTTATTAAGTAACGACTTTCACCAATCCACAAAAACATCATTTTAAAAATAGTGATAGCGTTTATTTAATAAAAATTAGGTTTTATATTTTCCTTTTCAACTTATTATTAAGCTTTTCGGTTTTATAAATTGTTTTAGTTAAAAAAAAAAAAAAAAAAAAAAAAAAAAAAACTTTTTATGTAGAATTTTTGCACGATGGTCTTTAACTCACCCGATGTACCTTTTGTATATCAAAGAGTTGGCTAGTCCAAAGTGCGACTTTGGTAAAGACACATCAAATCATTGATAAATTGTAATGGTTTGCTCAAAACCATAGGGTTATAACCACCCATGCTAGCTTCTTTGAGAGTTGTATGGTCATCAATTCACCATGGTCTATTCTGTTTGGAATCCAAGAATTGGCTAGTCCACATGTATATGGCATGTGGTAAAGACAAGCGAATCCATATTTGGTTCTCAATTCACCAATCCTAAAATTGACTAGTCACGAGCAAGCGGCTACGGTAAAGACAAGACAAATCCGTTTATATGGTTCTTTGGTTTGCCAATAAATCGAGATGGTTATCAATGTACCATAGTTTTCGAACTCAAACATGTGGCTACTCCGGTAGTAATGGCTATTGGTAAAGAGACATCAAATCCATTAATTTCGATGATTCACCTCTCACGGGAGTTAACACACAGGAAGTGATGAGAATAGTATTGAACTTATATGTTTTGATGTACATGATGTCACATGTTCTTTGCAAAGATCGGTATTTCACGGTTCGGTCATCATAGAGATGTTCTTCTTCGACTCTTTCTTCTTTGATCCTCAAGTTCTTGTCCACTCATTGCTCAATCCACATCATGGTACAATCCTCAAGGAAAATGTTACAATCCTCAACGACATTATAGATCTATCAAGGAAGCTGGAACTTAACCTAGTCAAATTCCGGTTTAGGGAGGATTGTTGGGAATTAAGGTAATCTCGATTACTGCGAAGCACAAGCTCTTGATTACTGCGAAGCTTTAGTCGAAGAGATTACTGCGAAGAAGAAGAAATGATCTTGCCAAGTTATACTTGATGATGATAAAGCGAGCAGTGTGTTCTTCTTGAAAGTGGGAACCACGTGGGAGATAAGCTCACTTTAGAGTAAAAGTCGGTGCCGTATGTATAGGTTGGCGCCGTATTATGTAGAGCTTACTCAGAATAAACACGATGATTAACAAAACAATATGATTAGTTGCATGCTTGTCTAGTTGCATGCTTAGTCTAGTATAGTAGTAGAAGCGTAAATTGTCAACGCTTATTAGGGTTTCTTGCTTATATAAGAAACCACATTATCTTGTAATAGATAAGCTTTTCTCAAGTTTCTCAAGTCTTGTATTCTATCCGAAACATAGAGTTTCTATAATCAAAGATCCATAGAGGATCAAAAGTGTTCTTAGTTACTATAACTTGTATTTATTTTCCGCTACAATACCAAGTTGTAGAGATCTTCTATTAGTTTGCTTGTGATTACATAGGCAAAGCTAACGATCCCAGTGCTTAAGATCTATCAAGGTCTTGGTTTCTAACAGAGCCTAGCTTGTTCCCTTAACCATTGATAATCAAAATCTTTCGCTAGTTTTTCATACAAGAAGCTATAAAATGCGAATTCTAGCTTAACAAAGCAAAGAGTTTGCAAGTTCCCATGATTGACTTTAATTTGCAAAAGCTAAATTATAGGCTAAGCATTCGCGGATCTTATTATTTAAGATTTTAAATTTGTGGAGATCGAGAAATGATAGAGTTATGTAGAAGTTATATGCTAAGCATGGAGTTGTTGTATCTCTTTAAAGCTCGTAGAGGTTACTTATTTCTTTTTACTCCCAGCAGCTTATAAACCCCAAAATCAAAAAATTTAAAATAATTAAAGGTGTTTGGTTTTGGCGATACTCACTCTTTAGAGAATCATTTCTTATGAGAGTTGGGTACACATCAAGGTACTGTCAGTGTTGCGGTGTAATAGACAATTGATTCTTGATAGTACGTGCTATTGTTTCTATTGTTATAAAAGTCGTGGGACTCAGAGTTTGGCAAATATTAACGTAAAATAAAGCTCAAATGTATAAATGTGAAAAATCCAAAGCCATAAAAGTTTTCTATGTCTGACGGTACCCCCATTTTCATGGACATCAAAAAGGTTGAGGAAAATTACAAAGTCATAATAAGACTTCTGATAAAACGGTAATCCCGTTGAATTAATGGTTGAAAAGACCGAGGGCAAAAGTTGCAAAAATGAAAATGTGCTGAAATAATGTTAAGCCAAACTTCGACTCCGAGGGATATCTAAATAAAGCCTTTGTCTCTGGACTCGTAGATGAGTTGTTTCGGTTGAAATAAAAAGGATATCTCCCTAAATCGTGTAAAATTAGGACCTTGATATGGACGTCATTCTTGTGAGCAACGGTTTTCGAGGGAAGGTTTGGAAACTACTTAGCGTATAAACTCGATGCTTTTATCGGAATAAAAATATATCGCAACAATAAAAGAGAAAAAAAAAATTCTCAGGTTTCAAAATAAAATCCTTAGAGGAATTAGGGTTATGGGAGTGAAAGGTAGCCACGTGCACACAAGTAGCATTTACGGGTAGTGTTAGCATCTAATTTGTATATAGGGAGTGATTTCTATTTTAAGCTTAGTTTGGGAACTCGTGAAAAATCAAGGACGATGAATTCTATTCGTATGGTCACTTCTTCATGAGTTGTGTTTCCTACTCCGTGATCCTAAAATGTCTTTCAAAAATATGTGAGAGTTATTGATTGACATGAAAGTTCAACAAACCGTTACTCAAATGGAACGTGCTTAATCGTTATATCTATATGTGGAATGAAAAGGTTTACAGGGCGTTTTTAGAGCTAAGGATTTCTTAATCTCTTTTGAGGAATGCTTTGCTACTTCTCATAGCTTTAGTAGAAAGAGGTTGAAATCTTTGGTTTTAGAAGCGTGAGTTGATGACAATGTGTAAGGACATGGCAATCTTCTAGTCTGGGGTATTTTGGTATATTTGAAAACATATACCTTTTCTTTATCAAAACCAAACCAAAAACTAACCCCTATAGCCATAAAAATTTGTGTTTTGTGTTTATGTGTGTGAAGGCACGGATATCCGCAAAATGGACAAGAAAAGACAAAACAACGGAAAAACAAGCATGAGATATGGAAAAGTGCAAAAAGCCGAGGCTAGGGAAGAATTTTCAAGTTTGGATCATCATCTCTCAAAATGGCAACTTTAGTCCTTGAAGGTACTGAATTGGCAATCTTGGTCCTTAAGGTTTATGAAGTTGACAAATTTGGTCCTTGAAAAATAATCCTCTCAAATATGGTCCTTAGAGTTTATGGAGTTGTCAAGATTGGTCCTTGGAAACATTTCTCAATATAACAACATTGGTCCCTACACTTTACATCTTCTACAAAATCTACCCTAAACCTTAACTTAAAACTTAAATTTTCCTATCCTAAATACTAAACCGGACCTTATTATTCCCCAGGCCCAAGATACCAAGCCCAATACCAAATCACTACTACCCATTCCCCCATCCAAATAAACACCCTAATGTCCCCTACCAAATATCCAAATGAACCCTCAACTAAGCAAATGAACCCGGTCCAAATCCCTTATGAACCTCCCCAATTTAATATATATTCCCCAGTCAAAAAGTCAAACCCCCGCTTTCTTTTTACTTACCACTATATATCTTTTTCACAAGCCATTTACCCTGCACCAAATTTACCCACCCATATTACCTCGTGCTAAGCATCTACAAGCCTTCTAGAATACCCTTTGACATGGCAGAGGAATGACAGAGCAGAGAATGACAAGCTGGACAAATTGATGCATCTGATTGGTTAGCACACCTCATATCATGATCAAACGGCTGAGCTTAATGGATTAGTGACCAAGTTTTGATCAAAGGCCAAGATTAAGTATCATGAAGCTTCCTCAGAAACCCTAGAAGCCTAGCAGCAGCTATATAATCCCCTTCACTCATCACAGTTTCTTTTGTCCAGTTTTCATGCTTTTAGAAAACTGTTGCCTTCTTTATTTCTGTCTTTTTCATTGCTTAATTAGCGTTTAAAATACTTTGTAATTTCAATTTTCAGTATTGTAATATTCCTTTAATTAATGCAAGTTTCCCTTTCATTCTAAATTGCTTGTCATTTTATTTTTAATGCCTTTATTGTTGAAAATCTGATTTGAGGTCAAGTTTACTGTCAACATAAGCTCATATAAGCTTATTAAAGCTTATATGAGCCTATTCCTGTTTAAGCTTTTCATAATTTACAAGTTTTGGGAAAGGTCAACAAAAGTCAAAGTTCAAAGTCAAAGCAGTTTTTGGTTAAATTCTGATTTTAATGTGTAAAAAGTTAAGTTTTATGTTTGGTTTATCCTATCCAACTCAGTTTAGTAAAAATTCCATCTAGTTTTCAAAGATAAATTGCATTTTTAAAACTTAAAGGACTGTTTGGTTTATGATTGTTTTTGAGGTTTTAATCCATTTGCCAAGTTGAATTTGAGTTTACTAAGTTTATAAACTGATTTCAAAGCCTTTTCTATCAAGTTTTCAAATGGTCAAGTCTGTCTTTGTGATTTGGAGTTCATTTTCAAAGTTTCTGTCCTAAAAACTATTCTGCCCCAAATGGCCTTATTCAACAGCTAATTTTTAGGTTTTAATTAGATTCAAAGTAAGTTTAGAATGGTTTTTCTAGTTCTTATAGTACCCATCTTTATCTGTGTGAAGCTTATTTTCCCAGTAGAAGTGTTTATTCTACTTATTTTTTAGTCTAAAGTTCCCTTCATCCATGTTATCATCTTACATCCTATTTACATCCTAACTTAGCACATAATCAGCAGCTTATTTTCTTATTTAATGTAGTTTAATGCTTGATTTTTGATGTTTTAGCTGATCTTAGTATAGTGATTACCTATTTTGGCCCTTTTAGGTTTTTAGCTCTCATTAATTAGCTTATTTTCTATCTGCAAAAGCCCTTATTGCCCCTTTGTCTGCATATCAGTCTCATGTCTATCCCATAACAGCTCCTTTACAGCTAATTTAAATGCTTATCCACTTGAGGTGTTTGATTGCTTTTTGATTCCCCTTATAGCCCTTAGTCTAAGCTTGATCTATTATGTTTTTTTAAGCCCTTAGTAGCTTATTCCCATAGCTTATTTAGCCTGCAAGTAGCTCACTTCTTCCCCCTTTTTCGGCTATCACAGTAGGCATCAGTTAGTGCTTATTTAGCTTATTAGAATAAGAGTATATAAGTTGCTTAGGCTTATTTAGTTAACTTAAGTTTAGTTTTAATTGTTCTTTTAGCTTATTAATAAGTTTAGCTAGATTTCCCTTAGCTTTTAGCTCTTTAAACCCTTTTAGGAATGGTAGTTTAGCTTATATTAAATCTGCTTAGTATCTGTCTTCAATCTATTTCTTTTTAACTGCTTATTTGTGTTTTTCATAAGTTAGATTTTGTAAAAAGTTTATATGTTAGCTTATGTTCAAGATTGCAAAAAGAGAAAAAAAATGTTTTTCAAAAATGTGACTCTGTCCAGGGTCGAACCTGGGTTAGTTCACACCAGACACCTCACAAGCCACACAACACCAAACACTTAACCATATGTGCCCGAAGGTCTTATAGTTTCATTTCCCCACATTTTATATTTAAGCCTTTATTTTCCATTTAGCTTATGAAATCAGTTTAGCTTCGAACAACTTTTCTAATGCTTATTTTTCAGAATTAGTATTTTTATCATATTTAGCTTAGTTCAAAGTAATTTCCCAAATATTTTCATAATTTTCCAAAAAGTTTTAGTATTTTTAATAATTAGTTTTTACATTTTTAGTTTTTAATTCATAATAAATATTTTAAAACTAAAAAAAATATTCCGCTTTTTCCTAAAATTTTATTTTGTCTTTTAGCTTGTAGAAAAATTAGATTTACATTCCTAGGGTTTAAATTGCAATATATGGTTTTAAATCGCGTTTTTTTTTTAATATTCCCGTAGTTGCGTTTTTAAGGTTTAGATTGCGTTTTAGTATAATTGTGCTTTACATTTTTGTTTTATATGCTAATTGAGTTCGTTTAGTTTATGATTATCCTTATTAGCTTAATTCCCCAAATTTCTCTATTTCCCCATTCAAAAACCCGTAAAACGCGACGTGAGTTATTGAACTCCATTCATCATTCGCTAGGAACGATCCGGGGACTCAAACCTAACCGTTTGAGTCACTCTTTGAAAAATACTATAATTGATTTCCCTAAATCAGTGGTTCAATGAGTATAGGGGTGGAAGTGGGACTATAACAAGACTTGGTGAAATTCATGATTATAGGTCTCTCCAACCCAGTGACATTAGTGATGAAGAAAGTGAACCATTTGCAAGTCAAAGACCAAGTGAACCACCTGCAAGTCAAAGACCAAGTGAACAACCTGCATGTCATAAACCAAGCGAATCACCTGCAAGTCATTGAACAAGTGAACTACCACCTAGTCATGCTATGTTCTATTTGATAATATATGTAACTTAACTGGTATATTGTATTTTTTATGTTATGACAATACAAGTGTGACACACGGTAAATTTTCACTAAAATTTAACTGATAATTAGTAATTTATTATTACTAAGCCTAAGTCATTAAGCATACACAAGCTTTGCACGATCATTTGAGTAGTTAACTCGCATACGGTGAATAATCGCATCACTTTTGCATTCATATCATTTTATGAATATTTCATTCGTCTTATGATTTAAATTATAAGGCGAGAGGTATCTCGTTTTCTCCGATGACCGACACTTGCACGCTGCATCGACACTATGATAAGGACTCGCTAAAATAATTAACCAATGTCCGTGACTTGGAATATTACTGAGATAAAATATTTCAGACACGTAACAATAAAATACCACGGATAAAAAAAGTTGTCAAACAATGCTACTTTGGTCACAATATGACTTCGCGGGACACAAAATACTTAAACACATTATCACTTAAACAATAACTTTATAAGACTCAAGTGCAAACATACATAACTATAATGTAAATGCATACATTTTATACAATAATTATCCCACATACAAATACTTATACAAATAAATTAAGAGTCTACATTACCTATACCCACCTTTTTGTTACTCATACACTACCTTATTTTATTTTACTTGTACACTTACAATACAATTTACGATAAAAGATATAAAAAAAAGGGTTAGGTATCCCCTTGTCTTTCTCCTCCACACACGACAAAACATAAACAAAAGCAGAGAAGGATAAGATTTACAAATCTTCATCTCTTTCCTCTAGAAATCTTGCTTCTCCTCTTCACACGCTTCATAGGCGAATCTCCCCAAACATGGTAAACCGACACCCCTCATCTAAAGATTCCTCCTCTTTCATACCATATCTATGTAAGCATTGCTTCCCCAAAAACTCTCTTGATGCGCCGCTACCTCCAAAGAAATCCAAGGAAATCAAGTTAACCACAAGAAGCAAATCTTCCCACCAATCTATCTCTTATGTCCAAGATTCGTTGGGTTTTGGAAGTAAGCTATTTTTGGCTTCAAACAAAGTTTCAAGATGAAAAGGGATGGTCAAAGGCTCCTCTCTTAATCTCTTCTTAAGCAACTCGAGTGACCAAAGACACCCACAAATCAAATCTCAAACACACCACAAGAGTGATATTCTCAAGGTTATCGAGAAGTTGTTGGGTTTGCTCGGAATCGGTAAAAGGGTTTGATTTGTGTGGGGTCCCTCGACTTGGCTTTCATCAACGTTTTCACATCTCACTCTTGATAAGGTTCATGGTCTTTCTATTCCTTGTAGTTTCGTTGTAATATAAACTTTGATAATGAAATGTAATATTGTGATATTTCGTTTTAATAATCGATTGTGGGAATCAAGTGTTTCGATGTACATGATTTTGGTTAAGATAAATGGTTTGTGTCACTTGAATCTTGAGTTGGTCATTTAACCTTGGATGGGTTAGTCTCTGTCGAAGAGTACCACACAAAGAAACTGGAAAAAACAAAATGAATTTTGATAAAACCTACTCTAGGAACTTGATGATATGGCGTGACTCTAAGTTAACTTTCCAGAAAACTTGCCTAAGGTAGTAAGACCAAGTTGAGTTGTACTCGACCATTCCATGGTCTCATCAATTTCTTTAGTGCTATGTGTTCGATTCAAAGGTAAAACCACCTCGAGACCTATAGTACCCATCAGTCAACCCGCGTGTGTTTTTCCTCTAGTGTTTGAGAAATTAATCATGTTGGGATTAATGTTGTCATGGGTTTGTTGTTACTATTCCGTCGAGGGTAATGAAAAGCAAGAAAACTAGAAGTTAAGATTTATAAAAGTTCGAGTCACATTGAAATAGTATCTGAAATTTGTTGTCAAACTACTTGTTGTCCAATCTACTAGTGTCAAATTTAGAATGAAAAGTGACATACGAGACATCTCCTAAACCGTGGTCAAAATCTTGTGTTATGATAACGGAAAGTGTCACTTTGAAAATTAACTTGGTCATGTTAGGATTGCCCTCGTCACTAGTATGTTCACTTGATTCTGTCGAGATGTAGACACCGAGAACTAGAAGAGTTAAGTATTCGCGATGCTGATAACCATGGTGTCTTGACGAATGATATTCTTGTTTTATCACATTAGAACTTAAGTTGTCTTCGGCATCATGTTAGTTTGGTCTTTTACTGTCAAAGGTAAGGAATGATAGTGGCGACATTTTGAGTAGTACTCAACTAGTGTACGTTTTATCATTTCCTTGATCGAGCATATTTAGTTATCATATGGTCTCCAAGTACTCCTAAATGGTAGCAAAGGCTCTAGTATTAAAACTTGTATGTGAAAAATGTCAAAACAAAATCTTGCTTAATACTTGTCCCCTGTATTCATTTTGTGTTGGGCCACAGCCCATGGATTTCCATGAGGTACATTTATTTAACAATGGGCCGAAGCATGCCCCCTTTGTACAAGCCCCACTTCGGGCCTAGACCCAACTGTGGTACCCTGTTTTTATCAACGCAGGGCCACAGCCCATCGTGGTTCGGATGTTCGTTTGATAGTCCAAACCAAACCGCAAAAATAAACTCAAGTGTGTAATCGGAAGCCAAACTATGAACCAAAACTCATTCCGAATATCTTTCTTTTCACTTCATTATGCATTGTCTTAACGCCGATATGTACACTAGTGGTAATTTAACTAAAATGTATAAGAGCGTGGCATGAGCAACAAGCATTTTAAAAACATGGTTCAAGTTGTAATGTACGTCAAAAATTAACGACGATGTAGATGTGTCAAATGAACTCTCCACTAAAACTATAGATTAAGGTCAAATTTCTATAAATAGACAAGGATCACTATATTATTTTATAGTCCACAAAAATTGAAAGTCTTCAAAATTTACTCAAGTACTTTCTAAATACAATTAGAAAATAACTCAACCATATATGAATAATTTTGACAAAACCATTTTATGTCAACTTAAATAAGTATATATACATTTATATACTTACTAGTCGAACATTGTAATTATCTATTTTAAATCAAACTTTGGATTTTTAAAACCATGTAAATGTCAACATGAAAAGTATATATACTTCGTATACTTACTAGTAAAGCCATTTTAATGATTTTTACAAACTTATGACTAGTACAAACACAATTATAAAAATCATTGAACCATTTTAAGTAAGAAATACTTAAAACAATGAACTAAATATTGCCCTCCTTATCTAGGTCGCGTGTCGGTGCCACTTCACAACAATCACTAATCCCACATTTGGATTGCGCATTTGCTAAGGTGAGTTTCATAGCCCCACTTTTACTTGATAAATTGTTTTATACATTTTGGGGTGAGAAATATGCAAAACATTTTATGGACCAAAACTATTACATGATTACTATTACGTGGTTTAGCCTAAGCCCTTATATCCCTAGAGAATGCCCTTTTCATGAACCGTCAATTCCCCATTGGGAAGCGAATGTTATAAATAGATCTATTGAGGGTGACTCCTCCGTTCGGTTGGCCATGCTTAGGCCAAGGCGAAACGTATACCATGTCGGAATCAAGTGTTGAGGACAAAACACTTGCTATGGGCCCCTATATTGTATGACATCTTTTA
Source organism: Chrysanthemum lavandulifolium (assembly GCA_022545495.1). Taxonomy (NCBI): domain Eukaryota; kingdom Viridiplantae; phylum Streptophyta; class Magnoliopsida; order Asterales; family Asteraceae; genus Chrysanthemum; species Chrysanthemum lavandulifolium. The sequence continues at coordinate 184,500,005 of CM040239.1, read as the reverse complement.
GCATCTGAAACTGTCGTAGTATCGGTTGCATGAACTTAGAGCTAACGTAATAGACATTCATACATATATCATTATATTCGTTGTAATGATTATATGCCTTCTTGATGGTCCAAGCTTACCATTTTAATTTAAACCTATGAACTCACCGACTTTTAGTGACCTTTTAGCATATTTTCTCGGTGTTTAAGTTATGTTCATGAAGGCAAGGCAAGAAGCGGATGTATGGTCGTAGTAGTATTAAAAAGTGTTTTTACACAAAATGATGTTTTACTTTGGGACCACTAAAACTAATGGGATGTACCCATTTATTTAAATTATGTTGTAAGACAATGTTTTAAAACTATTTTATGAAATCAAGCGGAGTATGTATTCCGTTCTTTATTACTTGTGTTATGATTCACCAATCCGTAACGCTCCCGAATAACACGTATGCTTCCGCTAAACAAATTTGGGGTGTTACTGATTGGCATCGAGCCTAAGTTATAGAGAACTAGGTACATATAAACCCTAAACTATAACTACTTTTCACCAAAACATCATACTACGACCACGATTGCGCTTGCCTTACTTGCCATTTTACTTAAAATTTATTTAATAGGATTACATGTTTTATTTCCTATTTACTTATGCACTATTTCATATCCATCATGAGCATATTTTTCCACATACTTTCACATATGCACCGTCTTGTCACAGACTATGCCTTCACCACCCTTTCCTCACGATGTTCGGGAGGACATCCTACTAGCTCACTCACCGACCATCCGCCGCTTGCACACTTAGCCACCGATCCATACGTACGAGCCACACTAGCGGTCCGGCCGGCTATTGCACCTACTCCACCTATACCTACCCTTACCACCACTCCATCGGCTTTGTTGACGCGGCAAAACCCCGCATGATTGTGAGAGTACCTAGATATCGAGGCGGTATTCATATGTGCCGCACTAGCTTCTCGGATGACCAGCGCCTTACATGGGTCCTTCTACTACTTGAGTCACCGACACCATCACCCACCGAGTCACCACCTCATCGGAGACTCGGAGATCTACCGATTCCTACTCGGAGGAAGACCGGAAGAAGATCCGGAAAAGGATCCCGAGGAGGAACTACGAGCCTATACCGGTGAGAGTGTCCCCGGACATGTTAGCATAGCGGCAGATATGAGTACAAAGGGTCCGGAGATTGTCCAGTATCACGGGAGTTAGGGCGAGCTCCGGGATGGCTCGAGATTGGCGATGACATGGATATTGATGCACCATTTGGATTAGGGCGAGAGCCGCTTTTCTCCTGATCGGGAGGAGAGTAGTGAGGTTGATTGAGAGATATTGATTGCTTGATCGATTCGGTACCACATATCACTAGTCCGAACTATAGTCCGTCATCACCTTCGTTTGTACCATCTGCGGCGAGACATGGGCGCCTTGGCGCACCACTAAACGACTTGAGACCATTGAGGAAGCTGCACCGGTTGAGGCACGCACCGAGCCGCACTGTTAGTATCTCCAGGATGGCGATCCGACCCTCATTGAGAGGATATTTATCCGATTGGACTCTCGGGAGACTCGCTAGGAGTCCATTACGATCGACTAGAGGATCGATCCAACACGCTTGCAAGCTTGGCGGCGTGTTGAGGTTTAAACCGAGTTACGGATATCTTGTATGAGAGTGTGGAACTCGAGAGACACGAGAGGATGCGGTTGGGTTTTAGGGTTGAGACTCGGGTTGAGGACGTCGAGAGTTGGACAGCAGAGTGCGAGCCTTGGGTAGAGGTCAAGCTCGGATACACGGACGACTAGAGGAGCTAGAGGCGTCCAGTGGATTGCTAGAATCTTGTCGAGAGAAGGATGGCGGAGGACTCTTGGTTTAGAGTCTATGTTAGCATCTCAGATGAGGCGTATCGCGAGTTTAGAGGATACGCAGCGAGAGTTAGTTGCTACCATCGAGCGACTACGTACCGAGCATGGACATCCTTAGATCCCATTGCATGATGTATTACACTAAACTGAGCTATAACAGTTAGTGTTAGTTATTACCCTTGTACTTCAGTTGGTATTTTCCGTTGTATTTCCGTTGTGTTCCGTTTGTATTTCATCTAGTGTCTCATCATGTACCGTAGGAACCTTGTAACCGAAGTTCTATCTATGTCAAACTTATTTTCCTATCCAATTGTCTTTACTTTTATAGATTGCTCATATGATCTATCTACGGTAAGCACACTATTACTTGGCACTTACCTTGTTTAAAGGTCATATATCTTATCACCTTTCCTCTTTGAAATGCCGCCAAAGCGAAGATCAAACGTACCAACCACGGTGGAGTTTCCAATGCTCCAATTCGGTGAGAGTCACTGCAACCAAGCTACAAATCTGCTATTCCAAACAGTCACACACGATCGATCTGAAGACACTACTCCTGCTAGGACTACTCCAATCCAACCTATCATGAATCAAGCCATGATCGACCAACTAGTCAATGAGCGGGTAAACACCGCTTTGGTTGCGACAAACCACTCGTCTACTAATCTTTGGAACTTCAAGACCACCCACTCACAACCGCACTTGTACTTATCAAGACTTCGTAAAACCATGACTGGAAGCTTTAGTGGAACCGAAGGAGCTGCCGGTCCGACTAGATGGATCGAAAAGCTCGAGGCGTGTTCGAATCTGCAATTGTGAAGAAGAGTCTAAGGTTAAGTATGCATCATTTACTTTCACGGATCTTGCCTTAACTGGTGGAACAACTTTCGAAATCCGCTAGTATCGATGTTGCCTATGCCATGCCATGGGAGAACTTCAAGGAAATGGTACTTGAAATCATTGTCCTCGTAATGAGATCAAGAAGCTCGAACATGAGTTTTGGAACCTCAAGGTTCAAGGCACCAATATGGTCGCTTATAATCAACGATTTCAAGAACTAGCCTTATTGTGTCCTGAAATGGTTCCCACTGAGACCCGATTGTTGGAGAGATACATCGGAGGACTGCCCCAACCCATCAAGGGCAATGTAACCACTTCTAAGGCTGCTGATCTTCATGAAACCATCAAAGTAGCCAACAAACTCATGGACCAAGTGATTGAGGATTCCCAATAAGAGGAAATTGGATGACCATTCTCAGGGTTACAACAACTATGAATACCGTGGCAACAACAGTAGGAACAACCGCAACAATCAAAACAAGAGGCAAAATGTTGCTAGAGCTTATGCGATGAATGTTGGGGAAAGAAAACCGTACTCGGGGACGCACCATTGTGTAATCGATGCACACTGCATCACAAGGCGATGTCTGATCAAGTGCCGTAATTGTCGAAAATCGGACACTTAACCGAGAACGCAAGTCCAAATCATTGGCGGCGGTTCAAACGACTCCATTTCGGGACCCAAAAGCTAATATAACATGCTTTGGTTGTGGTGAAAAGGGCATTATAAGAATGAATGCCGAAGACCGAAACCAAGGCCGTGAAGGAAATCAAGGAAACCGAGAAATCCGAGGAAGCCATGGGAATGGCGAGGATTCGAGAAATGTTGGACAAACAGTAATCGGGGAAATGGAGAAGGAGCTCGTGGGAGAGTCTATGCCGTAACCAAAGTGGAAGCTCGGGAAGACCGAATGTTGTGGCGGATGCGTTCCTTATAAATAACCGATATGCATCCATATTGTTTGATACGGGGGCCGATAGGAGTTTTGTTTCTAATACATTTAGTCCACTACTCGATATTACCCCAACTGCATTAGGAAATGCATACAATGTGGAACTAGCTAACGGTAACATAGAAAGGGTAGATACCATCATAAGAGGTTGCACCCTTAACCTGTTAAACCACCCATTCAATATCGATTTGATACCAGTAGCATTGGGTAGTTTCGATGTTATTGTCGGAATGGATTGGTTAGCAAAATATCATGCTGCCATCATTTGTGACGAGAAACTTGTTCGAATACCCTATGGAGATGAAGTCTAACAATAGAAGGAGGCAGTAGTGGAGGAAGAAACGCTTCAAGACTACATGTCATTTCTGTACCAAGGTGTTAAGGTGTATCGAGGAAGGATGTCATATCTTCCTAGCACAAGTCACCGTAAAGGACGAAAAGAAGGGAAGAAAACGTGCGGAGGGCGTGCCGATAGTAATAGAATTCCTCAAGACTTTCCGAAGACTTACGGGACTACCGCCGATCCGGCGGTGTTGAATTTCGGATCGATTTAGTGCACAGTGCCGCACGATGGCAAGAGCACCTTATCAATTAGCTCCAGCAGAACTTGAGTTATCAAACCAATTGTCGGAACTTGCGGAAAAAGGGTTCATTAGACCAAGCTCATCACCCTGGGGAGCACCAGTCCTGTTCGTCAAGAAGAAAGACGGAACCTTCAGGATGTGCATCGACTATCGTGAGTTGAATAAACTAACCATTAAGAACCGTTACCCACTCCCAAGGATCGATGACTTATTCGATCAACTGCAAGGTTCGAGTGTTTATTCAAAAATCGACTTAAGGTCTGGATACCATCAACTAAGAGTTCGAGAAGAAGATATTCCCAAAACCGCCTTCAGAACTCGTTATGGACATTACGAGTTCCAAGTCATGCCTTTTGGGTTAACCAACGCACCAGCTGTGTTCATGGATCTCATGAACCGAGTGTGTAAACCCTACTTGGATAAATTTGTGATCGTATTCATTGACGATATCCTAATTTATTCCAAGAGTGTGAAAGAACACGAAGAGCATCTTAGATTGATCTTGGAATTGTTGAAGAAGGAATAACTGTATGCGAAATTCTCGAAGTGTGAATTTTGGATACCCACTGTGCAATTCTTAGGTCATGTAATCGACAGTCAGGGCATACATGTAGATCCCGCTAAGATCGAGTCAATAAAGGATTGGGCCACACCCACAACTCCTACTGAAATACGCCAATTCTTAGGACTTGCTGGATACTACAGAAGATTTATTGAGGGTTTCTCAAAGATTGCCAAATCTTTAACCAAGCTAACCCAGAAAAACGCCAAGTTTGACTGGGGAGAAAAGGAAGAAGAAGCTTTTCAACTCCTTAAAGAAAAGTTGTGTAGTGCACCCATCTTGGCCTTACACGAGGGTAGTGAAGACTTTGTTGTTTATTGCGACGCTTCACACAAAGGGCTTGGAGCGGTGCTAATGCAGAGAGAAAGTGATAGCATCGCCTCACGCCACCGAAAACTCATGAGAAAAACTACACAACGCACGATTTGGAGCTAGGATCAGTTGTGTTCGCACTTTTCGAATTTGGAGACACTACTTGTATGGCACAAAGTGTGTCGTATACACCGATCACAAAAGTCTACAACACATTTTGGATCAGAAAGAACTGAACATGAGACAGCGCCGATGGTTGGAATTACTCAGCGATTATGACTACGAGATTCGTTACCATCCGGGTAAAGCGAATGTAGTAGCTGATGCTCTCAGTAGGAAAGAGCGACCAAAACCTCTTAGAGTCAGATCCTTGGGTATGACAATTAGTTCACCTCTTCCAACCAAGATTCTTGAGGCTCAATTGGAAGCACTCAAGGAGGAAAATCGTCCGAATGAGAACCTTTACGGAATGCCAGAAAGTGAAAATGGATTCGTGAAAAGGTCGGATGGAACTTTGTGTTTCAAAGAGCGAAGTTGGATACCACTCTACGGAGGGATTCGCGACATTATTATGCATGAATCCCACAAGTCTAAATACTCCATCCACCCAGGATCCGAAAAAATGTACCTTGATTTGAAGAAATTGTACTGGTGGCCTAACATGAATTCGACATTGCAACATATGTCAGCCGGTGTTTAACTTGTTCAAGGTTAAAGTGAACATCGAGACCCTCGTGCCTACTAGTACACCCAAATCCCGAGTGGAAATGGGAGCGATAACAATGGACTTTATCACTAAGTTACCTAAAACCTCTAAAGGCTACGACACTATTTGGGTAATAGTTGACCGTCTCACCAAGTCGGACATTTCCTACCAATGAAAGAAAGTGATGGAATGGAAAAACTTGCACAACTATACCTGAAGGAAATCATCGCACGCCATGGTGTACCAATTTCCATCATTTCAGACAGAGATAGTCGTTTCACCTCAAACTTCTGGAAATCACTTCATGATGCTTTAGGGTCTAACCTCGACATGAGCACCGCTTACCATCCTCAAACTGATGGACAGAGCGAGAGAACAATCCAAACACTAGAGGATATGCTAAGAGCATGTGTGATAGACTTTGAAATGGTGGGATAAACACTTGCCATTAGCGAGTTTTCTTACAATAATAGCTATCACATGAGTATCAAAGCCGCACCATATGAAGCACTCTATGGTCGGAAATGTAGATCACACATGTCTTTGGGCGAAGTTGGAGAAAGTCAACTTACTAGTCCGGAGTTAATCCAAGAAACTACTGAGAAGATTGTACAAATCAAAAGCCGACTACAAGCGACTCGTGACCGCCAAAAGAGTTCTGCGGATAAAGGAGGAAACCACTTGAGTTCCAAGTGGGAGATAAAGTTATGCTCAAAGTTGCGCCGTGGAAGGGCGTGATCCGTTTTGGAAAACGTGGAAAGTTAAATCCTCGTTATATTGGACCTTTCAAAATTCTCGCGAGGATCGGACCGGTAGCTTACCGACTCGAATTACCACAAGAACTCAGCTCTGTACACAACGTGTTTCACGTGTGCAACTTAAAGAAATGCCTTTCCGACGAAACTCTTGCCATTCCTTTGGAAGAAATCCAAGTTGACGAAAGATTGAATTTTGTCGAGGAACCCATTGAAATTATGGATAGAGAAATCAAACGGCTTAAGCAAAGCCGCATTCCGATCGTCAAAGTCCGTTGGAACTCTCAAAGAGGTCCAGAATACACGTGGGAGTGTGAAGACCAATTCAAGCGCAAATATCCACACCTTTTCTCTACTTCACCAAGTAATCCTAACTGAAAACCGAGGACGGTTTTCTCTTACAAGGCGGGGAGGATGTGACACACGGTAAATTTTCACTAAAATTTAACTGATAATTAGTAATTTATTATTACTAAGCCTAAGTCATTAAGCATACACAAGCTTTGCACGATCATTTGAGTAGTTAACTCGCATACGGTGAATAATCGCATCACTTTTGCATTCATATCATTTTATGAATATTTCATTCTGTCTTATGATTTAAATTATAAGGCGAGAGGTATCTCGTTTTCTCCGATGACCGACCTTTGCACGCGCATCGACACTATGATAAGGATTCGCTAAAACAATTAACCAATTTCCGCGACTTGGAATATTACTGAGATAAAATATTTCAGACACGTAACAATAAAATACCACGGATAAAAAAAGTTGTCAAACAATGCTACTTTGGTCACAATATGACTTCGCGGGACACAAAATACTTAAACACATTATCACTTAAACAATAACTTTATAAGACTCAAGTGCAAACATACATAACTATAATGTAAATGCATACATTTTATACAATAATTATCCCACATACAAATACTTATACAAATAAATTAAGAGTCTACATTACCTATACCCACCTTTTGTTACTCATACACTACCTTATTTTATTTTACTTGTACACTTACAATACAATTTACGATAAAGATATAAAAAAGGGTTAGGTATCCCTTGTCTTTCTCCTCCACACACGACAAAACATAAACAAAAGCGAGAGAAGGATAAGATTTACAAATCTTCATCTCTTTCCTCTAGAAATCTTGCTTCTCCTCTTCACACGCTTCATAGGCGAATCTCCCCAAACATGGTAAACCGAAACCCCTCATCTAAAGATTCCTCCTCTTTCATACCATATCTATGTAAGCATTGCTTCCCCAAAAACTCTCTTGATGCGCCGCTACCTCCAAAGAAATCCAAGGAAATCAAGTTAACCACAAGAAGCAAATCTTCCCACCAATCTATCTCTTATGTCCAAGATTCGTTGGGTTTTGGAAGTAAGCTATTTTTGGCTTCAAACAAAGTTTCAAGATGAAAAGGGATGGTCAAAGGCTCCTCTCTTAATCTCTTCTTAAGCAACTCGAGTGACCAAAGACACCCACAAATCAAATCTCAAACATACCACAAGAGTGATATTCTCAAGGTTATCGAGAAGTTGTTGGGTTTGCTCGGAATCGGTAAAAGGGTCTGATTTGTGTGGGGTCCCTCGACTTGGCTTTCATCAACGTTTTCACATCTCACTCTTGATAAGGTTCATGGTCTTTCTCTTCCTTGTAGTTTCGTTGTAATATAAACTTTGATAATGAAATGTAATATTGTGATATTTCGTTTTAATAATCGATTGTGGGAATCAAGTGTTTCGATGTACATGATTTTTGGTTAAGATAAATGGTTTGTGTCACTTAAATCTTGAGTTGGTCATTTGACCTTGGATGGGTTAGTTTCTGTCGAAGAGTACCACACAAAGAAACTGGAAAAACAAAATGAATTTTGATAAAACCTACTCTAGGAACTTGATGATATGGCGTGACTCTAAGTTAACTTTCCAGAAAACTTGCCTAAGGTAGTAAGACCAAGTTGAGTTGTACTCGACCATTCCATGGTCTCATCAATTTCTTTAGTGCTATGTGTTCGATTCAAATGTAAAACCACCTCGAGACCTATAGTACCCATCAGTCAACCCGCGTGTGTTTTTCATCTAGTGTTTGAGAAATTAATCATGTTGGGATTAATGTTGTCATGGGTTTGTTGTTACTATTCCGTCGAGGGTAATGAAAAGCAAGAAAACTAGAAGTTAAGATTTATAAAAGTTCGAGTCACATTGAAATAGTATCTTAAATTTGTTGTCAAACTACTTGTTGTCCAATCTACTAGTGTCGAATTTAGAATGAAAAGTGACATACGAGACATCTCCTAAACCGTGGTCAAAATCTTGTGTTATGATAACGGAAAGTGTCACTTTGAAAATTAACTTGGTCATGTTAGGATTGCCCTCGTCACTAGTATGTTCACTTGATTCTGTCGAGATGTAGACACCGAGAACTAGAAGAGTTAAGTATTCGCGATGCTGATAACCATGGTGTCTTGACGAATGATATTCTTGTTTTATCACATTAGAACTTAAGTTGTCTTCGGCATCATGTTAGTTTGGTCTTTTCTTGTCAAAGGTAAGGAATGATAGTGGCGACATTTTGAGTAGTACTCAACTAGTGTACGTTTATCATTTCCTTGATCGAGCATATTTAGTTATCATATGGTCTCCAAGTACTCCTAAATGGTAGCAAAGGCTCTAGTATTAAAACTTGTATGTGAAAAATGTCAAACAAAATCTTGCTTAATACTTGTCCCTGTATTCATTTTGTGTTGGGCCACAGCCCATGGATTTCCATGAGGGTACATTTATTTAACAATGGGCCGAAGCATGCCCCCTTTGTACAAGCCCCACTTCGGGCCTAGACCCAACTGTGGTACCCTGTTTTTATCAACGCAGGGCCACAGCCCATCGTGGTTCGGATGTTCGTTTGATAGTCCAAACCAAACCGCAAAAATAAACTCGAAGTGTGTAATCGGAAGCCAAACTATGAACCAAAAACTCATTCCCGAATATCTTTCTTTTCACTTCGTATGCATTGTCTTAACGCCGATATGTACACTAGTGGTAATTTAACTAAAAATGTATAAGAGCGTGGCATGAGCAACAAGCATTTTAAAAACATGGTTCAAGTTGTAATGTACGTCAAAAATTAACGACGATGTAGATGTGTCAAATGAACTCTCCACTAAAACTATAGATTAAGGTCAAATTTCTATAAATAGACAAGGATCACTATATTATTTTATAGTCCACAAAAATTGAAAGTCTTCAAAATTTACTCAAGTACTTTCTAAATACAATTAGAAAATAACTCAACCATATATGAATAATTTTGACAAAACCATTTTATGTCAACTTAAATAAGTATATACACATTTATATACTTACTAGTCGAACATTGTAATTATCTATTTTAAATCAAACTTTGGATTTTTAAAACCATGTAAATGTCAACATGAAAAGTATATATACTTCGTATACTTACTAGTAAAGCCATTTTAATGATTTTTACAAACTTATGACTAGTACAAACACAATTATAAAAATCATTGAACCATTTTAAGTAAGAAATACTTAAAACAATGAACTAAATATTGCCCTCCTTATCTAGGTCGCGTGTGTCGGTGCCACTTCACAACAATCACTAATCCCACATTTGGATTGCGCATTTGCTAAGGTGAGTTTCATAGCCCCACTTTTACTTGATAAATTGTTTTATACATTTTTGGGTGAGAAATATGCAAAACATTTTATGGACCAAAACTATTACATGATTACTATTACGTGGTTTAGCCTAAGCCCTTATGTCCCTATAGAATGCCCTTTTTCATGAACCGTCAATTCCCCATTGGGAAACGCGAATGTTATAAATAGATCTATTGAGGGTGACTCCTCCGTTCGGTTGGCCATGCTTAGGCCAAGGCGAAACGTATACCATGTCGGAATCAAGTGTTGAGGGACAAAACACTTGCTATGGGCCCCTATATTGTATGACATCTTTTAGCATCTGAAGCTGTCGTAGTATCGGTTGCATGAACCTAGAGCTAACGTAATAGACATTCATACATATATCATTATATTCGTTGTAATGATTATATGCCTTCTTGATGGTCCAAGCTTACCATTTAATTTAAACCTATGAACTCACCACTTTTAGTGACCTTTTAGCATATTTTCTCGGTGTTTAAGTTATGTTCATGAAGGCAAGGCAAGAAGCGGATGTATGGTCGTAGTAGTATTAAAGAAGTGTTTTTACACAAAAATGATATTTTTACTTTGGGACCACTAAAACTAATGGGATGTACCCATTTATTTAAATTATGTTGTAAGACAATGTTTTAAAACTATTTTATGAAATCAAACGGAGTATGTATTCCGTTCTTTATTACTTGTGTTATGATTCACCAATCCCGTAACGCTCCCGAATAACACGTATGCTTCCGCTAAACAAATTTGGGGGTGTTACAACAAGCACCTCTTTAGTTAGAAAAATGGGTAAATCCAAACACTTCATAAACAACCTGCAAACTGTATAAGCAAGCTGCAAAACTGTCAAGTTCATTTTTTGGTATCTATTTAATTTTAAATGTCAAATTTTTTTCAAACACAACTAAATTGCAAATGCAAAATGCAGATTCAAACATAACTAATGTTGTTAAGATTGTTTGACTTTTTAAAGTCAATCTGCTATGTTTTTAGGATAAAAACTTGGTACAAACACAAATGATAACCTGCAGTAGATAACTTGCATACAAAAACCGACTTTGTAAAATTCTTTACCTATTCATAGAAACCCAAATACGCTTATCGATCCTATGAAATGTTGATACAACCAACGAGTATGCAGACAATCTAATATGCAAAGAAAAAGAAAAATAACAAATTTAACCAAATGAAGTTGCATTACTAATAGGATACAAAAGATAAATCATTGTTATAACAACTGCCATCCAAATACATAATTAATTAAAAACAACCTAATACAACCATAGCAAAAGTTAGGAGAAAAGGTTTCATTGTTTTTTTACTCGTTTCTTCATGAGCTCCACTAGATACTTGTGAATGCTTGTCCACATGAAGCGCGTCTCTTCCCTAACCACGCGTATTTCCTCACAAAGCTGAAATGTATTTTGGCAACACTCAAAATAAGAGAATTGTGGTTCTGGCATTACTGCAATTGGTGGTTCAGTGAGACGTGTGTGATAATGAAGAGAAGAGCCCTCTACGGTTCTTTTGATACCATAAGTGTGTATTTGTGATTTTCTAGATTGTGCATAGGGGTGTGTTTTTTAGTTTTAGAATTATGCATCCATGGTGACTGAATTTGATGACCAATGTTTATGAGATGAGAGTTGTGGATGTAAGTATGGTGTGGTGAATATAAAGGAGAGACCTTTGACTAGTCAATGGGCAGGTTTGTGATTCGTGTGTGAGAAGTAAATAAAGCCGGTAACATTTCTAAGTGAATGGGTAGCTTTTGGTATTTGTTGACTTTTAAAAGTCAACATGGGTAAATTCAAACAACCCATATACTGGATATAGCAGCAAAACAAGATGAGATAGGTACCATTCAGGTTCATGTTTGAACATATTCTACAATGAAAATCTGGATCAAATGACCCATTTCATTCATTAACCATAACCATATTTTTACAATTTTAAGATAGGGGAAACAACAACAAAATAACCCTAAATCCACTACCCCCACTTAATACCTACATTCATCATAAACAAAAGTAACACATCACAACCTCCATCAACCTACCCCTCCCCCTCACGTAAACCTCTGCCTCACAGCAAACTAAATCTTTTTAAGAATCTTGTCATGAATTTGCGTGACCATCCTCATCAACGCCTTCGCCTTACGCAAATCAACAGTCTGGAATCTCCTAAGCTTCTTCGTATTGTCCCTTGCATTTATCGAACATGAAACGTTTCAAAGTTTAACAATCAGCTCCCCTTACGACCAACCCTATGAGTAATCTTTTGAGACTTGTTCTCCAAATCGTGTGCCTGATGCATGTCTTGAAGAATCTCTGTCTGGTAATGGCCAAGCATAATTTCTTTTAGCACAAAGGAGTTACAGACAACCGCGAGGTCAATATCACAATGAGACATGTTCATGGTTAAGAAAATGAGGAATTTGAGCTTATCTTAGAAGTGTGTGTGTTTGGGGGAGTGAGTGTAGTGATAAACTAGAGGTGTGTTTCGGAAGTTAAGGGATTAAAATAAAGTCGTGAATTGGGAACGCAAATCAGATTGGTGAATTAATTATGAATAGTGAATGGATAGGTTTTGGTATATGTAACACCCCCAAAAATGAGTCGCATCGTAAAATAATATCACTGGGGTGCTACTAAATTGGAATCACAACACAAAGTATTAAAAACGGATTTACCTTATCCGTTTTAAATAGAATTTACATTAAAATATTAAATAATTTTTAAACATTATTCGAGTGCGGAAATACAAGGCCCATTATTTAAGTAGTCCCGATTTAAAATCAGTCTATAACCATGCTCTGCCAAGCGTCTCAGAAGCCAAACGGCAACAAGAGAAATCTCACACCTGAGAAATACATGCTAAAAGTGTAAACATGAGGTTGGTGAGTTCATAGGAAGTTTTGTGACTATTGTGTCGCTCACAATGTCATGAAAACAAACTTTACCTTTAAGTAAGTTAATAATGTGGACCACAAGGTTTTCCACAGTGATTATAGAACACATATAAAGTCAAGTTTAGAATTAGTGACCATTGCTTTACTCACAGCGTCATGAAAGTATCAATAAAGTAGACCATAAGTATTAAGCATAAAGTTGGACCATAAGCAAAGTATATGCACATTACGACGAATAAAATGCCATATAAAAGAGAGTGACTATTACACTAGCACTAAGTTCATGCAACCGAAGCTACGACAGTGGTGTATGCAAAATGTAGTCATACTAAAAGGAGCCCATTGCGAGTGCTTATCCCCGTTACACTCAATTATGATATGATATACGTTTCGCATTGACCCATGTATGGCCAACCGAACAGGGGAGTCACCCCCAATAGATCTATCTATAGCAATCACACTTCTAGCAGGAACTGGCAGTTCATGAAAGTGGGCATATATGGGAGTCAGGGCTTAGGCTCTCCACGTAATAGTTTTTAAGAATGATTTTTGTCCATAAAAGTTTTGCATCTTTCTTCACCCCCAAGGTTTGTAAAGCAAGTATAAGTAGAAAGTGGAGCTATGAGCTCACATATATATATATATATTAAGCATTTGTGTCCATAATAATGTAATCCAGTAGGTAATGAGTAAATAAATCATGTTTTCAAGTAAGAACAAGTAATAAGTTTAAGTATAAACAAGCACGTATTCTCCCCCAGAATAGTTTAAAAACAAGAAAGTATGGGCCATGAACTCACTTCAAGAGAATAGTGAATGTCGGTAAACGAGTGATGGCATGTAAAATGATGCAAAGTCCCTAACCGCGACCTAATGTCAAATAATGTGGTTTTAGGTCGCGAACATGTTATGTATGTCGTGAATATGAATTTTGTAAGCTTTTATCACCAATATACATTACGTTTGAGTTTACACGAAAAATGACAATTTGCGTCAAAATATATCAATTTTTATAATTTTTCATAACTTTCGAAAAATGGACGAGTGGCCGAATTCTCCGGTCCGTAAAACATTCGTTACTCAGTATTTTTAATTAATTCCAGCGGCATTAGAAATTAGGTAGTAGGTTCTACAAATGTCTCCTTTTGGGTCTATAGCGTTTTCGAAATCTAACATGCTTAAAAGTTGCCATGAAGTCGGCTAATCAGGCCATTTTCTATACTTCTGGGCAGTTTTTGAGAATATTAAGAAGGCCATAAGTTACTCGTTACTAATCCGTTGAATGCGGGATTGGCCTGTTCTGGAAACTAGACCACGTGTACTAGAAAGACCTCACTGATCACTTATTACCATATCGGACACTATCTATGAGAAAAACTGGCCCAAATATGGTCACCCAAAAATCTGTTAGTAATCATAAATTCTTCGTTGAGGCTCGGTTTAACCTGATTCAAATTGCTATGTCTAGGTGGTTACGTGGGCTATATTTTTTTTAACTATCGTGGTCCATATAACCTAGCTTGGGAAACCTATAATCGAGCCTTAATATTAATGTCGGGGTTTCTCCCGATTGTCCTAGGTGTTGAATATATCGAATTAATATCATCATATGTAAGCACGGTGACTAAATTTAAACAAAAATAATAATTTTTTGTGTGATGGTCGTGAGATGTGCAACTATCAGGTAGTTTAACATCTTTTTGAAAAATAAATGATTGTTGAACATGTATTCCCCGTGAGTCCTAAATGTTGATATATTATACTAATATCATCCTATATAGTTATAGTGACCAAAGTTTTTACAGCCCTTGGAGTTTTGGTGTGATATTTGTGAAAATGAAAATCATCAGATAGTTGAACACTTTTTCTAAAATCATGGGTCTTACACATTCGCGAGACCTATACAAATAGTACTGGATGTCGGTAAACGAGTGATGGCACGTAAAATGATGCAAAATCTCTAACCGCGACCTAATGTAAAATAATGTGGTTTTAGGTCGCGAACATGTTATGTATGTCGTACATATGCATTTGGCAAGATTTTATCACTGGTATACGTTGTGTTTAAGTTTACACGAAAAATGACAATTTACGTCAAAATATATCAATTTTAATTATTTTTCAAACTTTCGAAAAATGAAGGAGTGGCCTAATTATCCGGTCCGTAAACCATTCGTTACTCGGTACTTTTAATTAATTCTAGGGGCATTAGAAAGTAGGTAGTAAGTTATATAAAGGTCTCTTTTTGGATCTTTAGCATTTTCGGAATCTAGCATGCTTAAAAGTTGCCATGAAGTCGGCTGGTCAGACCATTTTCTGTGTTTCTAGACAGTTTTTGGAAAATTTTAGAAGGCCATAAGTTACTCGTTACTAATCCGTTGAATGTGGGATTGGACTTTCTGAAAACTAGACTACGTGTACTAGAAAATCCTCACTGATCACTTAATGGTCACCCAGAAATCTGTTTCAAAACTTGGTTTTTATTTTCATAATTCAGGGTAAAATTAGTCATCTTTTACGGTTTTAGGTCTCGATCCGGGTGATTGAAACATAATACATATTTAAAAGAAAAAAAACTTTTAAACTATAGATAAAAGTTAGATATTTACGATATTTTTAACTATAATCTTTTAGCAAATAAAAGTTAAAGACAATGAGAAAACTACTAAAATACATCTAAATAATTTAATATAAAAATAATGCTATTTAGTTGATATGATTCATTGTCGATTCATTTGCCTTTCATTTTGATATTAATATTATTAAAACTAAAAATATCATAGACCAAATCAACATTACTAGGCCCACGTTCATATACTGACAAAGGAAATTTAACTATAATAAAAAGCAAACAAGTACAATACTATTCATCTTCTTCTATAGGTTCATCTTCTTCAACAATCAACCTTCCTATCTTTTATTTTTTTTCTTAAAAAATCAAAATTCAATAGCATTTATCTCTTTTGTTTTCGTTTACTAATGTGCATTTTGTCTAAACTAGGTGTAGCACTTTTAAAAAATCAAAAAAATCAAATGAAAATTACACTTCATCGTATTAAATCTTGTGTGGCACGTGCACACATAGCTCCGCCCCTGCTCACAAGTTTTCCTTGGTCGTGGATTGTGATGGTGATTGAGGAGGAATTTTTGTTCCCAAGATTTGGTGCATTCAAGGTTAAGCTAGAACAAGGTATAGTTGTAGTTAAATATCATGAGAAGCACATACATATACGTGTTCAACTTACTTTAGCAGTACTAAGATGTCCCATGACTTAAATTGTTTCACTAATGATCTGAAATAAATCAATCGGATACTATGTCGAGAGATGTTTTTCTTATTTACCAGTGAAAATTATGTATCAATGGTCGTTCTGTATGTTAAGACCTCTTGGTATCTCGATGTGGGAGGGAGGTCATAGCAAAATGGATTTCGAGTCCGAGTTATTTAGAACTCTTCAAGAACAAAATGTCATAAGGTGATGGTGTATTGATAACCTAGTTCTAACACATTTAGTACTAATAAGAGAATCTTATCATATGGAACGAATAGGGTAAATTGTACAGTGATGAAACAGTATCAAGGTTTTGTAAATTGTCATATATAGTTTCAGGAAGAGGTGCATGATTTACTTCTAAGGTTTGGTTTATTTACAAAGGAAAATATTGGTTGTTTTGTTTATGAGATAGTAGCATAAAATACTTTTCAATGGAGTAAGTAGTTCACATGGTGATTGCAAAATATTTTATAAAACGGTTTGTAAAACTATTTTTATATAGAGTGATAAGAAAATAATTTATTATTTGCAACATAGTAGCAAAGTTGTAATTTAGTTTGTGATTTAGTAGCAAAGAAGTTCATAGGGCGACAACAAAATAGTTTGTATAGTAACGGCAAAATGGTTTGTAGGGTAATAGTAAAATAGTTCATAAGGCTGTAGTAAAACTTGTAGGGTAATTGTAACATAGTTTACAAAATGCTAGCAAAATTGTTTGTTGTTTTGTGAAATAGTAGTAAGGTAGTGAAACGATTTATTACATAATAATAAAATAGTTTGTGTTAATACAAATAAGCCGTAAAAGCGTTTATTTATATTTTACGATCTTCTAATGTTTTGTCGATAACAAGCGTAAAATCATGTTAACGAAACAAATAAAATACGTAAATGGTTTGAACTAATAGTTTCTAACATATTCACACTTTCACATAAAACACTAAAACAAGTATAAGTGATTTTATGATTTAGTAATACATATGTACAACAACTAGTGTTTACATATTTGGGTAAAATATACACATAACTAGTATGTAGTATATTGGGTAATATAAATGGGTAGAAACTTAAGTATCACAACCCATTGGGCAAATACATTGAATGTAGTTGGGTACAACCCAAAGCCCATAACCCATGGAGCTTGACCCATAACCCATTGCATGACATCATGCTTATATCATACATGGATAATATCCATAACCCATGGATCAACC
Source organism: Chrysanthemum lavandulifolium (assembly GCA_022545495.1). Lineage (NCBI taxonomy): Eukaryota > Viridiplantae > Streptophyta > Magnoliopsida > Asterales > Asteraceae > Chrysanthemum > Chrysanthemum lavandulifolium. Next base: position 184,482,346 of record CM040239.1, on the reverse strand, counting down.
CATACCCAGTGACCAAGTGCATTGCACTCAAAGATACATTGTATCTAGCCAAAGATCCATGGTTCAACCCATGACCCATGACCCATAACCAAAATACCCATGGGTAAAGGGCGTCCACGGATCCCTAGCTTAACGCTAGACGGATCCCTTGTGGAAGGGATCCGTGGGATCCGAGGAACGATGGGATTTTCCTCTATAAATAGTGAGCCATTTCTTCATTATTTCTCACCCTTTCTAACACACTTTCTCCACGAGTTAAAACTCACTAACCTCGGATCCAAGAGATCTATGTTTGTAGTTTTGTTTTGTGTGATCTTTTAGGTTCCTCTTAAAGGCAAGATCACCACCTTTGAAGTCGAGCAAGCTCAAGTCCATGAGTTGCCATGCTTCCTCATCATCAAGGCTCTTGAAGTCTTCTTGTTGATGATTCCTTTCTTTCTTCAAAGAAGTGTAGTGTTGAAGACATTAGTGAAAGATGTCTCAAGTGTCAAGGCGAAGATATTAGTGAAGGGTATCTATCGTCTATAGCATAAGCACTTGTGGTAGGTGCTTAGAAGTCAAGACAAGAAGCATTAGTGAAAGGTGCTTAGAAGTCAAGACTAGAAGCATTAGTGAAAGGTGCTTAGAAGTGAAGACACAAGACATTAGTGAAAGGTGTCTTGTAGATCTAGTCAAAGGCATTAGTGAAAGGTGCCTTAGATGTACATTCGATATGGTGTGTTTCGATGTACTAGATAGACTAGTATTAGATCCAAGGATATTGATATCCTTGATGATGTTGTAAAGGTAGATCTCCTTTGGGATTAGTCGTTGGTGTAGTGTGGTAGTAGTTCCTCCATTGCAATGGAACTAGGTGCTTAGCCTAGTACCTAATAAAGGGTAGGCGACGTTGTGAAGGTGTAGTTCACCTTGGGTGAAAGAACTAGGTACTTAGCCTAGTACCTTATAAAGGGTAGGCGACGTTGTGTAGGTGTGGTTCACCTTGGGTGAAAGAACCCGGTGGTTAGCCTAGCACCGGAAAAAGGGTAGGCGACGTTGTGAAGGCTTCTCCGCCATAAGGAGATTGGTGTAGTGATTACGAACTCTCGAGTAGGTGACTCGGGGGTGGAGTAGGGCAAGGAAGGTGTCCTTGTGGCGAACCACTATAAATACTCGCGTTGTGGTTTTGTGCTTCTTACTCTTATCTTTTCATTACTTACCTTTATATGCTTGTTTATCAACATCCAACACACATCCAAATAGATTGACATAAGTCGATCTAAATAGATTAAAAGGAAGTTTTAATTGGCAAAACTATTCAACCCCCTTCTAGTTTTCCACAATTGGCATCGAGCTTCGTTACCAAGTTTCTTGAAGTATATTGTACTTTAAAAACTTGATACGATCCATAGTTAATTGAAAACTACAAAGAAGGTTTTCATAAAACAAACACCATGTCTTTTAAAACTATATGTTTGACTGTTGATTTGATAACAACATTTTTTACTTGTTTCATTTAATTGCACTAATCTTCTTTGTCATGTTGATTAGTCAAAGCTCATACCCACCAAGCTATAGGAATCGCTTGGTAACAAGAATACCTTCCTTAAGAAGGTATCTTAAGCATAAAGGAGCGGGAATCGTCTAAGTGACATTTGTTGTGTCATTTGTAAAGACATTCCTAAGTGCGCTAGAGGTATGATTTTCTTTTAGTTTGCTTGATAATTAAGTATGCCTATTTAGGTATTTATATGATTATCTTTTGTGCTTATACATGTATTACATGAAGCTTCATTAGGAAGCCTTTTTCTCACATCGTGTTTTATTTCTCGTCTAAAGTCGTGGTATATAAAACTTATGTTTTGTTTCTTTTAATCCAATAATAAAACAAAACACAATTTCAAAATTCCTCCTTCCCATAAATACTCCCACCGTCGACCACTCTATCAAATCCTCACTTTTCAAATCTTCCAATTTCAAAATTTCCTCTCATTCAAAAACTTCATCTTCCTCCTCATTCCATCTCAACGAAACCAAGAAGATTCGTCATCAACATGGTTTACATCGCTCGTGCTCATCGCCTTAACACTCATCGCACTTGTGTTCCCTATGATGAAGTTCACATATGGAGACATTTACTTTGTGTTGTTAATCTACATTGGGATCATATACCCAATCCTTTGTATCATCCTTAGTATTGAAATGCAATATTACTAATAATCTAGTTATCTAGGTTATTATTATCATAATATGTTTGTCATTTCCTTTGATTTATTTGTTTCATATTCTTTCGTGATACATTAGAAGTCATGTATGCATGCTAAAAGAAAATGTAGGATAAAACATATTTCGTGGTATAAAATGTAAAACCTATGTGTTTATCAAATCATTTTACATTACTACGGATCCACGGATCCGGATGATATACTAGCGGATCCCTTTTGTAAAGGAACCGTAGGATCCGTCCTCTTGAAAAAGCAGTTTTCATGCAAGATTAAAACCACTATCTTTCTAAAAGTAATAATCCACTAGAAAGTCAAAACCTTGAGTGAGTTAGAGTGTTAAAACCATTGTTAATAAAAAATCTAGTAAAAACATTAGATAATCATAGGTTGACCACAAACATCTCTTTTTTAACTTGTCATTTCTATAGGTTCAACTATGACGCATGAATATGAGTTTATTTTTCACTCTCTAGCGTCTACACTCCGAACATCTCTCTTGAACCCAACACACCTGGCAATCATGTCCGTGGGTTCAATAATCTCAAAACCGTCACTTCCACGAAGGGCGTGTTGTAGACACCTCTCTACAATTCGAAGAAGGTATCAATACCTCCTTCCGAGCCATAGGACTAGAATGTCTTCTTGAAATCAACGAGAAGATATGTCCAAGGTTCATAATGGAATTCTTCCGTCAAGTTGAACTCGTTCGTAACGAGGATCGCTCTCTATCTCTTTGGTTTTATATCAAAACCAAAGTTTACTCTAACCCTTGGGCATTTTGCTCACATCCTCCGGATTCCAAATCATGGACAATGTGCCTTCACGAAGATTGGTCTCTTGATTCTCTCTTCAACTTTCGTGAAGAAAATAGCCCATATTGTTCACACATACCCTCCCCGGAAGATTTAAATCGCATAATATGCAAACCTCGACCATATTACTCCGATCCAAACATTATCTTCACACGGGACATCCGAGAAGAGTACAAGCCTCTTGCACTCATCCTCGTGAGAATGTTTGGAGTCTTAGGGAAATCGAGAAATCCTTCCCGCTTGTTGTGCTCACATGTTGTCTTGTTTGCTAACACAACAACCATACAATCTCGCCTACTTCTTATGCAAGGCGGTTGTAAATCTTCAAGGCTCCAAGAATAAACTCATCCCTTATGGAATGTTCTTGACACGCCTCTATCATAATGTTATGCACTTCCATCCTCAATTTCAAAGTCCGTTATGCGTGCTTGTGAACAAGATGATGGAACCGCTAAACATATCTCTCATGAAGACTTTCTTCATTCTTGATTCCACCAACACTCATCAATCACGTAATGATCCTCTAGCGAAAACACTCAAGAAACCTAGTAGTATTTCAAAATAGGATCAATTCTCTTGTACTCGTGCTTTATCAATGTAATCCTATTTCTCTCATGAAATAAAACATCTTACATTTGATATCTTAGTGTTAGAACCCCTTTAAACTAACCTTGGAATATAATGCATTGTCAAGATCATTGCATACCTTTAGTAAAGGTCCTGCTGAGCAGATGGGCGGATCCCAAAGTTTGTGCTAGACGGATCCCTACACTTAGGGAACCGTGGGATCCGGCAAACAGAAAATGCAATTGCAAGCATTATATTTCAAACATATCCTTAGAACACCTCACACTAAGCTAAACATAGTGTCTTAAGGCAAATTAAGTCCTTATCAAGATAAGTAGATCCTTCCTACTCACACATAACTCACCTAGATCACACTCTAAGGCGCTTGTAGATCTATCATTTCATTTTAATCCATTACTCTTCCGCTCTCTAGACTCACTCATCATTCTCACATGATCCTCACATCTAGATTTAGAAATCTTTCGATTATGACAAAATTGATCATAAATCATCCTTACCTCAAAATTGATCAAAGTTGATCAAATTCTAGTTTTCCCATCTCAAAGCTTCTAGGATATTTTCCAAAACACTATCCTAAGTCACAACCGATCTCTAGGATCATTTAGCTTCAATTGACACTCTCATCTTTAGTGTCATCCTTGCTCATCCATTGGTACTCTTGAAAGTTCCAAATCCTTCCATAAAGACAATCATTAGCTACATCACTCATTACCTTCAAGTACTTAAGCACCCTTCATTTAAGACACTTAGGAGGACTGAAACACTCAAGATGTTATAGGTCTTAGATCTTAGAAACATCATTTCCACTCTTTCATAGTTCTGAGAGCGGATCCCTAGGATTAGCCTAGGCGGATCCCTACGAGGAGGGAACCGTGGGATCCGGATGACGGTTTATGTCAAATCTTGCTAAAACAATCATTTCAACTCATCTTCCTAACTCAAACACTCCATCTCATCTTAAATGAGTTCCTAGATCGTGCAAACTCGAAGTTGACTCTTGTGCATGTTAATCATCACATTCCAATGAATCCTAGTGGCTTAAGGCTTAAATGCACTTGCCAAATCTCTTGGTTTATAAACCACTTTGTTAGGACCTCCATAGTCATCACTCTCATCCTAACTTTCAGCACTTTAGAAACCCTTGCAAACCTCTTGAAATCATCTCATCATGAGGAAAACCCCAAGTAGTAACTTATCCACCAAAGAACCACCCATGAAAAGGCGCGTGTTATACGAAATCTCTTCAACCGAATCATCTCGGTCAAGCCAACAAATGATAGGATCCTTCCTCATCCAATCAAACCAATTCCTAAAAGGATAGTACCCACAAAACTACCAATGCCAAACACCACCATACCTCCTAGGCCAAACAATATCATCTCCACTAAACCATCACCATTGGTTCCTAGAGCTATTTCATTTACATCCCCACTATCATCACCACACCTCTACAATTTAGAGGACTTGCCTCTAGGCCGTCTCATCCGCTTCATGACAACATTCTCCTCATTAGGAGGAATAATGGTACAAAATCAAGGTGTTGAGTCAACACTTGCTCCGGCTTCCTTTTCGCCGTTTCCATCATATAATCCCATTTGGATTATGAGAAATCATCAAAGTCAACCACCCGACCATATGGAAGTTGACACTTCTCTACCACCACCATCATTCTTGGTGAGCCATTCTCAAATGCGCCTCCACCAATCCTCCATCGTTTGAAGCTCCACAAGCCGCTTCACTTGATCCTTCGCATCAAGCCATTTCATTTCTTCCACCACCACTACCTAGCCATGACAAAGATTGCTATCATTGTCAACATGTTGAAAGTTTGATACATGAAGTGCGAGAAGACCAACGTTTCATGTTCTATCATCTCCTCGAGCGTTTCGACGAGATTAAACCTAAACAAAACTTGAGCTAGAAGATTTTAGTGGTGTCCTAGCATCAGCGATAGTTGGTTTAGAAATTCCTAGTCATGTATTTTCTTATTTTCTTAGTTTTTAGAGTCATGTATATCATAACTCTAGTTTTATTAAATGGAATTACATGCTACTTGTTATTTTTACGAGCATATGATTACTTTGTATTCATATCTCATTTTGTGATAACATTACTTGTTATATCACCTTTCTTTGAAATTAATCGACTAATCGGATCCTCGAATTGCCTAGACGGATCCCTACTAGGAGGGAACCGTGGGATCCGTGAGACGAAAGCTATTTTCTACTAACTTGGACCACATTTGCGGAAATTGTGAATTATACTTGCTTTCTAACCTTTGTTTTGTAGTTATTCAATTTACACATGAAGACTTTGACATCCTAAAGCTAGGGGAGCTTTATGTCAAAGCAATACATTACAAATTACTTGCAATACTAGGTTTACATTTCGTGACATCCCTTGCAAAATTGCAATCATCAAGGGGAGCACATTCGTCACTTAGGCGAAATCTTTTGCAAACTTACTTGCAAACAAACTAGATTAGTATCACTTTCTTGGCGCCTTACATAGGGATGGACTCGTCAAGGGGAGTAAAGACGAGATCCTTTCCGTTACTTGCTCTCTATTTCTTTTTATTTTATTTCTTTCACATGTTTTTCTTAAAAGCGATGTGTTGCTTTCCTTCAAACACTTTTGTTTCGACAAAAGGGAGAAAAAGTAAAACTACAAATTCAAACTTTTACAATTTTAGCTTTTCCTTAAAATAATTTTATGTTTTGTCATCAACAAAAGGGAGATTGTTAATACAAATAAGCCGTAAAAGCGTTTATTTATATTTTACGATCTTCTAATGTTTTGTCGATAACAAGCGTAAAATCATGTTAACGAAACAAATAAAATACGTAAATGGTTTGAACTAATAGTTTCTAACATATTCACACTTTCACATAAAACACTAAAACAAGTATAAGTGATTTTATGATTTAGTAATACATATGTACAACAACTAGTGTTTACATATTTGGGTAAAATATACACATAACTAGTATGTAGTATATTGGGTAATATAAATGGGTAGAAACTTAAGTATCACAACCCATTGGGCAAATACATTGAATGTAGTTGGGTACAACCCAAAGCCCATAACCCATGGAGCTTGACCCATAACCCATTGCATGACATCATGCTTATATCATACATGGATAATATCCATAACCCATGGATCAACCCATACCCAGTGACCAAGTGCATTGCACTCAAAGATACATTGTATCTAGCCAAAGATCCATGGTTCAACCCATGACCCATGACCCATAACCAAAATACCCATGGGTAAAGGGGCGTCCACGGATCCCTAGCTTAACGCTAGACGGATCCCTTGTGGAAGGATCCGTGGGATCCGAGGAGCGATGGGATTTTCCTCTATAAATAGTGAGCCATTTCTTCATTATTTCTCACCCTTTCTAACACACTTTCTCCACGAGTTAAAACTCACTAACCTCGGATCCAAGAGATCTATGTTTGTAGTTTTGTTTTGTGTGATCTTTTAGGTTCCTCTTAAAGGCAAGATCACCACCTTTGAAGTCGAGCAAGCTCAAGTCCATGAGTTGCCATGCTTCCTCATCATCAAGGCTCTTGAAGTCTTCTTGTTGATGATTCCTTTCTTTCTTCAAAGAAGTGTAGTGTTGAAGACATTAGTGAAAGATGTCTCAAGTGTCAAGGCGAAGATATTAGTGAAGGGTATCTATCGTCTATAGCATAAGCACTTGTGGTAGGTGCTTAGAAGTCAAGACAAGAAGCATTAGTGAAAGGTGCTTAGAAGTCAAGACTAGAAGCATTAGTGAAAGGTGCTTAGAAGTGAAGACACAAGACATTAGTGAAAGGTGTCTTGTAGATCTAGTCAAAGGCATTAGTGAAAGGTGCCTTAGATGTACATTCGATATGGTGTGTTTCGATGTACTAGATAGACTAGTATTAGATCCAAGGATATTGATATCCTTGATGATGTTGTAAAGGAGTAGATCTCCTTTGGGATTAGTCGTTGGTGTAGTGTGGTAGTAGTTCCTCCATTGCAATGGAACTAGGTGCTTAGCCTAGTACCTAATAAAGGGTAGGCGACGTTGTGAAGGTGTAGTTCACCTTGGGTGAAAGAACTAGGTACTTAGCCTAGTACCTTATAAAGGGTAGGCGACGTTGTGTAGGTGTGGTTCACCTTGGGTGAAAGAACCGGTGGTTAGCCTAGCACGGAAAAAGGGTAGGCGACGTTGTGAAGGCTTCTCCGCCATAAGGAGATTGGTGTAGTGATTACGAACTCTCGAGTAGGTGACTCGGGGGTGGAGTAGGGCAAGGAAGGTGTCCTTGTGGCGAACCACTATAAATACTCGCGTTGTGGTTTTGTGCTTCTTACTCTTATCTTTTCATTACTTACCTTTATATGCTTGTTTATCAACATCCAACACACACATCCAAATAGATTGACATAAGTCGATCTAAATAGATTAAAGGAAGTTTTAATTGGCAAAACTATTCAACCCCCTTCTAGTTTTCCACACATGACCGTTGTGATGAAAAAGTATTCCATATAAGAGAAAAATTATTGTGATGAAAAAGTATTGTGATGCCAGTGTGTTGTGTGTAGCTGTAAACTTTTATGATATGCTATGGTCATGTACACACACATTTTTTTTGCGACTCTCATAAATCAAATATAAAATCAATCGAAACATAACTCTATTATAACTACTCTTAGTATCACAAAATTCACCTCTGAGTCGGATATAGGTGATCAGGCATGTCCCACTGTCCCTGGTTGAATATAGGTGATCAGTCTATATCCCACCGAGGTTCAATAAATTTTAAAATACTCAGCTCAGTTACACTAGTACTATGTCCCTTAATTTGTTAGGAAATGTTTTATAATAAGTAAGGCAGCAGGCTTGGAAGGTAGGCATTGTGGCGGTCATAAGGTTAAGTTTTTGAAAAGTAGTTATAGTTTAGGTTTTAAATAAAATATACCAGTTCTCTATAACCAAGACTTTGATACTAATCTGTAACAACCCCAAAAATGAGTCGCAGCGGAAAATAATATCACTGGGTGCTACTAAATTGGAATCACAACACAAAGTTTAGAAAACGAGGTTGGTGGGTTCATAGGTTTATTTAAATAACAAATGTAGAATAAAGTAAATGTGAGTTTAAAGGAAGTTTTGTAACCATTGTATCGCTCACAGTGTCATGAAAACAAATTTTACCTTTAAGTAAGTTAGTAATATGGAACACAAGGTTTTCCAGAGTGACTATAGAACACATAGAAAGTCAAGTTTAGAATCAGTGACCACTGCTTTACTCACAGCATCATGAAAAGTATCAGTAAAGTACACCATAGGTATTAAGCATAAAGTTGGACCATAAGCAAAGTATATGCACATTACAACGAACAAAATGCCATATAAAAGAGAGTGACTATTACACTAGCACTAAGTTCATGCAACCGAAGCTACGACAGTGGTGTATGCAAAATGTAGTCATACTAAAAGGAGCCCATTGCGAGTGCTTATCCCGTTACACTCGATTCTAATATGATATACGTTTCGCATTGACCCATGTATGGCCAACCGAACAGGGGAGTCACCCCCAATAGATCTATCTATAGCAATCACACTTCTAGCAGGAACTGGCAGTTCATGAAAGTGGACATATATGGGAGTCAGGGCTTACGCTCTCCACGAAATAGTTTTTAAAAATGGTTTTGGTCCATAAAAGTTTTGCATGTTTCCTCACCCCCAAGGTTTGTAAATCAAGTATAAGTAAAAAGTGGCGCTATAAACTCACATATACGTTTCAAGCACTTGTGTCCATAATAAAGTAATCCAGTAGGTAATGAGTAATAAATCATGTTTTCAAGTAAGAACAAGTAATAAACTTAAGTATAAAAAAGCATGTATTCTCTCCCAAAATAGTTTAAAAATAAGAAAGTAGGGGCCATGTACTCACCTCATACGAATAGTGAATGTCACTAAACGAGTGATGGCACGTAAAACGATGCAAAGTCTCTAACCGCGACCTAATGTAAAATAATGTGGTTTTAGGTTGCAAACATGTAATGTATGCGTTCATATGCATTTTGTAAGCTCTTATCACCGGTATATGCTGCGTTTAAGTTTACACGAAAGATGACAATTTATGTCAAAATATATCAATTTTAATTATTTTTCAAACTTTCGAAAAATGGACGAGTGGCCTAATTCTCCGGTCCGTAAAACATTCGTTACTCGGTATTTTTAATTAATTCTAGGGGCATTAGAAAGTAGGTAGTAAGCTATACAAATGTCTCCTTTTGGGTCTATAGCGTTTTCGGAACCTAGCATGCTTAAAAGTTGCCATGAATTCGGATGGTCATGCCATTTTCAGTTTCCTAGGCAGTTTTTGGGAAAATTTAGAAGGCCAAGTTACTCATTACTAATCCGTTGAATGTGGGATTGGACTTTCTGAAAACTAGACCACGTGTACTAGAAAATCCTCACTAATCACTTATTACTATATCGGACACTATCTATGAGAAAAACTGACCCAAATATGGTCACCCAAAAATCTCTTTCAATACTTGGTTTTTATTTTCGAAATTCAGGACTTCACTAGATTTTTGCCGTAACTTTTAGTAATCTTAAATTCTTCATTAAGGCTCGGTTTGACCTGATTCAAATTACTATGTATAGGTAGCTATGTGGGCTACATTTTTCATAACTATCATGGTCCATATAACCTAGCTTAGAAAGCCAATAATCAAGCCTCATTATGGTCCAAGACCACATTTTAAATATATATATATATATATATATATATATATATATATATATATATATATATATATATATATATATATATATATATATATATATATATATATATATATATATATATATATATATAGTTTATGTTTTAAAATTTAAGTGTTGGAGTTTCTCCCGATTGTCCTAGGTGTTGAATATATCGAATTGATATCATCATATTTAAGCACGGTGACTAAGATTTAAACAACAAACTAAATTTTGGTGTAATGGTTGTGAGATGTGCAATTACCATGTAGTTTGCCATCTTTTTGAAAAACAAATAATTGTTAAACATGCATTTCCCACAAGTCCTAAATGTTGATTATATCATGCTAATATCATCCTATTTAGGTATAATGACCAAAGTTTTACAACCCTTGGATTTTTGGTGTAAAATCTGTGAAAATGCAAATCGTCAGATAGTTGAGCACTTTTTCAAAAATTATGGGTCTTTGATGAGTGTCTAAATACTCATCATTTTTGTGTAATCTAAACTGCAAAATCATCTCGAAAACACTCGAAACACATCAAAATGATTAAAATATCACAAATCGTGTTTTATGTGTTTTAAATGCAAAAATATCAAAATCGGATGAAAACGTTTCAAATTTGCAAAATTGCGTTTGATCCCCAACTTTCAAAAATTGTCAAAAATAGTCCACGAGCCAAAATTTCAAAGAAAAGTCACCAAAGGTCTTTTAAAATCATAAATTGTCATATTTAGTCCTTTGGTGGAAAATGTCAAAAGTTTTGAGAAAATTACAAATTAGTCCTTCAAGTTTCAAAATTGGCAAGATAAGTCCTGGAAAATGTGAAAATGATGATTTGGTCCCTGTACTTTTGAAGCTTGTCAAGATTAGTCCTTGGAAGAAACTTTGAAGTGTTGGCGATTATGGTCCTTGTATTTTCGAAGTGACAACAATGGTCCCTATTAATATTAAACCCTTTACACTAATTTTGGACCCCCTACCTATCTTTGGACCCCTGTCATAATGGATTGTGACCCCCCCTTTTTAATAATATCTGGTCAGCCATGGTCAAACAAACACAAACCCGCCAAATCCTCTCCTTCCTCCCCACCTAGCCTGCAACACCCATCTCCCCCTCCTACTCCTCACCTTTCCACCTTTCTTGTTCCCTCCTCATCCACCACAATCCAAAGTTCATTAAATGCTTCCCTCACCCACACTCAATCTCAACCTAAACTGTTAAATCTAGTTTTCCCGCCAAAAACACAATGAAGGGCCATGATCACTTTAAGTGATCCAATGGCCACAAAAGATGGTGGGATTTATCAGAAATGAGAGAGAAGCATCTTGGGAGTATAAAGAGAGAAGAAAGAAGCAAGAGTAGTAGTAGTTAGATATATAAAATTTTCCTAATGTCGTTTTCTATTAATGTATTAATTTAGCCAAGAATCGTAATCTTTTGTTCCTTTGATATAAACTTAAGTTATTTCATCTTTGTAAACTGCTTTTTAAGAATCAATTTCAAAAGTTTGGTTAAAGTTCATGCTTTGTGTCTACTGTTGAGTATTTCAGTTTCTAATTTATATATTCAAACCTTAAAAAGCTTCTTCCCAAGCTCAAATTAGCTGAAATAAGCTCTATATAGTTGTGGGTAAGCTTACTTTGTATTTTCAAACCAATTTATCTCATAGTCAACAAAAGTCAAAAGATTGGTCAAGAATGGAAATGGTGGTGAAAAGGTTGTTGCAGTGACTGACATGGGTTGGAAATAACTTAGGGTAGCATAGTTTTGTGCTTGGTTCTGGCCTGCAACCAGCTGGGGACCTGTGAGTGTCTGTTTTACTTTTGCATTTTCAAGTCATATTGCAGTTTCAAGCTCCCCTTGTATCTATGATCTTTTGTAGTTTTAACTTGCTCATTTAGTTGTATAATAGTCATGAAAACCTAGTTTGGTCATTAGTTCAAGCTTGGAGTACTAGTCGACTTCACTTCATTTGCAAAACATAAGCTAAAAGGGTGTTTGGCATTGCTAATTTATCGTATTATAGGATAGTATAGTGGTGGATAATTGTTGCTCGGTTTTGTTTAACTCATATGCAGTCATATTAATCATAATCTTGTGCTTACCATTTGCCAAAGTCAAAATGTTCTTAACCATATTAACAGTTCAACTTGTTGGACATTTTTCAAGATCAAGAGTTAGTTTTGTGTTTAGAAATCTTAAACATAGCTTTCTTTAGTCTTATTTCAGTCATTAGCACCAATATCGGTCTTTAAATTGAGATCTAAACTCAAGAAAGTCAACATTTCAGATTTGCCAAAAGTCAAAAGCTTGAAATATCCAATTTCGCCAAGTTAAGGTGATTTTCATGAACTCAATTTTGAGACAAATGATATCAAATTGTGGGTGTACTAACTTAAGCTAGTCTTGTTTATTATTAGCATTTTCCAGATTTTTGTCATTTTTTAGAAGCCTCAAATGAGCTTGTCAAAACAAGCTCATCTCCCTGTCAGACATCGCACCGATCTCGCATGTGTTTTGTGCGGATCTTGCACTGGTGTCTGAGCTCATAAGAGCTTATCATAGCCCTGATTTTGGTACAAATACTCTCACCCAGGTCTATAACAGGATCCAATTGGTATTTTCCATTTCCGACTTATTTTGTAGCTTATTCATAGCTCAAACTTGGTCCCCTTTAACTTGTTATCGCCATTAGCTCAAGCCTCAAATCATTGCATCTTGATATCCAGTAGCTGTAGCTTGTTGATTTGTGTTGCTTTTGGTTATTTTAGCATATTAGACCTTCCATATCAGTTTGGTGCTTGTTGTGCCTCAATTGCTTATTGGAAGTGCTTATTTCATAAGCATTTCCTTATCGCTTGCATAATCCTCCAAACAAGCCCCTGTTTTTATATTTTCCTTTATTCCTAATATTATTTTAAGCTTTTCCTGAATTTTTCAGATTTTTCCAAGTTGTTTTGCTATTTTCTTTATTTAAATTAGTTTTTAATCCTTTTAAATTAGCTTTAAATACAAATAATTAAGAAAAGTTCAAAAAATAATTTTCAATTTTCTTAAGTTTAGATAAATGTAAAAAGCTTAAAAGTATTTTTCCTATTTTTCTCCTTTTATTTGGTATTTTTAATAATTTAAATTAGTTTTAAATAGTTTTAAATTAATAATAAATACATAAAAAGTCTAAAAATATATTTTCAGTTTTAAAATTAGTTTTATCATATTTTAGATTTTTCTAAGTTATAATTTCATTTTCTAGGTTAATTTTGTATTTTCTTCTATTTTAGTGCATTTTAAATACTTAATAAATAGTTTTAATTAATAATAATTACATAAATAGTTGTAAAATAATTTTCCTTTTCTATAAATTTTCTCATATCATTAGGTTTGTAAAATGTATTTTCATATTTTTAGGATTTATATTGTATAAGTTTCACGTTTTTATTTGTACGTTTACGTTATTTTTATTTAAGCGTAAGTTTTAAGTTTTAGGTTTTAAACGTTCATCACTTTAAAAATAGTGATAGCGTTTATTTAATAGATTTTATCTTTTAATTTTCTTAATTTGCATTTAAGTCGCTTTTATTTTATAACCTTTTTCGGTAGTGTAATATCATATCCAAATCCTTTCGATCGCTATCATTAGTGATCATTCTACCGTCTGAATCATGTGTTTAACACACCATTGAGTCTCCTTGGGACTAAACGACCCGGAATCCCTGTATTCTCGATCTTCATTGTATTTGTGTCGAACTGTTTCAAGTCTGTTAGACTTGACTGCTTCTTGCTGGATCAAATTTTGGCGCATGCATTCGGGGAGGCTTTAGCGTGTGTTAGCCATTTTCGGATCCATTCTTGCACATATTCCATCTTTTGTAAAAGTTTTTGTAAAGTTTTCAAAATCTCCAAAAGTTCATTAACACTTTTTCTCAAGTGTTATAAACGCCAAAATATTTTCATTCTTTGTTTTTGTAGCATGTTTTCAAAATCCAAAATATCCATCCTTTATCCTCTAACTGTTTAATTCTACATTTCTCTATCCTCAAACCTGTTTAATTCTCCATTTCTTACCCTCTATACCGTTTAATTCTTCATCTATTATCCTCTTATCCGTTTAATTCTCTATGTCATGGTATTTGACATGTTCACAGTGTGGAGGTCCATTTAACGGTGGAAATTGTCGGCGATGTACCAATGTGGGTTTCGGAGACAAGTTTGTCGATAATCCCGATCCCATTTCATATAATGAAACACCGATTTTCCTACCTACCTCCACAACCCAATACGAATCCTACTCATGCGAGTATTGTGGGAATGATTCTCATTACGGTTTTGATTGTCCACCACGGGTTCCGCTTGTCTATGAGCCGAACCATGTTACAATCGAACTTTGGTGAAAGTTATTTTCCAAATTATCTCTGTTGTGAGAATGCGGGGGTCCTCATGAGACTTTTGAATGTCAACCGATGAATCAAAATTTTCAAAATTCCAATTCTCCGGTTTTGACAATTTTCAACCCCACAATATTCCATCACCATCGGACTTAGAGCCTTCACAAGATCTCAATGATTACGAGGAGTGTAATCTTCCTCAAAGTTCAAGAAATACGCATTCTAAAGAAACTACAAATGAAAAGAATGTTGTGTAAGCTTCAGAGATGAATATAAGAATCGAGATATGATGACGATGATGATGAGGATAGTATTCAAATGAAGGAATACTATGATTGTGACGAGGAGAGTGTTATTCCTTTGAATGATATTATTTCTCAACTCCTCGGTCTATTGCTATCACACCTATCTTACCTTATATTGCTTCCAAAGACTCTCTCATAATGGGGACGAGCCTTCAGCACTATTCCGAAATGGAATCGTCTAGTGTTGAGAGCCTTGTTCCAAACCCAAGTGAGTCCGAGGTTATCTCCGTAATATGTGTGATGAGCCTCTTGATGATAATTCTTACCCTCCTCTTGACATTCCATATGATCATGTCGAGATGTTCTCCGATTCGATAACGATTGTACTTGGTTTGACGATTCTTTATCCTATGGAGACATCGATTATGTCGAGGAGCTACCTTCCGAGCTAGTTAGCTTGGAAGAAGTGAGAAATTCGATGATCTGAAATTGAGGACGAGATACTTCGTGAACAATTGTTCAATATAAATCTCCTCGTTTCTAAGATCGAATCATTACGTGCTAAGTCGACTTCATCTCTATCCCGTTGTGGATAGTGACTCTACATTGGACAAGCCCGAGCTTGAGGCTTTTTCTAATGATTCTTTTCATGAAGAGTTCTCCGGTGAACTCTCTCATGACATATCTCCTCCGGAATATGATCATTTCCATTTTGATCTTGAGGATGATATTGGCTCGGAGGAAGGTATACTCTATCATAAGAGTTTGCTTATTGATGATACTACCTTCACCCTTCCTCCCGACATGTCTACATTTGAGGATGAAGAATGGATCCTAATTGTTATAAACATCTTCCTTCCATTCGTCACTTATGATGTGTCTTCTTCTTCTTCACTCCTTCGGGAGTGAGGACACTATCTTTGACCCGGCATTTTCATTTATCATTTGTGAGCGGGTCTTTCTCTATATCTCATCGGTGTGGAACTTTCACGTGCTTCAATGTTTATCCAAACATCTTGAATGAAAGTCCGATGGAGATTGTTTCTTCCACTTTGCTTCCCATGAACCAATGAATTCGGGGTCGAGTCAAGCTAGCGACTCGGTAATCAAAAACAGAGACACACAATATGGGTTTTCACCCATATTTACTTCACCCTAGTGGGGAGTCTCCCACTAAGTATATTCTGATGCTTTCAAAAAATATATATAAATAAATAATAAAAAAAAAAAAAAAAAAAAAAAAAAAAATCTTTCTAAATAATGGCCGTAGTATTTCCCTTTTCGTTCTTTGTTTCGGCATAACCTCCGGTACTTTGAATATTGAGGCAATATTCATTTCTAAGTGTGGGGAATTCTCACTAATTTCATATATTATCTACCCAATTCCCGTTTTGGCCAAAATTTTTTTGGAGTAAGTGTTTACACTTTCTCATTTGGTTATCGATCCGCCATGTCGTAAGACTAAAGGATTGGCTAATCCAGAGCAAACGGCTCTTGGTAAAGATATATCAAATCCGTTTATATGGCTTGCAATTTGCCCAAAATTGTATGGTCCTCAACTCACCATATCCTAAAAAGTAAAGAGTTGGCTAGCCCGCAAGATTATGGCTTGTGGTAAAGCGATGGAAAAACCATAATTGGTATTCACTCACCAAAGATAATATTGATAATTTATCTAAGAGTTGGCTAGTCCGAAAGGTGCGCTCGGTAAAGACTAATCAAATCCGTTTACGACTTATGATTTGCTCAAAATCATTTGGTTATCGATGTACCAAGGTTCTTACTTGAATGAAACATTTGGCTACTCCGAAGTAATGGCTTTTGGTAAAGAGATTAAAATCCATTATGTTTTCTCAAATCATTGCTAGGGACTAGCAATATCTCGATGTGGGGATTGATGAGTGTCTAAATACTCATCATTTTGTGTAATCTAAACGCAAAATCATCTCGAAACACTCGAAACACATCAAAATGATCAAAATATCACAAATCGTTGTTTTATGTGTTTTAAATGCAAAATATCAAAATCGATGAAAACGTTTCAAATTTGCAAAATTGCGGTTTGATCCCCAACTTTCAAAAATTGTCAAAAATAGTCCACGAGCCAAAATTTCAAAGAAAAGTCACCAAAGGTCCTTTTAAAATCATAAGTTGTCAAATTTAGTCCTTTGGTGGAAAATGTCAAAAGTTTTGAGAAAATTACAAAATTAGTCCTTCAAGTTTCAAAATTGGCAAGATAAGTCCACGGAAAATGTGAAAATGATGATTTGGTCCTCAGTACTTTTGAAGCTTGTCGATTAGTCCTTGGAAGAAACTTTGAAGTGTTGGCGCTTATGGTCCTTGTATTTTCGAAGTGACAACAATGGTCCCTATTAATATTAAACCCTTTACACTAATTTTGGACCCCTACCTATCTTTGGACCCTGTCATAATGGATTGTGACCCCCTTTTAATAATATCACGGTCACCATGGTCAAACAAACACAAACCCGCCAAATCCTCTCCTTCCTCCCCACCTAGCCTGCAACACCCCCATCCCTCCTCTCCTCACCTTTCCACCTTTCTTGTTCCTCCTCATCCACCACAATCAAAGTTCATTAAATGCTTCCTCACCCACACTCAATCTCAACCTAAACTGTTAAATCTAGTTTTCCGCCAAAACACAATGAAGGGCCATGATCACTTTAAGTGATCCAATGGCCACAAAAGATGGTGGGATTTATCAGAAATGAGAGAGAGAAGCACTGGGAGTATAAAAGAGAGAAGAAAGAAGCAAGAGTAGTAGTAGTTAGATATATAAAATTTTCCTAATGTCGTTTTTCTATTAATGTATTAATTTAGCCAAGAATCTGTAATCTTTTTGTTCCTTTGATATAAACTTAAGTTATTTCATCTTTGTAAACTGTTTTTAAGAATCAATTTCAAAAGTTTGGTTAAAGTTCATGCTTTGTGTCTACTGTTGAGTATTTCAGTTTCTAATTTATATATTCAAACCTTAAAAAGCTTCTTCCCAAGCTCAAATTAGCTGAAATAAGCTCTATATAGTTGTGGGTAAGCTTACTTTGTATTTTCAAACCAATTTATCTCATAGTCAACAAAAGTCAAAAGATTGGTCAAGAATAGAAATGGTGGTGAAAAGGTTGTTGCAGTGACTGACATGGGTTGGAAATAACTTAGGGTAGCATAGTTTTGTGCTTGGTTCTGGCTCGCAACCACTTGGGACCCGTGAGTGTCTGTTTTACTTTTGCATTTTCAAGTCATATTGCGCTTTCAAGCTCCCTTGTATCTATGATCTTTTGTAGTTTTAACTTGCTCATTTAGTTGTATAATAGTCATGAAAACCTAGTTTGGTCATTAGTTCAAGTTGGAGTACTAGTCGACTTCACTTGGTTTGCAAAACATAAGCTAAAAGGGTGTTTGGCATTGCTAATTTATCGTATTATAGGATAGTATAGTGGTGGATAATTGTTGCTCGGTTTTGTTTAACTCATATGCGATCATATTAATCATAATCTTGTGCTTACCATTTGCCAAAGTCAAAATGTTCTTAACCATATTAACAGTTCACTATTGGACATTTTTCAAGATCAAGAGTTAGTTTTGTGTTTAGAAATCTTAAACATAGCTTTCTTTAGTCTTATTTCAGTCATTAGCACCAATATCGTCTTTAAATTGAGATCTAAACTCAAGAAAGTCAACATTTCGATTTGCCAAAAGTCAAAAGCTTGAAATATCTAATTTTGCCAAGTTAAGGTGATTTTCATGAACTCAATTTTGAGACAAATGATATCAAATTGTGGGTGTACTAACTTAAAATGGGTCTTGTTTATTATTAGCATTTTCCAGATTTTTGTCATTTTTAGAAGCCTCAAATGAGCTTGTCAAAACAAGCTCATCTCCCTGTCAAGACTTCTTGACCGATCTGCATGAGTTTTGTGCAGATCTTGCGGTGGTGTCTGAGCTCATAAGAGCTTATCATAGGTCTGATTTTGGTACAAATACTCTCAACCAGGTCTAGTGTAGGATCCAATTGGTATTTTTCCATTTCACTTATTTTGTAGCTTATTCATAGCTCAAACTTGGTCCCCTTTAAGCTTGTTATCATCATTAGCTCAATACACTCAAATCATTGCATCTTGATATCCAGTAGTTGTAGCTTGTTGATTTGTGTTGCTTTTGGTTATTTTAGCATATTAGACCTTCCATATCGGTTTGGTGCTTGTTGTGCCTCATTTGCTTATTGGAAGTGCTTATTTCATAAGCACTTCCTTATCGCTTGCATAATCCTCCAAACAAGCCCCTGTTTTCTATATTTTCCTTTATTCCTAACTTTATTCTAAGCTTTTCCTGAATTTTTCAGATTTTTCCAAGTTGTTTACTATTTTTCTCAATTTAAATTAGTTTTAAGTATTTTAATTAGCTTTAAATACAAATAATTAAGAAAAGGTTCTAAAAATAATTTTCAATTTTCTTAAGTTTAGATAAATGTAAAAAGCTTAAAAGTATTTTTCCATATTTTCTCCTTTTATTTGGTATTTTAATAATTTAAATTAGTTTTAAATAGTTTTAAATTAATAATAAATACATAAAAAGTCTAAAAATATATTTTCAGTTTTAAAATTAGTTTTATCATATTTTAGATTTTTCTAAGTTATAATTTCATTTTCTAGGTTAATTTTGTATTTTCTTCTATTTTAGTGTATTTTAAATACTTAATAAATAGTTTTAATTAATAATAATTACATAAATAGTTGTAAAAATAATTTTCCTTTTCTATAAATTTTCTTTCATCATTAGGTTTGTAAAATGTATTTTCATATTTTTAGGATTTATATTGTGTAAGTTTCACGTTTTTATTTATGCGTTTACGTTATTTTTATTTAAACGTAAGTTTTAAATTTTAGGTTTTAAACGTTCATCACTTTAAAAATAGTGATAGCGTTTATTTAATAGATTTTAACTTTTAATTTTCTTAATTTGCATTTAAGTCGCTTTTATTTTATAACCTTTTTCGGTAGTGTAATATCATATCCAAATCCTTTCGATCGCTATCATTAGTGATCATTCTACCGTCTGATCATGTGTTTAACACACCATTGAGTCTCCTTGGGACATAACGACCGGGAATCCCTGTATTCTCGATCTTCATTGCATTTGTGTCTGAAATGTTTTAAGTCTTACACATTAAGTGAAACATAGACTAAACTTAGACTTGGAGCTTTATAAAAGGTTTTACCAACATAATCATCTACTTGAATTTATTATGATCTTAGGGCGAAGCCCTGAGAGACGGGGTCCGGGCGCCGCCCGTAGTATGGTCCAGTGGCGGCCTGGCAGGTCAGGCGAGCCCTGGCAGGTCGAAATCGTTGTGTTTCACTGGTTGTATTTCTTGAAATACAATGGATTCTTGAAGCCATTGATTCTCAATGAAGTGTTGTTCTCGAAATTAAGTTTGGAAATTGAGGACAAAACTTGACAACTTGAAACCCTAAACCGCCATTGGCGCTTATCCGTAACTCGTTATATACGGTTTGTTTGGTCATTATCATATAACGGTTCATTATATCTCATACACAAAACATACAGAAAATTCTCAACTCTGAATTGTATCCGATTGAATATTTCGGTAGAACCGCCGAATTGATTCGATCTGAAAGTGTTCACACGCCTTTCAGAGTTTAAGCATATCCATTGGTGTTCGTTATTACCCTATATCCCCTACAGGAACTTATATGGTATACGCTCACAACCTTGCCTTGGTCGTGGGTTGTGATGGTGATTGTGGAGGAATTTTTGTTCCCAAGATTTGGTGCATTCAAGGTTAAGCTAGAACAAGTTATAGTTGAAATTAAATCATCAAGAGCACGGTGATATTATCCCAAAAAAAAGGGCCGGTCATGTGCATTGGTAAAGGGAATCTTTTTATTTATTTTTATTTTTGAAATTAGTTTAATTTTAATGTATAAGTGCATGTTTTAATAGAAAATTATTAAGTGTATGCATGTATGTATGAAAAAATGTAGAACATAAATATTTTACACAACAGTTTTTAAATAAAAAATATAAAATGTGCAAAACATGCGTATGAAAATAATGTTATTGTTTGTTAAAGGTAGACTAAGGTAGTCTAGAGATGGCACGTTCCGGATGATGTTAGTCGTTAAATGTGAGGTAACCTCCCGGTTATGAGTTAACTATGCACGTATACTTTCAAAGTGAATAAATTTGAGTTGTTAGGTAAATAATGACCTGAAAAATTGTGAGTTGTCATAATATATTCTGACTTTCAAAAGTCAAAATGGGTAAATCCAAACAACCCATATACTGCATATTCAAACTAAAGAAAAATGAGCTACCATACTGTTGTTGTGTAATGTTTTTGGAATGGATTGAGTGTTCCTTCTGTTATCACATGAGTATTTGGTGTATGTTGACTTTTAAAAGTCAAAATAGATAAATCAAACACCTCCTAAACTATCTTGCAAGCAAAAGGATGTCTTAAAATATTAACCAAACCAATTACATAAACATGTATTACATAGCTTAACTAAAAATGTCTTAAAATATCGTATTACATACAATGGACAACGCAAAACAAGGACTGTTATCCTGCATTTAATTTCTCTTTTTGGAATGCAATGAACAACACTTAGAACCTCTTTTGGGAGTTGGTTCTTTCAACTTTGCTCTTAGGTTAAGGACGCAGCCGGTAACACTCAGAGGCCTTGCCTTCCTCTGCTCACTGGTACCCTCATCTGGCCTTGCCTTCCTGTGTTTGTCATTAGCTTCCTTCCTCTGCTTACTTGTACCCTTAGCTGGCCTACCGTTCCTATGATTACTGGTACCATCATCTGATGACACTAATAGAGTTTCTTCCAAATCAGTGCTGAAAGTACCAAAATCCAAAAGTGCAAAGATTATACAGCAAAGGAAAACTGTAATACAAGCTGTAATATTCACTTCCAAGAACAGTATTTAAATCAATAACATCTATAAGGTGGAAAGACATTCCAAATATCCCTTTAAGAGCTTGATATATATACCCTCTAGCATTTCCTTTTTTCTGCTGATAAACAGCTCACCAAGAAGCTCTCTAGTCACTTTTGCCTTGCCCTTGTCATCTACAAAGATAGCCAAAATGAAAAAATAAGACTTATTTGCCTTTCCAAACACCTTTTTAAGAGGTTGAATACTTTTACCTATCATTTCAATCTTTGTCCTCATAAACAGATCATCAAGAAATTTATCTACATTTTCATCTATGATGGTTTTGTATGGCCCATATCTTGCTTTCATCTGATCCAATAATTCAGTATTAAAGTTATTGCCCATGTTACACCATACTTCTGCATCATCCTCCAAACTTTCAATCACTTTTTTCCAACCTTGTATCTCTATCTGAAAACATTATTCAAGATAGCCAAAGTGTAATACAAACTCAAATAATAGTATTTACATTACATCATAAGAGGTTGAAAAAATTAACCTTTCAGGATTTTTGCCCACTAGTACCCTCATCTGGCCTTGCCTTCCTCTGTTTATCATCAGCTTCCTTCACCTGCTTATTGGTACCCTCAAATGGCCTACCATTCCTATGATTACTGGTACCATTATCTGATAACACTGATAGAGTGTCTTCCAAATCAGTGTTGAAAGTACCAAAATCCAAAACAGCAAAGATTATACAACAAAGGCAAACTGTAATACAAGCTATAATATTCACTTACAAGAATAGTATTTGAGTCAATAACATCTATAAGGTAGAATTCCAAACACCCCTTTAAGAGCTTGAATATATTTACCTTCTAGTGTTTCCTTCTTTCTGCTGATAAACAACTCATCAAGAAGCTCTGCAGTCACTTTTGCCTTTCTCTTGTCATCTATAAAGATAACCAAAATGAAATAAATAAGACTTATTTGCCTTTCCAAACACCCTTTTAAGAGGTTGAATATTTTTACCTGTCATTTCAATCTTTGTCCTCATAAACAGCTCATCAAGAAATACATTTAAATTTTCCTCTATGATGGTTTTGTATGGCCCATATCTTGCTTTTATATTATCCAATAATTCAGCATTAAAGTTATTGCCCATGTTACACCATACTTCTGCATCATCCTCCAAACTTTCAATCACTTTTTGCCCAACCTTGTATCTCATATCTGCAAATATTATTCAAGATAGTCAAATTGTATTACAAACTTAAATAATAGTATTTATATTACATCATAAGAGGTTGAAAATTTTAGCCTTTCAGGATTTTGCCCTGTATAACACATCATCAACTTTTCATTCCTGTTCTCCAGACGATCACAAACGCTATCCATATTTTCCTTGTCATCTATAAAGATAGCCAACAAGACTAGATGTGATCACTTATATAGAATGAAACATGAAACAAGACCAGAGACGGAGCTTGAACCAATTTGTTAAGGGGGGCGAAATAACAAATTTCAATTTCAAGGGGGCCAAACTGTAAAATCGAATACTTTAACACTAGGTCACTAAATAAATTACAAAGAGAGCAGAAATTTTTGGAGGGGCCGGGGCACACCCCTGCCCCTATAATGCTCCGTCCTTGAACAAGACTATACTTGTTAACCATTCACCAAGACAAGATGTGATTACTTAACACAAGCAACTGCACACTACTGTTAATCATTCACTTAACGCTCAACAAGAATAGATATACTCATGGAAAAAGAATTTACTTGAAGGCATTGCACTAGATAACAAATGATTACCAGTGCACTACAAACAAAAATTACTTGAAAGTACTATGAAACAAAAATTACAAACTCGGTTAATACTAATTTTGGCATCACTCGCAGTCAATACTAGCCTCACTCACAGTCAATACTACTTTAAGGCAACATTGAACAAGCATAACCAGTTCATCACCAACAAACATTGAACAAGCATATACACACACCGAACACCCATTTTTTGGCAACACTCGCTGTCAATACTAGCCCATAAATACTTCCAACCTATGCTACAATTACCAAATTCAAACTGATGACGTATAGTATGTATAACAGGCCCACTAGGCCCAATACATACTATACACATATTGGGCCCAGGCCCAACAACGAGAATAATACGAACACTGGACCAACAGTAAGCCCAATAATGAGATTGGCTATAGTCCAGACTAAAAGACGCACGCATGATACTTAGCAGGCCGAACCTCCGGCCGCTGAAGGTATCTTGTGTCCGCATCCGCGATTAACACGGAACCTTGTCCGACAAGGGTCCGGCTCCGGAAACTAACTACTATATGCGAGTAACTAGGAAACCCTAGCGGTAAGCCTCGCCTATAAAAGGGGCTCTAATCCCCATACAAGGTACAACTTTCTCTCTCATAATTACACACACATACTCTTACTTCTCTGTCAAGAATGTGTACTTACTCTCACACAGGAGTCTAATCGTGGGGTCCGTCCCCATGGTAAGACTAACGGTTTACTCTTCTTGTGCAGGGATATCACTCAAATTAATTGGATTAGTACAAGATCAGCCCACTAGTAGCTTGTTAGCAAAGTCCAGCAAGCTACACTAACACACATCACAGCACGTCACACTTTTTGTACTAACAAGTTGGCGCCATCCGTGGGACCCAGTACACAACTGTGTTCCAGGAAATACTCACCATGAGCACTCGGTCCGAGCCAACTCCCGCCTTTGTGTCCACATTGCGGAGTATAGCAGAAAGAGGAAACCACATGACTTCGACGGATCTTGAGGGGCCCGCGTCCGACTCAACCCTCCGGAAGTATTGTGACAAGTACTTCGATCAGATCTTACCTATTGTGACGGAGAGAGTTCATAAACGGGAGGAAAGAGCCAAAGCGGTAAAAATCCGGACGGATTCCCGTGAAGCCCCGCATCATCATGAGTCGGATATACCCACAGGAAGGAGAGACTTGCGGAAACAACTCGAGTCAATAAAGCGGCGGAACACGCAAAGTGGTAGCGGACGAAGACGTACCTGGTCTAGGTCACCTAAAAGGACAGAAGACGGACGGGAAACGGTGTTCAAAAGGCTAAGAGTGTGTTCCACCGGCTGGGAGACAAAGAAGAAAGTATTTTCGTGTACTCCAAAGACCCCAAGCAGCCACTCCGCCA
The DNA here is from genome assembly GCA_022545495.1 of Chrysanthemum lavandulifolium. Classification (NCBI taxonomy): domain Eukaryota; kingdom Viridiplantae; phylum Streptophyta; class Magnoliopsida; order Asterales; family Asteraceae; genus Chrysanthemum; species Chrysanthemum lavandulifolium. Next base: position 184,457,225 of record CM040239.1, on the reverse strand, counting down.
TGTTACGGAAAGAAAAGAGGAGAGCAGCCACAGAGACTCTCAATCACAACCGGTAAGACCAGGATTCAGAAAGCACAGAGCTGAAAAAGCTCGATCACGAAAAGTGGGCAACTGCTCAGGTGATGGGTCGAACGGAAGCGGATGTCGAAGGTCCGAAGTCAGAAAGCAGAAGCAACGTGATAACAACGACGACGATCTGGCTAGACCCTAGGTCTGCAAAGAGACGGATCCGTTCACTCCACGTATCCGCTACTTTAAGATGCCAACGAAAAAATGAATGCCAACCAACGTGAAAACATACGATGCGAGTGGAGACCCAGAGGATCATCTTAAAATCTTCCAGGCAGCTGCAGAGGTAGAGCGATGGGCCATGCCAACTTGGTGCCACATGTTCAACTCTACACTAACTGGATCCGCTATGGTCTGGTTTGACAACCTCCCGTCAGAGTCAATAGACAGCTACGATAAACTGAATGAGGTTTTCTTGGCTAACTTCCTCCAGCAAAAGAAGTGTACCAAATATCCCGTAGAACTTCATCATATTAAGTAAAAGGATGGAGAGCTAACGGAAGACTTTGTAAGAAGGTTTAAAGAAGAAACCAGGGACATAAAAGGAGCTCCGGAAATTATGAAAGCTCAGGATTCATGCATGCAATCACCGATCCGGAGCTGATTAAGTGGTTACACGACAGAATCCCAAAGCCAATGAGCAAAGTAATGAATATAACCACCTCCTTCCTAAGAGGGGAAATAGCCGCAGGAAGTCGCGAAAGAAGAAGGCCCTGGGTACAAAAACCAATGGAACGAACAGCAGTCAAGCATCGACAAAGTTTCAAAAAAGAATTTAGGAACAAACCAAGAATCAAAGAAAGGCAACAGGGTTTCCGCAACCCGCGAAAACCTTCCGGGGAAATATCGGCACAAAGGAGAGCAAGGTCCCCAAACCTTTTCCCAACCACCGCAGTCGAGGAAAGGACTAAAGGAAAGTTCTGTGAATTTCACAGAAAAGCAAAACATACCACGGAAGAATGTCTACATTTGAAAAACAAAGGGAAGAAAGGAAGAAAGGGCCGACGATAGAGGTTGAAGAGTAGCGGAAAAATCCAACGGCAAACAAAAAAAAAAAAAAAAAAAAAAAAAAAACCCTCAAAGTAGAGTTAAGCGGAACTGCACACTGGATAAAGATGAAATCAAAACTCCAAGAAGAAGGAAGCAAGAATGGCAATAAAATAAACACGGATCTGGACATCCCCACCGGAACGAATGAAGATCTTGATCCTATAAACTTTAATAAATAAAGACTCAAAAGGCTCAAGCCAAAACACAAGGAAAGGAGGCGAATAATTAAAAACAATAAAAAGAGCCAACCATCGAGAAGACTTAAAAAGCAAGTAAAAACGTTGAAAAAGCGCCCTGTTACTTCAAAACAATCGGATAGCGGAAGATCACGCGAAAAGAAGCCAGAATAAAGGTCGAAGAACACAGAAACACACTACGGGCGTATGTGGAAAAACCTTACGGAAAACATCCCCAGAGAATAAAAGGAACAAAGATCTACGACTCAAAAAGAATTAACTTCGGAGGAAGCAATACCCCGAAGGAAGCACGCAAAAGTCGCGGCAGACACGACATAAAAGGACACAATGTGGGAAATAACAAAACTAAGGGAAGGATACAGCCTCACGAAGGAAAGTCCTCGGAAATAACAAAGCAAGGGCGGAAGCAAAAGAATAAACCTTATCCAGATAACCAAAAAGGAGAGAAAATCTGCAAGTACAAATTTACGTTCCTTCCCAAGAAATATTATGTCAAATCCAGCAGGAAAAACAGACGCCCAGGCTATGAGCCTAGACACGTGCCAACCTACCAAATAGTAGAAAAAGGCAAATGCTAGCACATGCAGAAACAGTAAAATCTTCGCTATAAATACGTGAAGTAAAAAATGGGGAAAGCAAAAAAAGCAAAAAATAAACGTTATCCTCTAGCATCAAACATCCTAACAAAAAAAATCCCAAGAAACTCATAAAAGTCATTCTGAAAGGAGCTGAAGATGTTATTCAGAAAAATAGTACGATGGCACATGGGGAAGAAGAAATACAACAAGTCTTCCATGGCAACATGCCATCCACATACCAGTAAAAAAGTCCCTCGTAGCTTAAACCTTTACCCCCCAAAGGAAAAGCGCAAAAGCAAACATTGCGAAAACCAAACATATTCTTAAATGACTACTAATAACACTTAGTCGTTCTAAAATGACGACTAATAACCCACCACCACAATGCCTCATAACACCCCTTCACTCAAACCTACTCCTATGGCATTTCCATGTACCTTGCCAATTAACACGGCGACACCCACGACCGGAGCCATACTGTCGATTAGACTCCCAGTAGCCATTGGGAAGTAAGACCGTATAGGCGCTCACGGGTCAACTGCGGTGGAGGCCAGGGCAATGAGGCACGAGAGAAGTGAAATGGTAATGGAGGGAGCGATAGAGCGTGGAAAAGGATGGGTCCTCAGGGAAGGGTAGAAAAGAATGTTAGGGGCAATGAATTATATCAAATAGTCCCTAACCAACAAGAAGCTTCCCTTACAACGGCAAGAAACAAAGGATGTAAATTACACCTTCATCCTATTGTTGTTGTATCCCGGCCCACAAACAAGCACACATCTACCAATCCGAGTAAATCAGGCTGGATAGACCGAATTTAAGGTAAAGACGACCAACTTGTGGGTACCGGGATACATGTGTAAAAGCTACCCCGACAGGATACACTTTCAAAAAGACGGAACTATCCGGAAAAGATCCTTGAAAGGTCTATCGCACTTGCTGAATGACCTACAACATGGCAAACTCGCCGCTAAAAAAGCATAAGCATGCTTGGCGAGCATTCCAGCCCTTCAAGGAAAAATAACAATCACGGTAGCTCCTCGGGGAACACCGTCAGAAGAGAGTGATAAGAGATTCCCCAAAGGTAAAGGTAGTAGGCAAGGAAAGGATTCTAGCCCATAAGAGGAGAAATAATACTTGCAAAGACGTTACCCACACCGGGAAAGCCGGCGAAAGGTAACAAAGGCAGCAACAACACGTTCAACCAGAACAATTCTTCAGGAAAAAAAATTACAGCTATCATAAGCAAGACAACCCATTGCGGACAACCGCTAAAATAGACCTGCGCAAAAATAAAATAAACGAGGAAACCTTCCAAGAAGCAAAGCCTCAAAGAAAAATGATGCCCGCCATCAACAAAGTTTCGAAAGAAGCAAGGCTCCAGCGGCCATAAAACAAAGTGAAAAGGGTAAGAGAAACTGGTAATAGGTTTAGATAAACTATTTAATGCAAAAACGATCAAGCATCCCTCATAAAGGTTTAGATTTAACAGATGCAAAAGTACCCATAACGGAAAAGAAAACAAAAAGAATTAGAACCAAACCTGGAAAAGGAACATGGAAGACAGACGCAACCCAAGGAGATCAAATCAAAAAAGAAGAAGTACCGCTAGCAAATGAAGAACAGTAAAAGGAAAAATGGGGCAAGGGAAAAGTAAAGGTATTTATACAGGGAGGTTTAGGCGTCCAAAGAAAACCCTAACGGACACGTGTAAAAAAGCAACCTAATCCAACGGTGACTAACCAAAAAGACAAAAGCAAGGTTAGTGAAAAGACGCACGACCCACTAGGTCCAATCAGCCGGAAAACAAAGGGTCAGGAGTTGCTCACGCTGCACAACACGTAAAACAGGAAGGAAAACGTCATAGAGACACTTCAAAGATACGAAGCAGAAATGGCTCCGTCAAACTTAAAGTCTAGCAATATTCACCGCACGCGACAAATATCTGTGTGCAATAAATATGCCAGACTGGGGGGACTTGATGACGTGGCAATCCCTAAAAAAGAGGAACATCATAAGGACATTTCAAAAAAAGGCACGGAAACAAAAAGTGCTCAGTCAACTCGAGTCTAGTAATATCCACCGCACGCGACAATATCCGCATGCAATGCACATCCTAGACTGGGGGGACTTGATGACGTATAGTATGTATAACATGCCCACTAGGCCCAATGCATACTATACACATACTGGGCCAGGCCCAACAACGAGAATAATACGAACACTGGACCAACAGTAAGCCCAATAACGAGATTGGCTATAGTCCAGACTAAAAGACGCACGCAGGATACTTAGCAGGCCGAATCTCCGGCCGCTGAAGGTATCATGTGTCCGCATCCGCGATTAACATGGAACCTTGTCCGACAAGGGTCCGGCTCGGGCAACTAACTACTATATGCGAGTAACTAGGAAACCCTAGCGATAAGCCTCGCCTATAAAAAGGGCTCTAATCCCCATACAAGGTACAACTTTCTCTCTCTTACTTCTCTGTCAAAAATGTGTATTTACTCTCACGTCGGAGTCTAATCGTAGGGTCCGTCCCCACGGTAATACTAACGGTTTACTCTTCTTGTGCAGGGATATCACTTAAATTACTTGGATTAGTACAAGATCAGCCCACTAGTAGCTTGTTAGCCCAGTCCAGCAAGCTACACTAACACCCATCACAACTCGTCACACTTTTTGTACTAACACAAACTAAGCCAATTTTAAACACATAAAGGAACTGAAAAACATAAACTTACCAACATCCAATACCCGTTGCATACTTCCACTCTGACGTGGTTTCCCTCTACATTGTGGCGTGGGTGTACTCGGGTTGGGGATGCAACCAAGCGCGCGGTGGCGGTTGTATTTTCTAGGCCTTTCTCTCTCCCTCTGTTTCTATTTACCACAACCCCATTCCCGCTTCCAGTACGACCACCATCCATGTTTAAAAAAATTAGAGTTAGTGCAATCTAAACAAGCAATTAGGGTTTATGTTTGTATGTGTTAGACGAATAGACAATGCGTTTATGATTGTGTCAGTTATTAGGTGAACAAATAGCCCCAAATGATGCAGTTTGATATGAAAGTTTTATCGCGAATTTTGTCCCTCAAGGATTGGAGGGTGAATAAGTCATTTAGCATAGCTGCGGAAAAGAACGCAAACGGGTGGAGTGAGATTATTGAAGAAAAGGAGGGTAAAATAGTCATTTCACATGGCCACTAATGAAGAAGACTAACGAGCTTTAGCCAAATACGTGAATTTGCAACTACAGTAACTGTTCAAGGGCAAAACTCACAAAAAAATGAAACGTTAGGAACATTTCTTGCAATTATTTTAAAATGAGGACATTTCTCGCAAAAAATCAAAAAATTAAAAAACATTTTTTTCAGTTTACTCTATTCTCTAATATATACTTGTATATAAGTTTGATGTTATATAAATTCACCTTTTCACAAGAAAAAAATTGCTTATTCGAACTATAGAATCTTACAGAACACCAAAACATGTGGTCATGACTCGTGACAACATGCCAACAATGCCCAAATAAGACCGGGGTGAAACAAATTCTTGAGCTAAGCTTATCCGAACCAGCTATCAATATGAGACCTCTTTCGACACAATGATCCGGAACGGTCCTAACCAAGACCTGCCGAGTCTTCTGGTTTTTCCCAATTTTGTAACCTTATTTCCTCCAATTTCCTTTGTTCCTCCTACAACTATTTCTACAAGGTTCATATTTAAGGTACCAAACAATGAAAATGTTTAATAATGATATCATAACTTTATTTTTTTGTAATAACAATTTCGAAAGTTGATTACCTGCTTTATAAAAGTTTGGTAACTTTTTTGCATATCAAAAGAGGTACCAATTTTTAAATGACACTACTGTTATACACAAATATAAAAAATTCGAATTAAACATTTTTATTGTTTGTTTTTGCCCATATTAACACCACCCATTGACACTCTGACCATAGCTTTAAAACAAGCATCCCCTATTTAGTGCCTGATTACATACAATTGCAAGTGGATAAACCCTTATTTCCTAAATAAGTGAAGTTCACATTCTACAGGATGTATGGCAGATTGGCGGAAATGCCATCAAAGTAATTATTTTAAAGTTTTGATCATGAGATATAGGCCTCAATGAGCATTGATCTTGTGACTGATCTATCGATTCTGATCAAGGTATGCACTGCTACTACAAAAATATAGAAATCTGCACTAGAATAAAAAGTTAAGTAGGTCTGATGTTCGAATCTAGGCCACCGACTCACTTTCCTTGCAGTGGAGACAACTGTGATTTACCTCCCTAATGTAGTTCTGAAACCACCCAATTAGTTCTTAAAATATACAAAGATGTGAATAAGATTACTAGTCCTATAACACCCCTTGTTGAGCGCTTCAAGAATTGATGATCATCTGAAAATGTATCTAATCAGTAAGATCAGTTATCATTTCTGATTCATTCATTCCAAACTCGTTTCTATCCTTTGAGTGAAGAAACCATACTCAGAAAGTTTGTTGACAAAACCAACAGTTATGCAAGTTGTATATTTCAAATGAACAAAGCTGTAAATCGCAAGATGCTTAAGATAATGAAATCATCATGTATACACAGAAGGTATGTTGGATTTGAATCTATGACGCATATATAGTTGTATAGTTTTATTACAATCTAGAAACAAAAAGAATACTGACATAACTATATATGCAACTAACAAAACGTTGTTACCGTAAATAATTTAAACTTTTATCTGACTTCTATTAAAAAAAAGATTTAATCTTTAATATTATCGGTTTTACCTAATCATTAGCTGACACCTGGCTGTACCATAGGAAAGAAGGCCCAGTTTTTATCGGGCCCGGGCTCAGGTCCAGTTTCGTTGCTAAGAACCTTCTCACTAGTCCACCAATTTGACTCTGCTGCTTCATCTGTACTACCAAAGTTGAATTCTTTACCAGATCCAAGGGTGGCTGTTGATCTATGACCCTTTGCCACATCATCAGAACAAGAATCTCGGGCGTTTGCTGCGTCAGCAGCAAGTCTCCGTTCGACACATCTCACAACTTCTTCCGGTGTGATCTCAAATGAGACTCTATGATTAACCATATGCTGGTCGTCATTGGAGAAACTAGTGAGTGGGCCCACATCGGAGTTTTGACGGTCAAGAACTGACCCCGTCCTGGTTGGATCCGGGGTCGTAGCACCAGAATCTTGAAGTGACTTCCAACCCGGAGGCCAGAGATTTGCACCAGTCGAGTTAAGGAGGAATGGGGCATAACCACGAGGGATGTCTCCGTATGGTGAGGAAGTGCCTGAATTGGTAACACCCGAGCCTGGTGATATCAGTTGGCCCCTCGGGCTTCCGGGGTATAGTTGATACAGCTGAAATTCATGGTGAGGTGATAAAAATTTCCGGTCAACGTCGCCATTTTGGCTAGCCGAACCTAAAAACCGAGCGAAGGGAACCTCGGGGGATGAAGGTGTGGTCAACTGAACCGACTCTGGAGGAGGCGTAAATGGTGCAGTTGATGGCTCGGTAGTATATGTCGAGAACACCGGCGGAGAAACCAACTGTGTTTCGTGGGCGTATGGCCCGACAGCGAACATGTTAGTTGGGTCACTAGGTGAATACATGCCGGAGGTTGCAGCAGTGAATGATATCAAGCCACTAGGTGACTGAATGGCAGATGGTGGTTCCGATTGAAGGAAAGATGCTGGAGAGGATGGCGGAGCAATGAATGGAAGGACTACTGAAGATGTTTGTGTACGGAACTCAATTGTTTGACCCTCGGTTCTTGAAGAACTAGGCTCAGGAACAAGAACAGCATGCCCAATCTTCTTACTTTGCTTCTGAGATCCAAAACATGACGAAATGCCCCAAAAACTTCCCCATCGTCGTTTCTGTATATAGAAATCATCGCACAATTAAATAACGATTAAGAGTCCAAATATAGCATCTTATAGCCAGTCATCATCGTTACTTCATTTCAAAAAAAAAAAAAAAAAGCCATCATTTCTCAATTTGCATAACATTTTGCTACGGGATCCTAATTATATGTTCACAAATTTTCCATTTGACTATTACATACAAAGAAGAATATTGTCACCATTTATATAAAGATACCGAGACAAGTAATGTACAAGACATAAAAACTAGCGTCCAAAATGTTTAAGGTGCTTCAATGCATTTCCAACATATTGTTTTTATGTACACTTTGTGGATCACAATATAAATCAAAGTATCAAACCAAATTAGGAGGATTCAAGTAAGTGCATACAAATCCACCAATCTAAAGGGCTCAACTTTTAAGGCCTCAACCATTTACCACTACTCCAATTATCAAAACCAAGATCCTCAATTGTATTTAGAACTCTATTAGCAACAAAAGCACAAACTAGCAAAATGGTATCATAACTTTCAAGATATCCATATTGCGGAAAAAAAATTGGTTAATTGACGCCCTGGTAAACCACAGTCAACAAAGGCCTCAATTGCCTTTATACCTATACCAATTGTCATCATATAAATGAACTTACTTTTTACATTAACTTTAAACTTTTTATTTTATAAGCCTTTTCCGAATCGTGATTATGGCATAGGAAATCAGGCACACCTTTAACCTTTTCATTTTAACCCCCTGCTTTTAGAATTATAATTATCGCGCAAGGCCACCGAAATCCATATATCCATAAAACAACAACAATATTTGTAATTATAACATTTTAGATTTGTGATCAAACTCACCTCTAGACTAATTTAACAACTTTTCAAAACATTGGCACATAATAAAACACATAACAAATCACAAACCTTAACAAACATCAATTCAAACAACATTAAAAAAAAAACAAATCAACCCAGATCTCAAAACATCAAATCAAATCAAATCCAAATAAAAAAAAATAAAAAACCTGAAGAGAAGAAGAAGAAGATGATGAAGACTGCTGTTGTTGTCGATTCTCAGCTGATACAATCGCGGTTGCAGCAGCGTTAATTGTATCAATTGCGTCATTCATTTTTATTTTTTATAAAATTTACAAACACACAATAGGAGGAAGGTGTTTTTGCATTTGGGGGTCAAACACGGCAATGAAGAGATTTTGTTTAGTATTGGGAATTGTTATTAAAGTTTAAAAGGTGACTTTTCTACTTTTCTCGGGGTGGGAGATGTAACTTTGTGGTGAATTACTATCTTGTCCTTGTTATCAATTTTGTGTTTTTGTTCACTATATACCCTTCAAGTATCGGTTTTTTGTAAAAACAATTTTCGCACACTTCCATCTTAGTTTTGTTGTGAACCTTGACGTTGATTTATTACTTTTTGGTGAACCGATAAAAGGACGTATTTATAAATAAAAAAAAACCATTTGTTTTCTAATTTCACACAAACATTTGCGCTAGAGGATAGGCGCAAGAAAGACCAGCCAAAAGTTCCACTAATATTTGATTGAAATAGTATTTTGACAAAATATTAAAGCATTAGAACATCTGCAATGGTAAAAATTTATACATTACATTTAACTATTTGAAAAAGCTATTTGAGTCATTTGAAGCATTGAGATAAAGACTTGAAAAAGACTTTTTGCAAAATGACTTCTAAAACCTCAAGTCTTTGACAAAAAAAACAACAAACTATTAGCATTAAGTAACGGTGTCAATCGAGTCGTGTTCGTATTAACTTATTCGGGTTCGCGTGTTGGCGGGTTATTATAGCCTTTACCCAAATACGACCCATTTATTAATCGTGTCAAGAAACTCAACCCTAACCCAGACCTGCATAACACGTCTAACCCATTTGTGACCCGTTTAACCCATTTAAGTAAATAGGTCAAGCAGTGAATAAAGTTGGTGGTTTGTCGATTTAACTAGTTTAAACGCAAAATTGATATAAGGATCTAAAATATGATAAGAATAACATACAAATAACTATATGACAATTATCTGAATTACAAGCGTCAATTTTCATGATATCTAAGGTATAAAATTATAATTCACTCATACTAAGTAAATAACAAAATACATTTAATCTACATCCAACATAAAAAACAGGTTATATATTTTATTTTTAAGATCTTATATACTTAAACAGGTTCACGGTTTGACCTGTTTAAAAGGGTTAGACGGGTTGACTCGTTTTTTACCCAAACCTATTTATCCTCAACCCAAACCTGTTTAATTTATGTCCAGTTCGTGTCGTTTATCGTGTCGTGTCGAAAATTGTCACCCTATCATTAAGTAAGTTGTGCATTAATTGTAAAAAAAAGCATTAAATGCATCAAGTCTTCAAAGACTTGATGCATTGTAGATACTCTTATAATGACTACTATAATGCCTTAAACTCTGTGTAAATATTGTTTTTTTTAACGTAAAAATTTATGTATTTGAAAAAATTGTTACACAAAGTGTGATATCTTGATAGTAGCTTTTCAATGGAGTTTATGTAGGTTCAGACTGATGTATAATGATTGCAATAACACACTAAACATTGAAGTCACTCTAGCATTAAGCATTTTAACTAAATATATGTTGCAATTGTAAGACAAATATGATAATTTTCATGAAATGAAACATACGAGGATAACATTTGCTTAAAATCAATCTCTGATAGATAAAGGCGTAACGTTTTTTTCATCTCATGAACTTTATTTGTTCTGGGTAATTTTTAATAAACATCGTAAATTTAAATTTTCAACAGTATATACACTATTTTGTACTATTTGTTTTTCTCTTGGTAGTAGGTATATTTTGCATGTATTACTATCAACGACTTGATTATTTCCATAAGAGACCTTTTATAATAAGCTGATAAGTGATATCTTTATATGAATTTAAAATCAAAATGTTAAGATACTTATTTGACAAAATAGGTGTTTGTGCATATCTAAATGGCATCCTATCAAAAGCTAGGGTTAGTTTAGTCATTTGCATCCATTAACTTAAGATATTAATTGAATGAAGAGAAAGAAACTTTGTACAAGAGGGAGTAAAATAATAGGGTGCACGTGTGTCCTGTCCATCCATATCATTGATGCCTTTCATGCTCGCCTTCCTTAATCTTTAGGTGTGGTTGGGTCCCACTTGAACATTTCTTCCCCTTTTACCCACCACCACTTGTACCTTTTAATTTTTTTTTTGAACGAAACTTGTACCTTTTAATTAGGACATGATTTTTGTAAGCAAAAGAAAAAAGAAATGCTTTTTACATTTTCATAAGACTTTGGACAATTTTTTTATGCATTAAATAGTTATATTATATTGATATTATATTTTAACTGTTTATATATTGAAGGGTGTAAATAATAATATTTTGAAGTGTGTAAATTATTTTTAAAAAAATATATATCAAGGCTTATAAAAGCATGTTAACATAATTTGTACAATGGTTTTGGAGATATGTCAAGCTAATTATAAAAGAATATATCCATTTTTGTATTACTTCATGGTATAAGCGATATAAGTTGCATCTAACATAAAGTATAACGATCCACACCATAACATGTTATTATGTATGTATTATGTAAGAATTGAGAATACACATGTGTAAATAAACTCTTAAATAAAAGTGACTTTCTTGGTTTTGCTGTGTTTTTTTTTTTTTTTTATTATTTTTTTAAACAACAAATTTTATAAAACACTAGCAAAAAGCTAAGAAAAAAAATTAAAAAGAAAGGAAAAAAAAAAGATTTTGTAACCATCTTATCCAATTAATGTTTGCTCTACCTTTAGAATTACACCATGGGTTTGATGTCATGATTCTCGATTTTCTACCATTTTTAAAATTTATATTTCATTAAACGATAATTTTATTAAATAAACGCTATTGTACGATCGTTTATTTTGAACAATTGATCCGACACTTCCAAAAATTATTTCGATATATTTTTGTACTCATAATAAGATTATAAAAATAATATTATTACTTTACGATGTTTTCAATTTATTTTGTATATAAATTGTTATGTATAAATAATTCTGACGGTTTTAGTAAATTCAACCCGATAAATATTTATTCACTCAATTCTTGTAAGAAATGTATTTTATAATTTTTATGAAGTTTATGATATATAAAATACAATAAAACATAAAGACATCAAGAGTACACAACGGAAGACTTAAAGATCATAACAAATAAATAATTAGCGAAAGTATGCGTAGCGTACCTCTTGCGAATGTCAAATCCTTTGAGCAAAACAAAGTGGTTTGAAGAGTTGTCCTTACCGTTCTACAACTCAAACCAATATGGTGTAAGAATAGTGTCTTACTACCACGTTCTTGTACACACGAATTAACCAACGAATCAGCGATTGCTAGATCTAACACAAGTCCTCGTTTAAGAAAAGCGAAACCAAACTCCCTTACAAGGGGTGTTCGGCGAAAATGGGACAAGAGAGAGAGAGAGAGATCTAGGGTTAATTCAATGCACAAGTGTATGAAACCCTAGAACCTAACCCTCTTTATATAGTAGATGGAATACTTTGGGAACAAGTTAGGGATTGGGTTGGAAAGCCATTATGGCGGCCATAGGACAAGCCCAAGAAAACCCATAACTTTTCATTTCAAGTTTTCCATTACTAGTCCTTCTCTTTTCATTTAACGGTCGTTAGTCATTTTTCCGTTAAATACTTAACGATCGTTAACCGGACTTAATGTGCAATAATTAATCGTAAACATAAACATTAATTATTAACTTTAATTCTCATTCGCTAATGTGTGCAATCCGTGGTCACGAGTTCGAATCCGGACATTCACATGTTTGTAAATATATACATTTCCAACGACTCCCACTTGGATATGTTTACAAAGCGTGAAATGACATTGGTTAGCGTCTAGCAACACGCCAATGCCCCGGTACAACTCGTGTATGGTTTTCTGGAGAAAACCAAGTTTGATGATTCATCATCATATTCATCCTTTGTTTCTAATACCATGTTAATAAGAATATGGATCTTACTCATTTCTTAATTAACTATTACATTTCTCGCTTTATATGATTTATTAAGATTACCAATTCTTACGAACGAAGACCTTGGGTATGGCCATACAAACATCTTAACAATCCTACGAGGGCCCAGTAGTATTATACTTCAAAATAAATTTGAAGGAAACAAATCCCATTTGACTACAAGCGAGATTCATAAATTTCGCAACACTTACGAAAACAACCCTTATAACTACCGATTCGTGTAGCGTTAGATTGCTTCACAAAATGCACTACATCCATGACATATCTCTTGTATCTCAAGTCGGAGGATAAATATCCATGATATACTTAATGACAAAGATCCATAAAGTATCATCATGCGGGTGGGATAAGTCCTATACTCGATTCATTGAATATCATCGAAATTAGTCATGCTACGCATCAATATACTTTCAAGTATATTCTAACTAATACTCAGTTTGTCTTAATTCAATATCATTCCCATGTTATTGATTGACAACGGACTATTTAGAATAACTTAAGTTATTCAAGGATTTAAACATGCAAATACAGGACACAATATTATAAATGAAATTAAACGTATACCGTACTTTAATTCATTATAAATAATAATTGTTTAACATCCTTTATCCAAATACTAAATAGATCAATGCATGATAATTCTCAGTTAATGAATTTTGCCACAAGTCATGCAACTCATACTTGTTGACAAGGCATAATTTCAACTAACTTTGATCTACAAGAATTTTGAGAATACTTATTTCAAAAATTCAATAATTGAATTTCTTGTATGTGTTTACACATATCTTGATATTGTCATATCATTCCATAAGGTGCGTGATAACACGAACCACCTTTATATGACAATCATCTTTCAAAACTTTTAAAGTTTTAAAGTATTCTTCATTCTTTAATGTATAATGCAACTATGCTCTTAGTTGAGCATAACTAGTCAACATGGTCATTATCAAGGATACCATGACTAGAATTGAGTGTCATCTCAATTATACCAAGCATCATTGTGTACAACAATATGCTCTTTAAACATCCGTAAACTTGAGCAGGTTATAGTGTAATGTTGGTGCCTACCAAACTCAAGTTTGTTGGCAATGACAATTATGAAATAATTGCCATATTTTCATCCATAGAATCTAGGAGCATATCCGGTGTGGAATGTGATTCTAAATCCAAACATATTCCTTTTAAAATATTTATTACACTAACAACTTTCAATGTTGTCAAATCATCTTGTAACCAAGCATGACACAACAATCTTATACACAACATGATGTACATGATGAATCTTCAAGTTAAACTTTAAGATCTCATTCATATTATATCTTGTTAAAGATATGTATTTATCATGTTTTATTAGACTCATTTATTTTACCGCATATGTTTATAAACATATATTCCAAGGTTGTATGTCTTATTTCCAAATCTTACAAACAAAGTTTCATTCCCAATTAAAACTTAATTTAGGTGGAATGTAGTTGCCCATACAACATATAAGATTTAAGAAAATAATACTCCCACTAGCTTTCAGGAATACTTATGAGCTATCTTATTTTAATTTATTAAATCAAACATTGATTTAATATTAAACATAAGAATCATCTCATAGATGCATGCATATATCCATTCATGGATTCTTGCGGTTTGTACATATTCAAAGATTATTTGAATTCATAAAACTACTTTGTATTACTTATCGTCCTCATAAAAGTAATTCCACAACAAAGAGTTTTGATATTCATTGTCAAAATTTCATATCAATGAAACTAAGTATGACAATTATAATCTTTATACTTTTATTTAATGTATCTAGAAAAGAATATTCAATCATAGTTAATTGCTTAAATATGATTAATATTATTATCACTAGACATGCATTAAATATGTGTACAATATTGTCCATATAATTTCTACATAAAGATTTAAACCACTAGGGTTTCCATCCTTTGAAGAAAATCATCTTCATTTAGATAAACCAAGTATCTAAAATTGATTATATTTATGGACAGCATCTCAACATTCATAGTATGATTGATTTACCACAATTCAACATTTGGTAAATTCATCATCATGATTAACAGCTTACCATGATCACGTAACTCATAATCCTCGACATATTAAATATCGAGATATCCTTACGGATCTATGAATGACAATTCCATCATTTTGAGGTCTATCATTTACATGTTTAGCCTCATCATGATATTTGCTAGTGCATTTTAGAAGATTATGTATTTTGTAATTCAATCTTTCAAGATCTAAACAAAACTCCCACTTGCCTTTAACAATTTAAAGATTACCTTTAAATAGTTTATCAAGTAAACAACAATACATTGTTCTCTTTTGGGATATTACAAAAACATTGACAGTTCTAACATTAGTTTGTTACAACTCACTCTATAAGTAGTTTAACAAATTGAACTTCATTTATAAGACTTAATGTGATTCATCACATTCCATAAACAAATGGTGTCTTATCAATCTTCTAGGTTGGAGTCTTATTGAGTATATTCAATCTATACTCAATCTTCTAACCTTGATAACATGTGGAAGAAACTATAGTTATCTTGAATCAAACATGCCAATAGATTTTGATTCTTCTAATGAACATACCATAAAACTATGGTATTTCATTAGAATTAATATTGTAAGATAATCTAATAATATTTAAGATAACCATCTACTCTTTGGCTTACCTATTTACCAACAAAGTAAAACTTAATGGTACAATAGAATTACCAAGTCAATTGCATACATTATAACTCAAGTATTTTGACCAAATCAAAAGACATATCGATTATAATCCCACTATACGTTATAAGTCATTGATCAACTCATTGACTTCATGCATATGTCTTAAAACATAGCAAGTTAACGTCTTACTTTATATTGTAAGTCTTGTATTAAAAGACTTCATGTTTGTGACTTTACAAAATCATAAACATTTGTAATTAAAGTAATTATGAACACCACCTCAGGTTTCAATTAATATTTCAAGTTAATATTTACTACATATATTTAAGTCATTCAACGAATACTTAAATTCAAAGTAGTATTAGATTACTTCATTTAATTATGTCATTCCATGAAAAATTCAACGTAAGCGCAAAATCATCCATGCTCGTTCTCACGACACGTGGATATTTTACCTTGGGCTATAATCTAGTTCACGTTCTCACGTAACATAAATTGTAACTACAAGTGTTTCTTAAATATTGAATGACATAAATTTTGAAAATAAAGTAGTCTTTGTTATCATCTTGACACATGTTCTTAATAAGGCAATCATACATATTTAAATGTATAATTCCTATTGGAACGTTACTCTCTTACCTTGCGGTCAAGAGAATCATATTTATATGTGTTGTACCTTGCACACAATAAAGATTTCTCCCACTTGTGCATGGAACAACATCATGTAGCGATAAACAACACGATACACGTTCGTTTATTTGATTAATATGATTTGTGTCATAGATATAACAAGTAGATGTAGGACTATATTGATTAGTAAGGAAAGCGCATGACAATCCTTGAAAACCATAAGTGCCTACAATTGGAAAGTAATTATCTTTGAAGATAATGGGGTTACTACACGGAAATAAGGCTTGTAGCTCCCATTGAATTAGAAATCATTAAAACAACTTCTTATTCGGTAATGCAACACAAATGCTCCCACCGAATCGACAACATTGTAAGTGTTGCATAACTAGTGAAACCAACTTGCTTGCTTTTACTTTCCTACACCTTTAAAGAACCATACGTAATCATTACTAAGGTACTAAAGGTGTATTCTACTCTATGAATGATGGGTTATCCATCAATGTTATTAACTCGAAAAATTGGGTATGCAATTTCTTCCTTATGAGCCTACCATCCCATCTTGGTATGTAGCACCTTTAAAGGCTAAAGCAAAACAACTAGATAAAATATGCTAGTTTGCCTTTTACCAATTTTCGCGGTAATTAGTCTAGCTTCTAATTTAGTAACTCACATACATATTTTCCGGTTAACCAACATTCATGTTGTTACAAAAGGATTCATTCACCAAATGAAGGTAATGAAATCTTTATGGAAAATAAGATGTGCAATTCATTGCTATGAGTTACATCTAGAATTTAGACAATTCAAATGTTCCTATTATACCTTTCTCATTCATGTAAAGGAATAGGATTGAGTCTCATGCTTCTCCCATGGAAAAGAGACTTCGTTTGTCTTTTCGGTAAATTATTCTCGATCAAACATTTGTTTGAAAGCAGAATGGATCAATTTACTGATCAAAGACTAAACTTCGTTCTGGTTAAATGTTGCATTTATACATTCAAAAGAATTACAAAATTCAATTTTAGTATTTTCGATAATTTTCCTTTTCAATAAACAATTAAATACCCAAGGTTCATATTCATATAACCAATTAATATTTATTGAAAACTAGGATCCAAATTGTCATAATCTCATCACGTCGGTTGATCATTAGTAATGAACCTTATACAAAATGGTAGAGCTTTTGCTCAATTGCCAATATCAATTGCAATTCCTAGATTTATGGGATTTACATATAGCCAATTTCAATCGCCATGTAAACATGTTTTATCCCATCTTATGCCTTGAATTGCCGGTTCTCTTGCCTAACTCAATTAAGTTGTCCAACTTAAGCGCAAAATCGTCCATGCCCGTTCTCACGACACGTGGACATTTTACCCTTTGATTCGATCTAAGTCACGTTCTCACGCAAATAGAAAGTAATCTTAGGTGTTTCCGTTTCGTTGGATGGCATATAACTTAAATTAAAGGGTAATAATTTTTATGTTAAATCAAATATGTACAAAGATGTCATGCATTCATCTTCGTAACATAGGTTTTATTAAAACATTTATATCTTGTTTTAATGTTTAAGTTTTCATCATCAAACTTTAATTGAGGTATTGGTTACACCAATCAAGGAATTTAGTGTTAATTATCATCCATTATACCGTACTTTTGCATAAGTGTAAACACTTAGTGTTTGGGATAATTACCACCGAAGTGGCGCATGGAATTAACACTAATTCGCCCTTAAGATGAGCTTGCACATTTAATGGCTTACTAAGTAGCTCCATTCGAACTTACGGAGGCGAGAGGACCGGTGCAGCTAAAGCACAACCTTAGACATCCTTTCGGTGTGTTGCGCACTTCTTTTAATAACCCTTTATAGTTCATTCTCATGGGTGAGCCGTTCGGTCATTTGTACCAAAGTCATCAATCAATTAAGCGATTATGATTACTATTCTTAAAAATACATGTTTCACCATTGTTTAGGTCGGTTTATTTTTCTTGTAAAAATACCCTTGTTACACATAACAAACAAGCAAGTATTTGTAAAATAAACAAATAAACAATAAATGCATAACAAATAAAAGTCATGCATATCAAATAGCCACATGCAAACGTTTTGATAAATCCTATTAAATTAATAATGATTGAGGTCTTCCCAATTTTAGATCTATCATAATTTAGTGTATATCACTTAAACAAGAAAGACATACAATAAAAGCGGATCCATGATAAAACATGCGAGATAATTATCATGGACATAAAATTACACTTAACAATTAATGCAATTAAAAGCGAGTTACGCATATACACATAAAGTTGCATGCATCTTAGGGTTTCTAATCCAATTAAAACATTAGTTTACAAAACCTAATAAGGGTACCAAAATAAACGCCCCTTAAAAAATTAGGGTTTAGGTTTAGCAAACCCTAGATCTATGCATACAAAAATAACACAACATGTTTATTTTATTTATGTGTTTCGATAATTAATTACTTGTTATACAAGGCTCGTGATGCCACCGTTGAGTTTATGATATATAAAATACAATAAAACATAAAGACATCAAGAGTACACAGTGGAAGACTTAAAGATCATAACAAATAAATAATTAGCGAAAGTATGCGTAACGTACCTCTTGCGAATGTCAAATCCTTTGAGCAAAACAAAGAAGTGGTTTGAAGAGTTGTCCTTACCGTTCTACAACTCAAACCAATATGGTGTAAGAATAGTGTCTTACTACCACGTTCTTGTACACACGAATTAACCAACGAATCAGCGATTGCTAGATCTAACACAAGTCCTCGTTTAAGAAAAAGCGAAACCAAACTCCCTTACAAATGGGGTGTTCGGCGAAAATGGGACAAGAGAGAGAGAGAGAGATCTAGGGTTAATTCAATGCACAAGTGTATGAAACCCTAGAACCTAACCCTCTTTATATAGTAGATGGAATACTTTGGGAACAAGTTAGGGATTGGGCTTGGGACCCAACCCTTGGCCGGCCATAGGACAAGCCCAAAGAAAACCCATAACTTTTCCAAGTTTTCCATTACTAGTCCTTCTCTTTTCATTTAACGGTCGTTAGTCATTTTCCGTTAAATACTTAACGATCGTTAACCGGACTTAATGTGCAATAATTAATCGTAAACATAAACATTAATTATTAACTTTAATTCTCATTCGCTAATGTGTGCAATCCGTGGTCACGAGTTCGAATCCGGACATTCACATGTTTGTAAATATATACATTTCCAACAATGCTTGAGAAAAATATGCAAGTCATATGGATAGCTATACCACTTTAAATGTTTTTAAGTGTTATATATATATATATATATCATCCTATAATTACTCCTTGAAACATATCACTTTTAGTGATGTCTAGAACCCATGACACCCTCGGAAGATGTATGGTAGGATTAGAATAGCTCGGAGTTGTTTTGAATTGGTTAGAATAGGTTTCTTGTGAGAAAAACTCATTTCGACAACTTTATTTAGAGGTCTGATCTTATTTTGAATTCTGAAATTTATTGTTTGTAAAATATTTTGGGCGAGATATTCAGAAAATATACTTTAAAACGCAACGTGGTCGCTTGAGCGGGTTAAAGCGGAGTTATAACGAAGAAGTTATGATTTTCCAAATTTAACGACGAAAAACTATTTTACGAAAATATATGTGCTGTTGCACAATTTCGACGGACAAAGCGAGGCGTTAGGCGTGATGCATAGGAGCCGACCTCTGCGAAAATATATTAGTATATGTTATCTGAAACCGTGGATATAAAGAGCGTGAAAACAAGCTTATAACGACCAAGATATACACGTTTGAAACCCGCGAAACTCTATTTATTTTGTGACTTCTAATAGCAAAATAAACCTAAGTCTAAAAGCGACTTTTGTGTACGTCATTTTGAGAGCCATTTTCTCATTGATCGAGACCCGTAAGGTCAAAAGTTAAATAATCGACTTCTAGACATTGTTGCAAGGTTTTCAAAACGCCGAGTTTCATCACTAATCCTTAACGTACAATATTTCACGGCTAGTTTTACGAGGCCAATTTGGGCATATTTTCAAAGTATGAAAAGTGTCATTTCGGCGAAAACATTATATTTACCAATAAAACCCCAAGCGAGGATCGTGGAGTACCGTTTCAACATATTTACATGAAAAGTGTTTATTAACTTAACGAGACGTTATAAACTTTATTTTCAAAAGTGTACAAGTGGTATGGATATCATATGAGTTTGCATGCACGACATTGTTTCATGACTTATATTAGATCATATCATTCATAATAGGTCATGGTTAGAGAGCACCTCATTTCAGTGTATCTACTTTTGTCATCATAATCATTGCATCAGGTGAGTTCGTAGCCCCACTTTTACTCGTTTAATTGTTTTATAAACTCTTCGGGGGAGATACATGCTCAACTACTTGCTTTTACTTTAAATTTATATGAACTTAAATATCTTTTGTTTCACTCTATGTTTGCGTAAGTAGATTATGCCCGAACTAAATTGATCACTATGTTATGAACGCTATTAGTTGAAACACTTTCCTTGATTTTGAACCCTTCGACATGTATATTTGAGCTCTTTTAAATTGATTCGGACCCTTTAACATATAAGTGAACACTTTGGACTTGATATGAACCTTTTGACATATAGTAAACTCTTTTAACTTGTACAAGGACCATTTTGATATATTTTAAACTTGTTTGACGTGATTTTGAGCGCTTGACTATCTTGAACCTTTTGATATTATTCGAGCTCTTTGGTATTACGAACTTTTGAACTCGACTTAAATCTTTGAACTTAATTACGAACTTTTGAGCGGAACTCTTGAACTTAAATATAAACTTATGACTTGTATGAACGTATTAAACCGTCGTGTTATGACCTTGACCTAAAGTCTCCCATGATTGGAGCATCACTATAAAGTCTCCCATGATCGAGCATCACTATAAAGTCTCCCATGTTCGAGCATCACTATAAAGTCTCCCTTGTTGAACAACCCAAAGCCTCCCGGTCCGGAGCGAGCGTCTCACTATGTTACGGGCGTTCTCAATCTAAAGTCTCCCATGTTCGGGCAAAGCAAATTCTCCCATGTTCGGAGTGTTCTTAATTGTATATAATAGTTGTATGATGTCTTATTCGTACATTCGCATTGTTAGTCTCCTATTAGTAAGTAGTATGGATAGCTCTATTAGAGGTCGGCCAACCCCTCGTCCACTATGTTACGGGACGCATATTATTTATTCTAGGGGCTTTGCCTGGCATACATTATCATATATGTGGTGCAATATTGTGAATTATTATGGTAACTTATATTCGACTATTGGACACACTATATTTTGTGCAATGGGTTGTGAACACACAGGTTGCAAGTTTTGTATGGGCGGAACTTGGAACTGAGTGGATTTACAATGCCTTTGCTTTGTGAACTCATTTGACATCGTGTGCTTGAACATAAACTAGACATATTTTGGCAATGGGTTGTGAACACACAGGTTGCAAGTTTTGTATGGGCGGAACTTGGAACCGAGTGGATTTGCAATGCCTTTGCTTTGTGGACTATTCTAGATGACCAAAAACTTTGCCTTTGTTGCATGAACGCTCTTTAAAAGCTTTACTTGTTAACCAAACTCTATGAACTCACTCAACCATTGTGTTGACACTTTTAACATGTTTTATCTCAAGTATCTAAGGCATTCACTTCATGGCATGCATGTGGACTTATCATAGAGTCGCGGTGTCGACGCGTCTCACCTATATTTTATGCACTTAACCATCGTTTGATTGTAACAAACTTATTTTGGTACCTTGGAAATCTTTTGGGACCTATGTTTTGTAAACTCAATTATTTTAATTGAATCAAACGATATTTTCAAAGCGACACTTTAGGTCGTTCGATATAACTGTAACTTTGATGCTATGACGGTCCTCCCCAAGGTATTCCATTCCATTGTAAAATCGGTAATTTGGGGTGTGACATTGGTATCGAGCATCGGTTATAGAGAACTAGGTTGCATCATTGACCCTAGACTATAACTACATCATCATAGCATCTCATCATATCATTATAAGTGCATACTCATTATACATGCGGACTTATGACTCAACACCCAACATCATATGAGTCGATTAGTCCAAGCATTGCATAGTTATTCTAAATTATACATAGCCCGATCACCTATGTCTAATTCGGAAGAATCATGCAATGAAGGAGTAGTAGTCTCATATGTGTAAGCAATTCGTGTCGAGCCAAATTTTCAAAGATTTTCTTCAAACCGTTGTTTCGGTTTGATCCGAGTGACGAGTTCTTGTTTGATGAGTTGCAAAGATCAAGCTAGAAACAAGTTGTTACCTAACCGATTTAGCCTAATCTCATGGCAGTTCTTGTTTGATGAGTTGTGAGATTAAGTAAAATCGGTTACCTAAAAGTCTTTGAAAATTTTGCTCGAGAATGGGAAAGCTTGCCTCACCAAACCTAAACCATAATAGAGCATGTTTTAGGATGGAACATGGTCACACTAGCACGAAACGCACCTAGTTTGACGAGGAACCCATATGCATGAGCATTGACATAATCATTTAGACCATATCTGAGCATGAACTTTTAGAACCCTTGTCAAGGTTCGGACTATAGTTATCATTAATTGAATCACGAGGACTTGATTCCTCGACAAGGAAGAATGTCACAATTCTCAATTTTCGGTCATTTTTCAAAATTTATATTTCATTAAGCGTATAATTTTATTAAATAAGCGCTATCGTGCGATCATTTATTTTGAACAATTGATCCGACACTTCCAAAATTATTTCGATATATTTTGTACTCATAATAAGATTATAACAATAATATTATTACTTTACCCGATGTTTTCAATTTATTTTGTCTATAAATTGTTATGTATAAATAATTACGACGGTTTTCGTAAATTCAACCCGATAAATATTTATTCACTCAATTCTTGTAAGAAATGTATTTTTATAATTTTTATGACTTCAATATATTTTATTTTGACCCGTTGAAATTTATTTTTAGCTAACGCTACCCTAAATGCTTAAATAAATACACAAGTTACTAATTAACCTTAAATAACTTTACATCTACTCTACACTTAAATACTTAATAAAATAAAATAAAATGTGCTAGCCTTCTACTAACACCCTTGTCGACACAAGGGTGACTCACACCATTTTAGCACAAAATATCTAACTATTACATAACTTATATTCATTTTATACTACCTAAACACATACAAGTATTATTCCAAGTGTGAAAAAAATCCATCCTCTCTTCCTCTCTTGCTCAAGAACCGGCCATAGGAGACCAAGCACAAGGAAATCATTTTTTCTTCAAGTCAAGTTATTTTCACAATCTAGGCACACTCTTAAGTAAGGTTTTGAAATAAAAACCTACGGTGTTTAGGATTAACCTTTGTTCATTAAACCTCATCAATTAACTAGTAAGCATTTCATGATCATTTTCATCTTTCATATTCATATCATGTTCATTTTATCATGCTTGAGAAAAATATGCAAGTCATATGGACATATACCACTTTAAATGTTTTTAAGTGTTATATATATATATATATATATATATATATATATATATATATATATATATATATATATATATATATATATATAATCCTATAATTACTCCTTGAAACATATCACTTTTAGTGATGTCTAGGAACTCATGACACCTCGGAAGGTGTATGGTAGGATTAGAATAGCTCGGAGTTGTTTTGAATTGGTTAGAATAGGTTTCTTGCGAGAAAAACTCATTTCGACAACTTTATTTAGAGGTCTGATCTTATTTTGAATTCTGGAAAATTCGACAGTTTGTAAAATATTTTGGGCTAGATATTCAGAAAATATACTTTAAAACGAAAACGTGGTCGCTTGAACGGGTTAAAACGGAGTTATAACGAAGAAGTTATGATTTTCCAAATTTAACGACGAAAACTATTTTACGAAAATATATGTGCTGTTGCACGAATTTCGATGGACAAAGCGAGGCGTTAGGCGTGATGCTGAGGAGCCGACCTACTGAAAATATATTAGTATATGTTATTACGAAACCGTGGATATAAAGAACGTGAAAACAAGCTTATAACGACCAAGATATACACGTTTGAAACCCGACGAAACTCTATTTATTTTGACAGCTTCTAATAGCAAAATAAACCTAAGTCTAAAAGCACTTTTATGTAATCGTCATGTTGAGAGCCATTTTCTCATTGATCGAGGCCCGTAAGGTCAAAAGTTAAATGATCGACTTCTAGACATTGTTGCAAGGTTTTCAAAAGCGCGAGTTTCATCACTAATCCTTAACGTACAATATTTCACGGCTAGTTTTACGAGGCCAATTTGGGCATATTTTCAAAGTATGAAAAGTGTCATTTTACGACGAAAACATTATATTTACCAATAAAACCCCAAACGAGGATCGTGGAGTACCGTTTCAACATATTTACATGAAAAGTGTTTATTAACTTAACGAGACGTTATAAACTTTATTTTCAAAAGTGTACAAGTGGTATGGATATCATATGAGTTTGCATGCACGACATTGTTTCATGACTTATATTAGATCATATCATTCATAATAGGTCGCGGTTAGAGAGTTGCACCTCATTTCAGTGTATCTACTTTTGTCATCATAATCATTGCATCAGGTGAGTTCGTAGCCCCACTTTTACTCGTTTAATTGTTTTATAAACTCTTCGGGGGAGATACATGCTCAACTACTTGCTTTTACTTTACATTTATATGAACTTAAATATCTTTTGTTTCACTCTATGTGTGCGTAAGTAGATTATGCCCGAACTAAATTGATCACTATGTTATGAACGCTATTAGTTGAAACACTTTCCTTGATTTTGAACCCTTCGACATGTATATTTGAGCTCTTTTAAATTGATTCGGACCCTTTAACATATAAGTGAATACTTTGGACTTGATATGAACCTTTTGACATATAGTAAACTCTTTAACTTGTACAAGGACCCTTTTGATATATTTTAAACTTGTTTGACGTGATTTTGAACGCTTCGACTATCTTGAACCTTTTGATATTATTCGAGCTCTTTGACTGTTCTGAACTTTTGAACTCGACTTAAATCTTTGAACTTAATTACGAACTTTTGAACGGAACTCTTGAACTTAAATATAAACTTATGACTTGTATGAACGTATTAGACCGTACGTGTTATGACCTTGACCTAAAGTCTCCCATGATTGGAGCATCACTATAAAGTCTCCCATGATCGGAGCATCACTATAAAGTCTCCCATGTTCGGAGCATCACTATAAAGTCTCCCCTGTTCGGAGCAGTGCAAATTCTCCCATGTTCGGAGTGTTCTTAATTGTATATAATAGTTGTATGATGTCTTGTTCGTACATTCGCATTGTTAGTCTCCTATTAGTAAGTAGTATGGATAGCGCTATTAGAGGTCGGCCAACCTCTCGTCCACTATGTTACGGACGCATATTATTTATTCTAGGGCTTTGCAGCATACATTATTATATATGTGGTGCAATATTGTGAATTATTATGGTAACTTATATTCGACTATTGGACACACTATATTTTGTGCAATGGGTTGTGAACACACAGGTTGCAAGTTTTGTATGGGCGGAACTTGGAACTGAGTGGATTTACAATGCCTTTGCTTTGTGAACTCATTTGACATCGTGTGCTTGAACATAAATTAGACATATTTTGGCAATGGGTTGTGAACACACAGGTTGCAAGTTTTGTATGGGCGGAACTTGGAACCGAGTGAATTTACAATGCCTTTGCTTTGTGGACTATTCTAGATGACCAAAAACTTTGCCTTTGTTGCATGAACGCTCTTTAAAAGCTTTACTTGTTAACCAAACTCTATGAACTCACTCAACCATTGTGTTGACACTTTTAGCATGTTTTATCTCAGGTATCTAAGGCATTCACTTCATGGCATGCATGTGGACTTATCATAGAGTCGCGGTGTCGACGCTGTCTCACCTATATTTTATGCACTTAACCATCGTTTGATTGTAACAAACTTATTTTGGTACCTTGGAAACCTTTGGGGCCTAAGTTTTGTAAACTCTAATTATTTTACTTGAATCAAACGATATTTTCAAAACGACACTTTAGGTCGTTCGATATAACTGTAACTTTGATGCTATGACAGTCCTCCCCAAGGTATTCCATTCCGCTGTAAAACAGGTAATTTAGGGGTGTGACAGTTTGTCTAATGAATTTTCTCAGGGCAATGTTTAATGTCATTGTAAAAGAAAACTTTAAGCATATTTAACTAACAATCATATTTAACTATAATAATTTATAAATTTCATTAATATGCGTAAAATTGCAATTTCTTAATGTAAAAAGAAAGTTTGTATTTAATAAACGCAGTTTAACCGCACTCGTTAGACAATCCCTTACGTCATTTATAAGTTATGATAACTAAATCATCAAACAATCTTGATTTTATTGTGTTTGAGCTTGTTTTATTAAAAATGTTTTGTATGACAAGGGCAAGTTGACAACAAGAATCTTGCTTAATCTAAAATCAGTTTTTAACTATGGTTTTGCTAAATGTAGGTTTTATTTTATGGTTAAATATTTTCAAACTAAAACACATTGACATGGATATATGATTTGAACAATTACAATTAAAGTAAGTGAGTTTTACTGACATGTAATAACATCAAATTAGTTTAAAAACGTGTCTAAACATAAAAATAATAATAATAATAATAAATAATCATCACCATCAGAATCAAAACTCTTTGATTGTTTATGTCATACACTTAAAATCAAGGCTGCCAAGATCGATATTTTACTCTAATCGTTTTTATCTTCGCAAGATTGGGATCAAAAGATCGGCTCGAGATCATAAAATCCCACAAAGTGTCTTATCTTGTTAATAGGTGTTGATAGGTCATTACATTATACACTTATACATATATGCCGAATATCAAACATGAATTCATAAAATAGACTAACATAACTTGTGAAGTTCAAATATCCTCATAATAAAAAAAGTGAAATACATTTTACTTGTTCAAGTTTTCATAGCTAAATCAATAATTTAGTAAGGAAAAAAAATAAAAAAATAATAATAATAAATAAGGTAATAAACATGCCAAAAGTCCAAAACATAAAAATCAATCTATTTCAAATGTTTCAGTAACTTCATTTCCCGCACCCAAATAGAAATTCGATTTTGTTTTAGAGTCTTCGTCACGACTTTGTATTGTAGAAAAATATATGTCTTATGTAAAACACTTTATAACCAAAATATGAATAATATGGAGCAACATAATAGTAACGGAAAAAATAATACAAGTCTTATATAAGATATTGGAAATTAAAGGGAAAAAAACTCTTTAAATTAGTAGGATCAGAGCGAGAGCTGATCTTA
Organism: Chrysanthemum lavandulifolium; assembly: GCA_022545495.1. Classification (NCBI taxonomy): domain Eukaryota; kingdom Viridiplantae; phylum Streptophyta; class Magnoliopsida; order Asterales; family Asteraceae; genus Chrysanthemum; species Chrysanthemum lavandulifolium. The sequence continues at coordinate 184,429,637 of CM040239.1, read as the reverse complement.
CGATCCTACGAATGATTTCACGACCTTATGTGTGATCTTACAACACACACGGTCCTAAAACGCTCCTGCAAGTTTTTTGTTGGCGAGATGATAAGATCTTACGATTTTATGATCTAACTCGCGATCTTAACAATTTTGTTTAAAATTATCATATCCATGTTAAGTGGATAGATAGTGAAACGGAACTAAAGCAGATAATTCTAGATCCTCTATCCTAGTGAAATGAACGTTGAAATGGTCTAGATCCTCTATCCTAGTGAAATGAACGTTGAAATGGTTCATATATATTGATTCCGTCCCCATGACAACATTTAAAAAATGGGTATCACATTCGAATTTCAAAGTTCGTGTTTAAGTGGTTCGATCAAAATTGACCAACATGCTAAATGGCAAAACGTGTCATTGCTTAGACCCCACAACTCAACCTACTTATTCCTCGTTTCATAGCACGCATGTACGTAGTATAAATGTATACGTTCTTTAGATGTTGCAAAACAAAATATTAACGTTCAATATGTAAACTCATCTTGTTCCCGACTATTAAACGAAGAAAAAAAAAAAAAAAAAAAAAGTGAAAATAAAGAGAGGAAAAACAAATCAGGCTTGTGCGCCTAGTTGAATAGAAGAGAAAGATAATACAACCAAATTAAGCGCCAAATTAAGGTAGACTTTGAAAAGGCATATGATTCGGTTCGTTGGGATTATTTGGATGACGTTTTAAAAAAGTTCGGGTTTGGTGAGAAGTGGTGTGGTTGGATCCAAAATTGCTTGCTCTCTTCCAAGGGTTCAGTTATTGTGAATGGTAGCCATTCTAAGGAATTTCAGTTCCATAGAGGTCTAAAGCAAGGTGATCCTCTCTCGCCGTTCTTGTTTCTTTTGATCATGGAAAGTCTCCATATTTCGATGCAAAGAGTGGTGGACCTGAGCTTATTTAGAGTATTCGTGTTGATCCTTCTCTTCAAGTTTCTCATCTTTTTTATGCGGATGACGCGGTTTTTATGGGTCATTGGAGTGATGCTAATATTGATACTATTCTTCGTGTGTTGGACTGTTTTTACCATGCATCGGGTTTACGGATAAATATGCTCAAAAGTAAACTCATGGGGATTTCGGTTTCCAGTGACAAAGTGGATCAGGCAGCAAAGAAAATTGGTTGTGCAATTCTTCAAGTGCCTTTCTCTTATTTAGGTTCCAAAGTTGGCTGCCTAATGTCTCGTATTCAGTCGTGGAACGAGATTATCAATAATATTTTAGCTTGTTTATCTAAATGGAAGTTGAAGACCTTATCTATCGGGGGAAGGCTAACTCTTCTGAAATCAGTCCTAGGTTCGTTGCCCATATACCATATGTCCTTATTCAAAGTTCCAGCGAAGGTTCTTCACAAAATGGAATCCATCAGATGTCACTTCTTTAATGGTATTGAGCATAATGGAAAAAAACATATATGGGTTAAATGGAGTAAAGTTCTGGCTTCTAAAGAAAAGGGAGGTCTTGGAGTCTCGAGCTTCTACGCTCTTAATAGACCTCTTTTATTTAAATGGGTTTGGCGATTCTGTACACAACAATCAGCTTTATGGACCAAGATTATTAAAGGGATACATGGAGAAGACGGCAAAATTGGTAAACATGTTCGAAATCACCAACCGTCCTTATGGTTGTATATTGTCAAGGAGGTTCATCAAATTCAGAGCCAGGGGACTGATTTGATGAGTTTCATTCACAGAAAGATGGGTAACGGGGAAGACACTCGGTTCTGGGAGGATAAATAGAGGGGCGACAACACTTTCAAATATGATTTTCCTAGAATGTATGCATTGGAGACTCAAAAAAATATTTCAGTGTCGTCAAAAATTTCTCATGCTGATTTTCTGGGTTCGTTTCGTAGAGCTCCAAGAGGTGGAGTAGAAGAGCTTCAATACGTCCAGCTTTTGAAGAATTGGAGGGAATTACTCTTCTCGATATGAAGGATAGATGGAGTTGGTCTTTAGAAGGCAATGGCGATTTTACTGTTGCTTCAGTTAGGAAGCTCCTTGATGCGAGTTTGTTACCAGTTGTCTCTTCTAAATCTCGTTGGATAAAAGCCGTGCCTATCAAAGTCAATATTCATGCTTGGAAAGTTAAATTGGACATCTTACCTACTAGGTTGAACATCTCTAAAAGAGGTATGGACATCGAATCGATCCTATGTCCTTTATGTGAAAAGAATGTGGAATCATCTAGCCATATTTTCTTTACTTGTCATATATCTAGAGAGATCTTTCGCAAGGTTTTGCTTTGGTGGGAGATTAAAGTCACGGTGGTTTCCTCTTATGACGAATGGTTAGAATGGTTGTTGAATACCCGCCTTCATTCTAAACATAAAGAGTTGTTCGAAGGCGTTTGTTATGTCATGTGGTGGTTCATTTGGAATTTCCGTAACAAGAGCATTTTTGGTTCGGTGTGTCCCTCGAAGGCGCTTATATTTGAGGAGGTGGTCACCTGATCCTTTCTTTGGTGTAGTCATAGATGTAAAAGGTCTTTTAGTTGGGTAGATTGGCTAAAAAAACCCTCATCTTGTTTCTTTGTAATTTCTAGCTTCTTGCTAGTCTTTTGTTTCAATAATATCCGCCGTTCAAAAAAAAAATTAAGCGTAAAATATCTTCTCCGAAAATCTTCTTAATTTGAGAAAAAGATTAGTTGAAGAAAATGACATAATTTCTTCCCTTCTTATCTTCTCTAAAAAAAACCCCTCGTATTGTCTTCTCCTAATCTTCGTCCAAAACAAACACTCGAAAACATGACTTTTTATTTTAATTATCTTCAAAAAAAAAAAAAAAAAAAAAAAAAAAAACTAGAAACAAATTGAATGTTTTCCAACCATTTGGTTGTAAATTTTAAATCTCGTCAAGGGTAATGGGTGGTATACAACTTTTTATCACAAAAGAGACGAATGAATTTAGTCAAGAGTGCTTGGTTGTTTAAAGTGACTTTATGTTAGCCTACCTTTTACCATATGATTTGGCAATGAAATATGCTTTATGGTGCTTGCATCTTTTCTATGATATTAACCAAAAGTTATCAATGTGATTATAAGCTTTCTGCACTTGGTCCACACAAGTATTGAAACCTATGATACTCAGTACTACTACTTATTAAGGTAATATAATTCTATATTTATGCTGTTAAAGTCTAAATCCTCAAGTCAAAAGTGTTTTGTTTTTTAGTTTTAAGGTGCGTTTGGTATTCGTTTTGATTTGAAAAAAGATTAAATAGGTGTTTGGTTGTTTTCTAAAGCAAATGTTTGGGGTTGACAACTTCAAAGCTCAACCTCATAAAAAAAAGTGGGTTTAGACTATTTTAAATGTGATTCAAAAAATAACGTGCATATCTCTCACTTAAATTTGTGTACAAAATAATTTAAAAATTATTAATTTTTCTTTCACTTTCTTTTATAAATCCTATATCAAATTCAAATTTTAAACCAAATTTAAATCTTATTATAAACCCAACTACATACCAAACACACTGTTAGTCTTTTAATTTAGACGGTACATATATTTCATCAACTTTTCAATACTGTAACTATTAGAACATAATGTGAAGTTGGTGTTGTGGGGTGGTCTTGGTGAAAAAGTCTTTAGAACTCAACATATTTTTTCTATGCATCAAAATATGTCAACCCCCCCCCCCCCACCCCTTCCTCATATTTCTGGTGCCATGAGACACCTTTTGACACACATAACCCACAAATACAACAAAAACATAAAAAAAAAAATAAAAAGAATGCTCCACCACGTGGGCTGGTCTAGATGGTGCGAGTGTCGACCAGCCAAAGCTTGGCGTGGGTTTGGCGTCATAGATGTGGCGTTATACCAGCTGAGCTCACCAGACTCAAGCAGGTCGTTAAGCGGACGGACGGACCGGACCGACCGACAAACCGACGGACCGATGGACCGGCGGTCCGTCTCGATCTAGGATTTTTGCTGGATTCGGTCTCGGTCCGTCCCGGTCGGACCAAACCGACGAAACCCAATTTAGCCTTGTGGACGGACCGACCGACAAAACCCGACCGGACCGGACCGACCTCATTCGGTCTCGGTCTCGGTCCGGAGTTTTTGCCGGATTCGGTCTCGGTCCGGTCCGGTTTTCGTCGGTCCGGTCCGGTTTTAGACCGATGAGCACCCCTAGCTCACTGTACCGTAAGGTTTGAAAAACCGACAAATCCCAACCAATTTAAGTTTACAAAATTGCTATCTTATCCTAATTAATTAAATGTTGTAATTGAGTCGTCACAAGCTCTTAAATTCATAAACAAGATGCGATAGGTATTTAGTTGCTACGTGCATACATGTTAATAACTTCTTTATATTATATTCTCTAATTTTAAGTTTTGAGAGAAAGTTAGACAATTTGTGTTTCCAAGTTTTGCATCAAGAGAAAAAGAAGATAGAGAATATTACTCCGTAGAAAATTGTGTTAAATCTACTCTATGTTTTTTTGACGAAAAACAAATTATTGCATGTTTTTTGCACTTTACATTTTCTTTTCTTTCCTACTCCGAAAAAGTAAAAAACCTTTTTTCCAATTTTACTATCAAGCATGGAAACAGAACGGGCCAAAGGGTCATATGGGCTTGATTTGTACGTGTAAAATGTTAACGGGCCATGGTTTGTACGTGTAAAACAGAACGGGCCAAAACAAAAAAACATTTACAAACATCAATTGGTGCAACAAAAGTGGTTGCTAAACTTTAGTTCTGTACTTCTGTGGTTTAGAATTACGTGTAAATTTTTTTAAAAAACAATGGGATGGAAAACAATATGGTTTGATATTATTTCAAATTTTTAGTTTGTAACTACCATGTGTTTTGATATCCCTGAATTGAAATAAACAATTATATGCCACTCATACAGGCTTTACATTTTTCTTACATATTTCACAAGGTACATTTCATCTTATGGATAATGACATTTCCTCTGTGCAATTTACTTAAATATCATGATAACTATGTAAGAGCATCTCCGATGCATATATACAGAAGTAACTCATAGTGACATGGAATTGATGCATATGAACTTGTCATTGGGGTAGCGAGTTTATACTCCGTAGAAGTTTGTACAGAAAGTAAATGCTAGTCCATGAAGAAAAGAAAAAAAGTGTGACACACGTACACACATAAAAGATAGTTATATATATTAACTAAAAGGCGGGGAATGATTCTCCACACGCCACGTGTCCCAAACAAGTGTGAACATTTTAACGCCAACTTCGTAGTTTGCAAAAATAATCATGAGGGTTAGGTGTCGTTGAAAGTAAGTCCAAGTTGTCAAAATAGTCCCTAAAGTTTCATGTCACGCAGTAAGTCGCTTTATAAAGAATTTAGCAAAAATAGTCCCTATCCAAATTACATTTACAAAACCAATCTCATTGAACGCGGGTTTCCACACTCGTAAAACCTATCTACTAACTTTATATGAATAACTCAGAATAAGTATATAACTATAGAAACGAAATTTATAATAACATAAAATAGACATGTGACATATATAAGGGTGAGTGTAATACGAAAAGGCCAAATTTCAGAACTGAAGTTAAACACAATTCTGCTACTACATACACTTAATAATCTCGATCGCACAAGAACAAGTTGAGGGGAAAAAAGTTTAGCTCAGAATTTCCTTTTTTTCATCCAATTTACGGGATTTAATGCAATGGACCCAACCAATGCTAAAGATTATCATCACAGCTAAATTGCACCAGCCGGGAATCGAACCCGGGTCTGTACCGTGGCAGGGTACTATTCTACCACTAGACCACTGGTGCCTTGTAGTTAACAAATTTGGATTTTATAATTCTTATACTACTTCTTACAAAGATGTTATATTCAACTGAGTTTTCTAAAACTAGTACGAGTATTAATCATGTTTTACCTCTACTTTTTTGTTTAACTTATTACTTCAAGTTCTCCTTAATGATTTGGTTTTTCTAGTTTTGTTAAAAAAAAAATAATAATAATAAAATAGGGTACTTAACGAGTACTATTCAGTATTTTGGTTTGTTTTTTGCATGATATAGCGAAACAAAATGCATATGGCGAAGTTTAGTTATTTTATGTAATGTGAGATGATGATTAATTAAAAAAAACAAGTAGAATTATGTTTTGACGAAATTGTTTGGTTTGAGATTTTGACTATTTCATATGGAGTATAAGTTAAAGTAATAGTCCGGCTTTTAACTTTTTTATGTCTTTTATATATGATGTTTTTAAGAGATTATGTGTTACGTTAGTTTTAGATGACACGGTTTTCGGTTTTCTAAATTAGTACAACTTCATGCTTGGATTTAGAACTAGAAGTAATAATATGCTGGTGAGTCGTCCATCATCTTCTATTTTGATTTTAAATATTTCATATATCTTTGCAGTTTCAAAAATATGTATCTGAGATAGCTCAATCTTGTTTATTAACAAAAAATATTGATTGTATCATGATAGCATTGCTACAAATCACAAATTTAATTGCAAGTGTACATTAAGTGACTAGGTTCGAGTATTAATCCGAAATTATTGTCTTTACTTCTTTTTAATCTTTTGTATATCTTACAGTTTTTTTTATTATAAAAGAAAATGATAAAGTTAAAGTTACTAAAACTTAAATTGTATATGCATAGTAAAGGGAAAAAAATATAAATAAAAATAAAGGAAATGATTAGGAAGTTTTAGCTCTTACCCAACTTAACATACTCTATAAACTAGTTATAATGCTCACGCACGTGCCAGATTTTTCCTATTTTTATTTATTTTAAAAACTAAATAGTTTAATTTTTGTTTTGTTTTATTAAAAAAATAAATAAGTTAAATTAGTTATAATACATGTGCATGCACGAGGTTTTTACTAAAAATTTTAGCTATGTATTATTATCGATTAAAATACAAACAAATTAACGTATGGTTTTACTTCATGTATTAAAAATAAGTAATCTTGTTTTTATGTATTTAATATTTTTAGATAATAATTTTGTATTAAAAATTATCTTTCATAATTCAAGCACAATACCATGCATTAATATTTTTCTAATACACGGGTTAACATTCTTGTTTTCAAAGGTTTGTAAAATGGTCCGATTAAACATTAGTCAGGTCTCGTTATGTCTTGCAAATATTAAATTGTGAATTTTTTAGTTAGAGTTACATGATATAACTTGTAAATTTTCAAATTATTATAATATTATTTATTTTGTCGAAAAATGCAAACTAGTTGAATCTATATTGATACAAGTCGATATAAACTCAGTATATGTTCGATGAAATAAATGATTAATCTCTTACAAAATTGACTTTTAACCGACTTGATACTATCAAAGTTTTGTCATCTTATGGAGCCCCAAAAGAAGATACATACAAAGAGGGTGAAAGTGGAATCGCATCACATGGCTGAATGTCATTGTTTAGTTGGTTACATCGGGCATGTAAAAAGGTCAAAATATCATAGAAACTTTTCTTTTCATTACTTGTACGAAGGAAAAAATATGTAAAGAATGCATCCGTATCATACTCATTTTGAAGCCTAAATTGATTAGGCCGAGCATAATGGTGTCTCTCATTCACGCGCGTTAGAACTTGTTTTTTACCGATAACGTGTGAAACACCAATACGGACCAAGAGTACTATAGGTGAAAGACCCAAAATAAGGACCACGAGTGCAAACCATCGATACAAGTTAAATGTTGTGTGTTTAAGTGTTTTGTGGAGTATTTTGTGTGTTTAAGTAAAGTATCTTTATGTTTAAGTTGATATAGATCAAAGGTAAAGAAGATACTATCCATGGTAAAAATAAGGTAAAAGTGATAGGAAGTAGAATAATATAACGTCAACGTGTTTTATTGGTTTTGGTTCTAACTAGGAGACTCATGTTCTTGAAAGAAAACAATAACCAAGTACAAGTATATATTTTTATATTAAAAACCCAAAATATTCCTGATATGATATATGTTTTTCAATAATTATAAGTACATAACTTTCAAAAACCAAAATCCTAAAATGGGGGTGATAATGAGCAAGTGTGTACATATTGGACCTCTCAATGCCCACTTTTCCAACCTGATTCCAGAGTGCACAATTAGTTGCTCTCCCATTCGCACGCATTGAATTTGCTTTGTTTTCTTTACATGTTTTCTTTTTAGATTTAAATACCAATAGAACTAATTACAAGTTTGTAAAAATAAAATAAAAAAAGTTTATGACATAAAATAGCAATGAAATTTTTCCAAAGTCTCTTTTTGTTACGTCATAAAATATGAGTAATTGTAACAAACTTACATAAACGTTTACAATATGCATATTTTAACGGGTTATTATGTTTTTATTTTATAGCTTAAAAAAGTATAATCTTGGTTGCTTTAAAGGTATATTATATATCTTTTCATAGCAAGACTCCTGCTTTTAGAAAATTGTGTTGTAACTTTACATTTGTTAAGGCACATTACAAATCTCTAACTTTAGGAAGTGGTCAGTGAACCCATGTCAAAAACTTGTAGCTGCTTTGAGGCTTGGAAATTTGTGAAACTTGAAAAAGTGCATAAGTGTATGTTAAACACGAGTAACTGTATATACATATTCGAATATTTGAATGTATCAATATAACTGTTTAATATTTTTATTTTTCAGAAAATAGCAAAGATATTATAGGCCAAAGAAAAAAAAAAAAAAAAAAAAAGAATTAAAGGAAATAAGTGAACAAAACTAAAGCTAAGTCGATGCATCTAGATGTTGAATCCATGAGTTCCACAAGGACAATCCCGTTTGGAGGATATTAGGCTGGTTCCAGTAAGGAGCCACGATCGACATACACGATCGATCTGGCATCGATCGTCCTTGTGTGGCGTTTGTCGATCGCCCAAAATCACGCCCAACTTGATCCCCTACATGATCGACAATCGTGTGATTGTGTGTGTGTTTAATTAATATAAAATGTATTTTTGTGAGGTATGTTTTTTATAGTGTATGTCACGTTACTAGGGCACATAATCGCCTGAAGGTCACTGGAGAGAGAAAGCTGACGTGGCAGTGAAAATGAAGAGGATTGAATCCTCTTACTGGAACCAGCCTTAGAGATTCATAAAAGCGATTGTCACTAAACAATAGGAAATATATCATCATAACTGGCATATATATAATTATCAGTATTGTTGATCGCGTATGATGCCCCCGACACTTAGAAGGGTTAGACGCAGACCAGGAACGCAACCCACTAGACCGGACTCACTCGAGCATTGTCCATACCTGTAGGGCACCACCTGGACGAGGATGTCAAATCCGCGGATAGGAGACACTTCCGGAGGAAGCCCCAACCGCGCCCCATACAATGGGTAAGGAATCTCACCTAGGATGGAGGTACTGTCACCTACAGTCCCTAAAAATGGAAAGCGGGGTAAGTTCCTACCAAAACCATCGTTGTCATGGCAACGAGACAAGCTCGAGTTGACTTACGTCATTTCCCACTTGCTGTTGTCACTCTCATGTCCCGTGACCATGAGAACACGACAGAAAGGTCAACCATATAAATAGGGATTTCACCAGTGATCAAACGGTAACACACAATGTTTTAAAACCCGGTTTGACCCGGCCGGTTCAACCGGTTGAACCGGGAACCGGTGATGTTACCGGGCCGTTACCAACCGGGTTTTTGAGGATTTGAGACCCGGATTGAACCGCCGGGTTTTAGTTGACCCGGGTCGAACCGGTGAACCGGAACCGGCCGGGTTTTACTTTTTATGTCTCTTTTAACGAAACAAAACCATGACCGATCCTTTTCTTCGTCTTTTTTTCTACCTTTACTCGAGGAACTCCAACACAATTTGTTCTGAAAAGTCACCTCTATATAATGGTTATGAAGTCATATGTCTTATGGTAATGTTACTACGAAAATACCTTTGGTAAAGGAAGGTTTCATGTCTGGATTCTGGAACAACATGCAATGTTAAACATGTGTCATGATTTGATCTTATATGCATGATGTACCACTGTACATATACTCTTACAAACTTTCTTATAAATACGAGAACTGTGATATGCAAAAATCATATAATAAGAATGAGGCTTTTGAAAAAATGAAATTAAAAATCATATTCGTGTCGTGTTTGGTATTTAATATATTGGAGACTTTATGCTTGTTCGATATTTTAGGTTTTCACATGTTTAGTAACATGATTAATTAAAGGTTTTTTGAGGGGTAGAAAGCCGGTTTGACCTGGTGGTTCAACCGGTTGAACCGGTGACCCGGCGACCCAGTAACTCGACCGGGTCAATCAAAAAACCGGTTTTTAAAACATTGGTAACACACACTCACTCTCTCTCTAGAACTTACTTTATCTCTCTAAACCCCTACTTACTCTCACGCCGGAGGTTGACCGCGGAATCCCCCTTTCTTAGCGGCTTTTAGCCGAGATTCACACTTAGTACAAGATCTATTCCTCAAGAAGTTAGCATACACTAATCTCTGCAGAGGAGAGCCCAGATTTTTATTAACAAGTTGGCGCCATCCGTGGGACCCAGTGACATAACTGTGTTTCCAAAAGAAGCTCTCTCATGGGTAATCTGGGAGACAACCCTTCCCCTTCCCCTGAGCCTTCCACGGTCAGGAATACAGGTGGAAAAGAAAAGGTGCACGAAGCAGAACACTACCCCCTAATGTTGTGACCGACGCAGCAATAAGGGAGTTCTGCGAAAGGCACTACAATCAGATCTTGCCCCTAATGGCAGAAAAAGTCCATCGAGAAAAGCTGACCGGGTCAAGACCCGTTTAGATTTTGATGATGAGACCAGAATGAGAGATCTCGAGCACGCCCGAATACCCGTTCGGAGTCTGTAAAAAGGAACCCAAAAGAGGCAAAGGGCTAGCCCAGGCGCGGTCGCACTCCAACGGAGTATTCCAGTCGCAGTGTCTTCTCGAGACTTAGCAATGAGAGAATGGGTGTTCAGGAAAGGAGCCCATGGAAGTTAGGAGATCACGGCGACGTGTTCTCTAGGTCGGAAAGAGAACGCCCGCATGTGACCACAAGGCTAGGGGACCAAAAGCAAGCTGTGTTTTCCAGGCTCCAATCAAAGGTATCCTCCCGCAGGCAACGCAAAAGAGAAGCTGAAAGGCTCCGAAAGAAAGACGCGGCGGCAAGGCATTCGGTTGAAAGATACCATAGAATCCGAAGCTTGACCCGTGAAAGTGCTTCCCACTCAAAGTATAGCAGGGAGGAGACTCACCGCTCACACCGCAGCAGGACTAGGGAGGTGTCTCCCCTGGAGAGTGAAGAAAGCACGGGAGGACATTGGAAGTCCACCCCCAGGAACAAGCCAGGAAACGAATCTGATGAACTCTACTCCCTGTACGATATAGCTGACACGGATCCCTTCACTCAGCGGATACATAATTTTGAATTTCCAAAAAGGACGAGGATGCCAGCTCACATCAGAACGTATGATGGTACGGGTGACCCAGAAGATCATCTAAAATTTTTCCAAGCCGCAGCCAAAGTGGAAAGGTGGGTCATGCCCACGTGGTGCCACATGTTCAACTCCACCCTGATAGGGCACGCCCGCGTCTGGTTTGATGAGTTGCGACCAGAAAGCATTGATAGCTTTGAAGAGTTAAGATCAAGCTTCCTCTTGTATTTCCTTCAACAAAAGAAGTATACGAAAGATCTGTTGAGTCGCATCACATAGCGTGAGAAGGAAAGTCCACAGAGGCATTTGTGGAACGCTTCAAAATGGAGAGTATGCGTGAAGGGGCTCCGAATACATGCGGTATCGGGTTTCATGCACGGATAACGAACCCCGAGCTAATCAAAAGGCTCAATGATAACATACCCGCACACGTGACGACATGTGGAAGGTAACCAAAGCATTCCTCCGAGGAGAGTTAGTCGCGGCCAACCAAACAAAAAAGAAGCATTCCCAATGGAAAAACCACGAGAGTGGGCAGAAAAGCATCCAGATCTTTGAGAGGAAGGGAGAATTCAAGGGCCGCCTGAGGCCAGAAAGGAAGCGGGGTGACAGATTCACCCCCTCACAAAAACCCCAAAGGAAATCCTAGCCATAGATACTGTTAAGTTCACGCCCCGGCCCATGTCCAGTCCAGCTAAGTCCTGGAACAAAGATAAGTATTGTGACTTTCAAGGGAAAAGGGACACAACACGGACGAATGCTACCAGTTGAAGAAACAGATTGAGGAAGCAGTTAGGTCCGGACAACTAGCACACTTGGTCAAGGAGATCAAGAATGAGACTCAAAAGAATGGTGGTCCCAAAGGTGGAAAGAAGGATACCGCGGCTAAATTCATGGTCCAAGCTTGGCAGCGGATGGTCAGACCCAGGATGCCCGCGGACACAACTCCCAATATGGAAATATCATTTCCCCCATATCCGGGGATGACTGGGACGACCATCCGCTAGTGATCAAGGCGGGTGTTGAGGGATGCACGATCCACATAATGTATGTGGACAACGGAAGCGCTTCGGAGGTCCTATATGAACATTGCTTTAATAAGCTAAGCCCGGACATCCAGAAGAGAATGATCCCCGCCTCATCACCATTATTGGGATTCAGTGGATAACTTTCATGACCGCTGGGACAAATCCTCTTGGAAGTAACGTTGGGAGACGGCAAGAAAACAACTAGTGCCTGGATGAATTTCATGGTAGTACGGTCCCCTTCTCCGTACAACGGGATAATTGGAAGGACATGTATAAGGTTATTGAGGATAGTCCCATCCACGACACACGGAATGCTAAAGTTCCCCACCCATGACGGAATAGTGACTTTGCATAGCGACAAGGTAGTTCCGGTTAAGTGCAGAATGGCCGCCGGACCGTAGCCTTACTAGAACACGGAAGAAGCTAAGGCGAAGGAAGGAATCAAAGTTGCAATCCACCCCAAATTCCCCGACCAAACGATCACAATCGGAGGGGGTTTGAGTGACGAGGGAAAGAAGAATCTCTGCGACTTGCTCAAGAGAAACTTGGACATTTTCGCCTGGCAACCCTCTGACATGACCGGAGTGCCGCGGACGACATCGGAGCACAAGTTGAATGTCAGAGAAGGCTACAACCCAGAGCAGCAAAAGAAAAAGGGACAAGACTCGGAAAGGAACAAAGCCATCAATGAGGATGTCACCAAACTTGTCGCAGCTGGAATTATGAAGGAGGTCCATTACCATGATTGGTTGTCTAACCCAGTCTCAGTCAAAAAGAGTGAAGGGAGCTGGAGAATGTATGTAGATTTTAAAGATCTGAACAAAGCCTGTCCGAAGGACTGCTATCCCCTGCCGGAGATCGACTGGAAGGTTGAATCCCTCTGCGGGTATCCATTCCAGTGCTTCCTTGACGCCTACAAGGGATATCACCAAATACATATGGCATCCGGGGATGAAGAAAAGACGGTGTTTCATACAAACCAAGGCATCTTTTTCCATACAAAAATGCCATTATCCCAATTGAAATCGGAATGCCAAGCCTTCGATGCACAACCGTAAACCAAGTCTCCAACAACCAGAACCTCCGCCTAAGCCTGGACCTCTTGGAAGAAAGGAGAGAATTCGCGGCAATCGAAGAAGCACGCAGCAAGGCTAGGATGGAGAAGTACTACAATGCTAAAGTCCGGAGCACAGCATTCAGGCCTGGAGAGTTTGTTTACCGCAACAACGAAGCTAGTCGGATGGAAGACACTGGAAAGCTGGGCCCAAAATGGGAAGGACCATATGAAGTGGTGGAATCATTAAGAAGTAGAGCGTACAAGCTCAGAGGAGCGGACGGGGAATTACTCCAAGAACATGGAACGTCCGCAACTTGAAAAAATGCTATATGTAAGTGTAAGTTTATCATCCCCACGTTTTTTAGTTGATCACGGATCAGATCCGGACAACGGGGAAGGTAATTTTAATTTTCTATCCTTAGTTTTTCTTGTATCATTTCTAAATTATCAATGAAACGTAGAGCCTGGCCCGCTCTACAAATTTTCCGAACAAAGTTTATTTACGATTTTGTTATATTTTTGCATCCGCGACACACATGTCGCACATACAAAACAAGAACGAGAAACCTCACAATTGACTCAGGCATGTAAGTGGTATTGCAAGCCCATTGGCCAATCTATATTGCCCCTGGATTACTAAAATACGGACAAGGGTATAAAACAAAGCCCGGAACAACCAACACCAGAAACCAACAAAAACATACATATGTAATCTAAGTGATCTGTGCTAAACCGTCAAGTCTAATCACACAAGCTAGCCACTTGTGAATGGCTAACCGTAATAGACTTAAAACTGCTTAAAACACAAATACAATGAAGTCCTGGAGAATATAATGAATTCCCGGGTCATTAAGTCCCACGGAGACTCAATGGTGTGCAAACACTTGAACAGACGATAGAATGATCACTAAGGATAGTGATCAGAAAGGTTTTGGATTGGATAATTACACTACTGAAAAAGTTTATAAATTAAGGCGACTTAAATACAAATTAAGAAAATTAAAAAGCTAAAATATATTAAATAAACGCTATCACTATTTTTACAATGATGTTTTTGTGATTTTATAAAACAAAATAACTTAAATAAACTATTTTAACTAAAACGTAAACTTAAATTATCTAAAAACGTGATTTAAAATAAAACGTAAGTTATTTATAAAAATTACGCGAGTCGCAAGCAAAACGTAAAATTTATGAAATAAAAGTCCTACAAGTGTAAAACAATTTTATTACGTACTATATGACAAAGAAAATTTTAGAAAAAGATTTATATTTTTAGACTTTTATATTTTATTATGATTTAAATACTTTTTAAACTAATTAAATGTTTAAAAATACTAAAACTAGTGAGAAAATCAAACTTTTTATAAAATACTTAATACTAATACGACCTATGAAAAATACAAAAGTGGAAAAGCTAGTTCGAATAAGCTAAAAATAAGCTAAATTGATCGTATAAGCTAATATGACAAAGAGTGGTTATGTATTTGATTGTGCAAGATATGAACGAGACAAGTCCCAAGGGCAACTGGTATCCGGTACACTCTTAACACTCTCCTAAGGGGGAGGTCGCATGTTCGAACCTTGGCCTCCCTTTTGCTTTTTATTTTTTTTTCAATTTTTTTACCAACTTATTAAACACAATGAGATAAGCACTTTTATAACTACAACTCTTTATGAAAACACTAATAAGCACTCGAATAAGCTAAAAATCTCAACAAAGGCAAGAGAAAATGAAATAAGCTCAAGTTTTAAGCTAAGTGACTAATAAGCTTCTAAATAAGCAAGAGCTAACTCGAGAACAAGCTAGATAAATGATAACAAGCTAGAATTACAATCGAATAAGCACGATACTTATAAATAAGCACCGAGCGCTTTCTAAATAAGCACAAATTAGACTAGTATGCACAGACACTCTTCGATAAGGGCCTAAAGAAGCTTGAAAATAAGCATTATAAGCTAATTAAAACTAAACTAGTATTTTTCTAAATTTATTTTAGCAACTATATTTTAATTTCCTAGAAGCTTATGAGCTAAATCTCATTATTAAACCCACAAGAAAATTCCAAAGTTTATTCAAAACGAGCTAATCAAAATTTTGACTTTTAACAACACATGCAGCTTGACTAATTTGAGATTCTAATGATCCTATGTTACTAAATATGTTATATTAAGCTATTGTAGGATGAAATTAGGCTACTATATCAAGTTATAAGCTAATGTGATGAGATTTGCATTGAAAAATCCTAACAAAGGAACTGTTAAGAATGAGATTAAGATTATTTTGACTTTTATGGAAAATGTGCACCTAAGCAAGACTAAATTGACTATATAATAACTAATAAGGATCAAGCAAAAGATATTAACTACTTTTGAGCATTGAGACATAATTAAAAGCATAATCCAAATATCCCTTAAATACTCTAATTAGCAATTTAAACAACCTATTCTTAACCTACTTATGCGTAAATCAAACAGAACATTAAACTCAATCCCTAAGGCTAAAACATCATCAAATCAAGCATTATTATGAACAAATATGATCAAGGGATGAATATGAAAATCGCTTTGAAGGAAATGAATCATACTCACTTGTAATACCACCAAATTTTAGCATAGTGACAAGACTAAACTTAACATAAATAACCAAATCAAAGCCCAATCCAACATTAAGATCACCCCAACTCCATATCAAAACCAAAGAATGATCACAGTTGACTTTTGTTGACCAAAGATCCAAAATTGATCGAAACTTGATTTCGTGCTTATAAAGCTATAATAAGCTTAAACAAGCTTATTTGGAACAAGATAGAGCTACTAGGATCATTGGTTCTAAGACTTTAAAACTAAATTTCTCAACAAGAGTATAAAACTTGGAATCATAAGAGAACTTGGAATTAATACTTAAAAATGATAATGTTGATAAAACACTTTGAGTTTGATACATAGAACCAAGATATTACAACTTTTAAGTTAAGCTAAGACATTTAAGAAAAACGACATAAGGAGAATTTAAAACTAAAAATCTACTACTCTTCTATTTTCTTGCTTCCTTTTAATACCCAAATTTCTTTTCTCTCTTCCAATAGTTCCCATCAAATTCCTCAACCATTGATGCTTTAGAGTGATCTTGGCCATTTGATCTAATTTTGGCGCCAAAACTCTTATCTTCCAAATGGGGTTGAGTGAGAGGGTGAAGAAACATTAAATGTATTTTGTTGTTTAGGTGAGGTGGAGGGACATGGATGGTGATATGTCGAGCGGAGTGAGGGAGCTTGAGTGATTTCGTACATGGTGGGTGAGAAGAAGAAAAGTAGGCGTGAGTTGGTTTGTTTGACCGGATGGGTTGACCGATATTAATGTGGGGGTCCAAAAGATATTTGATGGGGTCCAAAGGAAAGGCAGCCAAAAGGTGCTAAAGGGTCTTAATTAATCAAGGCCTCTTTTGCCATTTTCTCAAAATACAAGGACTATGGTCGCCATTTTGCAAAGTTGCTCTAAAGGACCAAAAGTGACAAGCTTCCATACTACAAGGACAAAACTTGACATTTTCCAATTTTCAAGGGCCATTTCGCCAAATTTCAAACTTGAAGGACTAATTTTGTAATTTCTCAAAACTTTGATATTTTTCACCAAAGGACTATTTTTGACAACTTTTGATTTTAAAAGGACCTTTGGTGATTTATCTTTGAAATTAAGGCTCGTGGACTATATTTGACAAATTTTGAAAGTTGGGGACTGAAATCGCTAATTGTGCAAACTTTGCTCATTTTTCATCCGATTTTAAACATTTTGCATTTGAAACATATAAATGCAATTTTGGAATATTTTAGTATTTTGATGCATTTCGAGCATTTTTAGACGCTTTGCGTCAGATTGACTTAAAATGATGAGTATTTACACACTCATCACTAAGCATAAAACATGTATTTCCATTAAGTCCAAAAAGATCTTTACAGATACGCGGGGTCATACCCCCCGAATTACAAAAATAAATGCACTACGGCAAGCATAGCCCCAACCTGGCAAGAGTGCAACAAGGTATGACCAAAGTACAAAGTAATAAGCTTCACAAATGATTGAAGGGCGGCATAGTCTAAATGCCGCCTGTGGAAAAGGCACTTCAAGCATCCACGGCACGATCAAGAATTTCCGTGTTAAACATGTCATCATGGGTTGCTTCTTCTTCTTCTTCCCCGGTTGGACCAGTGATAGGAGCAGACAGGGTTGGTCCAGGAGGAGTTATAACCATCAAAGGCTCCCCAGACGAAGTGATATGGTGGACAACATTGGAAACTGTCAGGTCAGGATTCCAGAAATCAAACTCCTTACCCTTAAGCTGGCCCACTTCCTTTACCTGTGCCTTCATCCCATCACATATAGCGGAAAGCCCAGCTACTTGACCCTTCAGCTCCGCGTTATCAACGGTCAAAGTAGCTAGTTGCGCATCCTTGGGCATGATCATACCCTCTAGTTGGGCCACACGCTCACGGAGCCTCTTTATCTCCTCCGATTCAGACTCCAAAATGCCCACGCGCTCGCGAAGGCCCCTTGCCTCCGCAGCTTCACTCTCTAACTCCTGCACCATTTCCTTCAAGTTATCAATCCTCTTCGCCCTTCTCTCCAACCTCCTATTCAACTTGGCAATCTGGTTCAACTCGAACTCTAACCTCAGATGAACCTCGGAAGACATACAAACTTGCTGCGCCGCTATCACATTATACTGGTCTAATAACTCCGTGTGAGGCATGTTGCGCAACACAGATAAGTACCCAGGAGTAGAAAGGTTATTCACTAAACTCCGAAGATCCAGGGGTCATCCATTCGGAATTCATTGGTAGGAAGCCATCTGGGGACGTAGATGTTCTTGGCCTCCGCGGTATCAACGGACAAAGACTGATAGAAGTATTCGTCAGAAGCCACGGGGCGGTGAGTAGAGCACTCAGGAGGGGGTGACTCCGCATCAAAACCACCTTCTTGATGCACCTGAGGTGGCTAAGAGGGCCTTGACATTTCAGTGTCCAGATTGTCAAGGGGAACACTGGTCTTGGAGGCAGCATCCGGGTCTGCCTGCTGAAGCGGAGAGGCCTCAGAGGAAGCAATAGTAGTCTCCAGTTGTTTGGGTCCAGAGTCAGACTCATCATGGAGCTTCACAACAGGGACGGGTCCCAAGGTCGTACCTCCTGCATAACCAAACATACTTAGATCTTTCTTTAAAAATAATAATAATAATAATAATAATAATAATAATAATAATAAAATTAATAAAGACAACATAAGAGGAGACTTACCAGCAGCAGTCCCTGAGCCTTGCCCCGGCGCAGAAACACTCCTCTTCTTCTCCGCCTGCTTAGGAGGGGCATGAATCCTCACCCTCTTCTTCCTAGTAGCCTTGGTGGCTTTGGCCGCCTGCACGGAATCCACAATGGTCTCTTGGACCAAGGTGATCAGATTTTCCGAAGGTTCTATGACGCGCCCCGCGGTCTCCTTCTGCAGGGTCTTCTCACCTTCCTGCAGATTTCTCTCTCCGGAGACCACGGCAAACGGATCCGGCTGGTTGATAAATGAGAAAAGATCCATCTCTGCAAATGAAAAATACAAGTGTTAAAAAATAAACAATAACAAGGATAAGACGCGACAAACCCTAGAAAGAAAACCCACCCTCAGTGTCTGACACCATAAAGGTGGGACGCGCTGTTGCATCATCCCAAGCACGGCTAAGGCCCACTACAGACAAGAACGGCTCCGGATATTTCTTGAAAGAAGCACACCTCGTATCAAGAAGGGACAATAGGTCCAAATCCACATCGTCATCCGATGGGGGTAGATCGCGGTCAACTGAAACGTTATCATTCCATGGAATTGATAACGGAAAGACAGTCTCGTCAACCCAGAAGAAGTACTCTTTCTAGTTCTTCACAGAGTCAAGGAGGCAATATGGCACACTGGAACAACTAATGTCTTAGGACCCTTCCGTTTCTCTACGGTCATCCATCCATCCTTCATCCCGGGATAATAAAATTTCCTGAATAAAGCTACGGTGGGAATGCCACCATGGACGCGGACATAAGATCTCAAAATGGCTAACCCTAGCCGCGGCTAAAAGCAGCATAATTGGGACGGTGGATTTGAAAGTACTCTAAGACACCGCACAAGAATTTGGATAGAGGGATTCTGAAGTTACAAGACTCAAAGAATCTAGTATATACACCTACTTTACCCTGGGGAGCATTCCTAATGGTGTCGTCAGGGCCAGGAAGAAGAGGATGTACCGTGTCAGGGATATGATATTTAGAACAAAAAGTATCTAAATCTTGTTGGGACAACTCACACGTAAAATCACTAAGAAGTTTCCTAGCCATGACAAAAAATAGGAGAAGGAAACCTAACCTGAACAAAGAATACGCACGAAAAAGACTTTGGTAGCTTTTTTCTTTTTACTTGGAGACGAAAAGGCAACAGTAACCAAGGAGGTAAAAATGAGGGGTATTTATACCCTCCTAAAAGAAAACTAACCGATCAATCAAACGGTTGAAAAAGCACCACGTCCTCGATCCGTATCCAACGGCTTAGATTCACCTAGATCAACGGATGAGATGGGAGCAGCGAAAACGTCACGCCAGTCAGAAAATACGCGGTCAGAAATGGTTCGCGACTCCCTAGGAACATCTGTAACGCCTATCCGTTACATAAGTGGAATATACAGTCAGCACTGACGAGGAAAGCCCGCGGGACACCCAACCGCGGATTAAAAAAAATGACCTAGTCCAGAAAACTTGTCCTGAGTCAACAAGCATACTAGACTGGGGGACTTGATCGCGTATGATACCCTCGACACTTAGAAGGGTTAGACGTAGACCAGGAACGCAACCCACTAGACCGACTCACTCGAGCATTGTCCATACCCGCAGGCACCACCGGACGGGATGTCAAACCATGGATACGAGACACTTCCTGAGGAAGCCCAACCGCGCCCATACAAGGGGTAAGGAATATCACCTAGGATGGAGGTACTGCCACCACAACCCCTAAAAGTGGAAAGCGGGTAAGTTCCGCCCAAAACCATCATTGCCATGGCAACGAGACAAGCTCGAGTTGACTTACGCCATTTCCACTTGAACCGTCACTCTCATGTCCCGTGACCATGAGAACACGATGTAAAGGTCAACCATATAAATAGGGGTTTCACCAGTGATCAAACGGTAACACACACTCACTCCCTCTCTAGAACTTACTTTATCTCTCTAAACCCCTACTTACTCTCATGCCAGAGGTTGACCGCGAAACCCCCCTTCCGCGGTGAGACTAACGGTGTGTACTTTCTTAGCAGCTTTTAGCCGAGATTCACACTTAGTACAAGATCTATTCCTCAAGGAGTTAGCATACACTAATCTCTGCAGGAGAGAGCCCAGATTTGTATTAACAATTGCTAGCCGGGTTGCACTAACAATCTCCTTTGTTTGATAATCTAAGCTATATATGACAATTTTACAACGAAAATATGTGTATATACACACCCTCAGAGCATAAAATCTCTAGGTCACTTTGGTGGACAAAGACAAAATGACGAGAAAGAGGGAATTTCATACACGTCTTGAAAAACTTAAAGGGTGTCATATTTACTTAATTAAAATATTTGAATACATAATGTGCTATGGCTATGAGAAACTTAGTAATTATATATATTATTTCCTTAACTTTAAACGACTTCTTCAACTATTCATATATATTTTATGTGAAATGATTTACACATTTTCACTTTTTATTTGCATACTTTAATGCGTGCATTAAACAGTTATATTTTAAGTATAATTTGCTTTAATTTCGTGTACATTAAAGTGTCCCAATAAAAATTAAAAGTGTGCAAATCGCTTCCAATATGTTATACCATGTAGTTTCAATGGAAAACAACATATCTTTAATATGCATGTTGACTAACATACCCCATAAATAAGTGATGGCTTCCTCAAGTTTCAATCTTAAAAGGTCATCATGATCTTAATATTATCCATTCCACTTATCAAAACTTTATTTAATTTTAGTTGGGTTATGTCTCTAGCTATATGAGTTACTTGGGGCACGATAAATGGGCATGTTCCTTTGGAGTGGACAAACTACCACCTCTTAAGTATTGTGCTTTTAAATGTGAACACAATTATTAAAAGATTGGTATCCATGTGCAACGTCAGCACATCAAAAGAACTCGATAGATTAACAGTGAATTATATAGTCTTGCAAGTATGTCGATTCTCCCGTTTAAGCAAATAAGTGTCTGGCTCATGGCGCGATTAGTGGTGTGGTGACGCAACGTCATAACAAGGAAAATTTTCCTATAACATATTTGTACCAAGTACTTTAAATAAAACATAATCCACAATTAAATTAGGAAAAATTATTAAAAAAAAGTCATATTTCACCTTTTTCTTTACAATATGCATGATTGTATTTTGCAAAAAAACTCAATAATGGTCATCCCCTTGGTAGCACCCTGGAGGCCTGGACAAACAACACGTGCGACGACTTGTCCAACCAAAAGACGACACTTTCTTTTTTGGTGGTATTTTTTTTTCTTGGTTGTGTGGGTGTTGGTGTGTGTGTGTGTGGGGGGTATGTTTTAGTCGCACCACAGAAGTGCGATGGGTGTGTTTTCTGAAGCTCAGTTAGCTTTAGTTTGACAAGAGACTTTAGGGTTCAAGCAATTTTCTAGGTTAAGATTTGAAAAAGTTTAATGTGTAAACTTGATAGAGTTTAATGCTTATATCTTGTTGAGATTTGGTTAAAGATTGTATGAGTGATATAGCGTTATATATCAAAGAGTTATGTTCCTTAGTTTAGATAGGAAAGAAGAGAAGATGCAAAAGGGAGGGGGTCTGAAACAGAAGAGGAAAGAAGTGATAATAGCTTTCTTTTTTGTGTTTCTGAGTTGGAAAGAAAGGAAAGAGGAATATAACTTTTTTGTGTTCCGAGTCGGAAAGAAAGGAAAAGAAAGTTAGTAATTTTACTATTTTACCCTTCGCTAGAATATAAATACAATTTTTTTTAATGATCATCCAACCAATAATATTACTTGAAACCATAACAAATATATCTTCCAAGTAAAACCAAAAACATGTTCCAAATCATAAGAAACAATATTAAAAGTTCCGCAACAAAGAAAATGATGATAGTCTAAGAAAAAGATTATAGTCCAATAGAAAGAATCTGATAACTTAATAAAAATGTAAATGCAGCTGAACGCATTTACCACATCAAATGCAGCTTTGTATACTTGTGGTTCAGATTTGTGATCCACTATTTACATCACAAACAAAAACTAAATCACATATATAAGCAAACAAGGCCATGCATCAACAAAGATAAACAACATATTGTTCTTTTTCATTGATTGATAAACGAATTTCACAATTTGCAAGAACTTAATCCCTACCACAGATGCAACTAACAAACAACACGTAGAATCATTAAATATATACTGCTGAACATCATCTGTATTTCCCGTCGCCTTCATTACAAAGTACAATCAAACATCCAAAGCAATTAATAAACTAACAACTATTACAGTTATCCAGGATCAATCAACGTAACCGATCATGCATATTCCTTATTAACACATAACATCTGTTTCGCAATGACTGTTTAAGGGCATTTACTGTTTAAAATACTAATATGTTTAACCAAGACAAGCTTGTATAAGTTGATAATATACATGTGGGTTGTCATACAGTAGCATGCTGTATGTATACTAAAAAGGATTTACAATGGTTTTTTTCTTAAAAAAATACAATAGCATTCTTAACAAAATCATGAACTAAATTGTTAAGAATAGCTATATAAAAAGAAATCAACAGTTCTATACAACTTATGTACACGCAATCTAAGGTGTCGTTTGTTTTTTCAGAGCTTTTACCTCTTCATCTGCAAACCATGTCTGCAGAAGAAGAGGTACATTTAAACTCTTCATCTGCAAGAAGAAGACCGTTTGTTTTTTGTGCTATTGAAGTACTTCTTTCATTTTTCCTCTTATGTCTGCATTGGTGTAGAGGAAAGAAGTGGAAAAAAGACCTAAATTATGTCTGCATTGGTGAAGAGGAAATAAGTGATTATATCCTCTTATGTCTGAAAAAAAACAAACGGTCTTCAAAGATAATGTCTGCGCGCCTGCAGACAAAAGAGGAAAAAGAACTCTTATTTGAAAAAACAAACAAGGCCTAAATGAGTAAACAACACCATTAAATATTACAATTAAATTACAGTTGTTGTTCGCATGTTTCATATTAAAACTGATGATGTACTTGAGTGGTAAAATACTCGACTCTTCACTTTTCATAATTACTTTGCGAAATAAACTACTACTAGTACACTACTATAAATCAAGTATTAAAAAACACATGATTAACATGCATGTAAAAGAAATAATGCTAGGATTGTTGCCTGTAGATGATATGGATAGTTTGCACGTGAGTTTTGAAGCTGCTACACTTAAAAAAAATTAAGAAGGCCCATAATATACTTCTTTTCAAATCATCCCAACTTTAGGAAGAAGATTTGGAGAGGGAATTAGGCATGATTTACCTTCCATGTATTTTCTCTTCTCTCTTAAAAAAATCTCTGGAACATGAATATTTTTCTATTTCTCCTCTTCTTCTTTCCACTTCTTTACCCTTCTTTCCAAAAATAATCTCGGGTACTGAGAATGTTGAACAAAACTTCCAAACTTAAGCATTTAAAAATTTTTAAGTAAATATGAGTAAGTTTAAGGTGCGACTTCTTTCGAGTGAAATTTAACGGAATGTGCTCCTCCCTCAAAATACGAATTATTGTGGTTTAGTGGAGCATGTGCGCAAAAAGTTTAACTTCGACTTACATCAAATGAATAAAACAGGCATAACTTACATCAACTTGTTAATAGGAACAAGAACGTGTTTATAGCCGTAGCGATATAAACAAGAATACTCATCCGAGCCGCAGATCTTTTTCTGGTTTTAACCCGTTTGAAAGTCGAGAAATTCACTATCAAATTATTCAAAATATTTCATACCATTCTGAATATTCTAAGAGACACGAATACGAATATAAAACCAAGAAAAATGTCCCAAAAATTTCTACATCCAATATAGAGAACACCATTCCAAATTTTGGTACGTGATGAATCTTATACGCTCAGTTCTCGAGTTGAAATGGAAGAGGAAAGTAAAGGAAATGAAAAGTTTTTTGTGTTCTTGAGTCTTTTTTAAAGGAGGAAAGGGATATGGAAATGAAATAGGGATGAAGATTTGTTAAGCAAATCTTCCTCCCACTTTTGGGAGGAAAGAAACAGAACCGTGTGTTGTATAAAGACTAATATACCCTTTTTAAAACATTTGACATTAACAATTAAAGTGCATATATGTAATTTGACCAAGTTATTTTCATTTTCTTCTCACTCAAGAACATGATTATGATTACTTTCCTTTTCCTTTCCTCTATCTCAAGAACATAACAACTAACATTTATTTTCCTTTTCTCTTTCTTTTCCCTTTCTTATTCTTTTCCATTTCCCTTCCCTAAAAACTCGAGAACTGAGCGATAGAGACGTTATAAAATGAAGATGATATTGATGATGAGAATGAGTATGATGAAAACGAAATTAATGATTTTTTTTAATGATTTTACATTTGAAAATAAAGATATGTTTTGTGAGAAAACCAATGTTTTTGAAACTTAAAAAAATGATACTTTTATGTACATACTTGATTTACCTCTGACACTCGTTTTTTAGTGCAAACAAAGAATGTATGGGTATGTTTGGCACGGAACGGTGTGGAGCTTTTTTAGAGTGGTGAGTAATGAGCATTTTGGTTTTTAGTAGTCTTTGGCAAAGGAACGGTGAGCTTTGCTATTTTTTAAAAATGTTTATTTTTCTAATATTTTCTAAGAAGCGGTGAGCTGTGATTACTGCTCACAGGTCACTGCTACTGCTTACTGCTACTTTTAACAAACACACCATATAAATCATCTACGATTATAAAAATAAAAGATATTTTATTTTGTAACAAACAACCATTAAAGTTGGCTATTCTTTTAATCGAATAGTGACGGCAAGATTATTCTTAGGCATAACTATTGGTTCTTCGATGCAGCTTTCTCATTTATTTTGTGCAGATGATGCTGTTTTTGTAAGAGAATGGAAAGAGTCGAATCTCTCTACTATTGTTCATGTATTGAAAATTTGAAATGCTTCTATCTTGCTTCAGGTCTAAGATTAAATATTCACAAGAGTAAATTGATGGGATAGGTGTGGATGCAGGAGAAGTTGTTCGTGCAGCTAAGGTTTTTGGATGTTCTACATTTTCAACCCCGTTTAATTATCTTGGTGTTATGGTGGGAGGGATGACGTCAAGATTACACACATGGGATGAAGTTATTTGTAAGATATCTTCTCGTTTTTCTAGATGGAAACTTAAAACATTATCAATCGATGGGAGGTTGACTCTTATATAGTATGTTCTTGGTTCGTTACCATTATATCATATGTCAATCTATAAGGTGCCAAAGGGAGTGCTGAAACTTATGGAGTCTATTCGTAGGAAAAAATTTAATGGGTTCGAGGGTAATGAAAGAAAATTTATGTGGATGTGTTGGGACAAAGTGTTGGCTTCAAAGAAGAAGGGTAGTCTTGGTGTTTCTAGTTTTTTGCGTTGAATAGAGCACTTCTGTTCAAATGGGTGTGGAGATTTGTAACTCAAAGATCTTCTCTATGGTCTCGGTTTATTAAATCCATTTATGGTGAGAGTGGTTTTTTTTTATCGAGATATTCCGACATCAAGGCATTCAATCTGGTTAGATATTCTTAAAGAAGTGGTGATCCTAAAAAACAAAGCGATAAATTTAATGACGTATTGCAGGAAAAAAGTGGGGAATGGAGCGGATGCTATATTTTGGGATGAGGTTTGGATTGGAGATCAACCATTGAAGATTCAATTCCCTAGAATGTATGCTTTGGAATTGAGAAAGAAAAATTCAATTGCAGATAAGATGAGCTATCCAAATATTGTCGATACTTTTCGTTGCTTACCAATAAAAGGGGCAGAAGGTGAGCAACATATTGAGATATGCAATCGGCTGAATGTGGTTCAGTTGTCCCAAATGCGTGATCGGTGGGTTTGGTCTCTTGTGGGCACGGGTGAATTTTCGGTTAAGTCAGTTAGAATCTTGTTGATGATACATTGTTACATTCATATGCTTCTCCGACTAGATGGCTAAAGATGATTCCAATTAAAGTTAATGTTTTTGTGTGGAGAGTTTGAATGGATAATTTACCAACTAGATTGAATTTGTCTCTTAAAGGTATGGAGATACCTTATATATTATGTCCCATTTGTGATGCTGCGGTTGAGTCGACTTCTCATATTCTATTTTCGTGTCCTATGGCACGTGATGTCTTATGCAAGGTGACGAGGTGGTGGGATTTGGATACTCCAATCATGCTTTCGTATGAGGAGTGGTTGTCTTGGTTATCTGATCTTCATATTCATAAGCAAGATAAGATTGTTTTGGAAGGAGTATTTTATGTCACGTGGTGGCAAATTTGGAGATTTCGAAACAAGTCGCTATTTGGCTCGAGTTCTCCAAGAAAGGCGATAACTTTTATGAGATAGTTACTTTAGCTTATACATGGTGCTCTAATAGATGTAAATCCAATATCAGTTAGGTAAATTCGATGCGAAATCCTATGCTTGCTATTTTTTAATGTGTTTCCTTCTAGTATCTTGCTAGAAGTGTAAAAAAAAGCTATGGTAAATGGTTATGAATTTAAAACACGAAAAATAGATAAATGGAAGTATTGATGTAATATGTGTTGATAAAAATGTGAGTGGAAAATAATGTTAAGTAGGGTCAATAATCGTTTTCAAATTGGCATTGTATGTATAGAGGGCAAATTTATTTAAATACTCTACTCGCTCAAAGTGTGTATTTTTTCTAGACAAAAAAAGTGGCTTCACTAAATGTTTCAAACGATGTAAGCGACTTGTCCCCCACCTTTTAAATGTTAACAAGTGTCACATGCAAGTACAATAATGTTGACGAGTGTCCCCAATTGACTTAGGCGACTTGAGCTACTTGGGCGACTTATACTTGCATGAGGACACCTGTTAACATTTAAAAGGTGTGGGACAAAACGCTCAAGTCGCCTGAGGCATTTAAGGAAGTCACTTTTTTCTATTTAGAAAAAGTACAGATTTTAAGCGAGTAGGACATTTAGAGAATTTGCTCTTATTTATATTCATACTTGTTCCAAAACACAAATACATCGAAACGCTACCTCGATGTTATTTGGTAGCATTGTCACAACCACCACTACATCACCACCATGTCAAAACCACCAACTATATATGAAAACCACCACTGTCACAACCACATCATAGCCACCACCGTACCGCACCTGTCACAGGCACCACCGTTCCGTATGCAACTCACCACTAAGGACCATACCTGTCACAACCATCACCACCGTCACCCAAAAAAAAGAGAGAAATTTATGGGTTTATGTGAAATGGGGAGGGAGGTAGTTGATGCGTTT
Source organism: Chrysanthemum lavandulifolium (assembly GCA_022545495.1). Lineage (NCBI taxonomy): Eukaryota > Viridiplantae > Streptophyta > Magnoliopsida > Asterales > Asteraceae > Chrysanthemum > Chrysanthemum lavandulifolium. Next base: position 184,401,579 of record CM040239.1, on the reverse strand, counting down.
AATGTAAGTGTAGTTAGGGCTGTAAACGAATCGGACGAACACGAACGAAGTATTGTTTATGTTCGTTCATTTAGTTTTAACATGACAAATAAACGGATGAATTTTCTTATTCATGTTCGTTTATTAAGAAAATAAGTTGTTCATGTTTGTTTATGTTAGTTAATTAAGACACTAAACGAACCTTAATCAAACATAAATGAACGTAGAAAAACAAACATAAACTCTATTAAATTATGCATAATATTTTATTTTAGACTAAAATACACCGTTGGTCCCTAAACTTGTACCAAAGCATCATGATGGGACAAAACTCGGCCTTTTCATCGCCACAGGTCCAAAACATGACCTTTAAATGCCAAATTAGTCATTTGACAAAGTCAAAGTCTGATTTTTGTTTTGTAGTCGAGGGTATTTTAGTCCATACACATTTATAATTTTATAACAAATTTATATTTTAGCCCTTCATCTTTCATCCTCGTCATCATCTCCCCAAATCATTCATCTTCCCAATTTTTGACCCGTTCGCTTATGAAATGACCCATTCATGTTAGTCAATCTCGGCACGCCATTCCAAAGAGAGGATGAAATAAACACACTTAAGTGTTTATTAAGAATTATTTTTGTGAACACACTTAAGTGTTTATTAAGAATTATTTAATACGAAAACAAATAGTAACTCAAACTTCAAACACAAAAGACTCACTCCATATCACAATCCATATTAGATTCAAATGGGTAAAATAGGTCTATTAAGGGCATATAACAAGCATCATAAAAGAACCCGTAAACGTTCAATAAATACTACAAATTAAGTTTCTGCAACGAATACTACAGGATATTTGATTTCATTCTGTCTCATTTCATACCAAGATTATGCTACTTAATACTGAATGCGGATTCTCTAGTAAACGTAAACCATCAACTAATTGCCTTTAAATTTCCTTTGTAATTGGTCTTTAACTCTTTAATGAGCCTATGATATGTGGGTCACCAATGTTTATTTACATATTACCTGAGTTCATTTACTGCTCTTAGCAAATATATACATCATACAGATACCAGAGTACATTTTGTAGCACCTAGTATCTTCAAATTATATCGCCTATTATGACTATGTACGATACTTACAAAAGAGTGTTTGCATGAGCCTTAAAACATTGCATACAATATAGCCTTCATATGCCAAGTTTACTATTTATATCCGATTTTTGCGAAATTAGATGGTGTTTGGCATTGCATTAACATAATGATTTCGTAAGATCTTGTTTAGATGCAATTCTAGTATTCTGCTATTGGCAAATTTTAATTATAAAAAGACTTGGAAGTATTTATGATTGCTCAATATAACTACTTATCAAATACGCAGTTTAAATTAGCATCACAAACACTCTCAAAACGCAATAAGTAGTTAAACATGCAATCCCAAACACTCCTCATATAATGACCCTGAATAATAAGATAACACACTTATCAGTTTTGTTGCAGCTACTCCTAAGCTCATTACATGACACCCGACTAATTAAATGATTAGAACCAGCTTACATATACCAAAACACTAGAAACTTAATAAACACTTAAGTTTGAAATATTAAGAATTATTTTCAAACTTAAGTGTGTTTATTTCATCCTCTCTTTGGAATGGCGTGCCGAGATTGACTAACATGAATGGGTCATTTCATAAGTGAACGGGTCAAAAATTGGGGAGATGAATAATTTGGGGAAATGAATGATTGGGGAGATGATGACGAGGATGAAAGATGAATGGCTAAAATATAAATGTGTTATAAAAGTATAAATATGTATGGACTAGAATACCTTCGACTACAAAACAAAAATCAGACTTTGACTTTGTCAAAGGACTAATTTGGCATTTAAAGGCCATGTTTTGGACCTGTGGCGATGAAAAGGCCGAGTTTTGTCCCATCATGATGCTTTGGTACAAGTTTTGGGACCAACGGTGTATTTTAGTCTTTATTTTATAAGTGTTGTTTTATTTAAAAAAAAAACAATTGTAAAAGTATACAATTAAAAGATATGATATATGTAACACCCCCAAAATTATCGCAGCGGAAGATTATGTCACTGGGGTATTACTTCATAGTTCACAGAACAAGTTACAGAAAACGACTCTAAATGAGACGTTTTGAAATAAATTATCATTCGATTAAAATATCAGAGTTTACAAACTGGTCCCACAAGTTTGTAGAATCATAAAAAGTACAACATAAAAGTTGTAATGTTTTTCGAATGATAATATATGCATCGTCTCCAAAATATTTTCCGTGCGCCTTCTCATGCCATGCCAACTAATTCCTTTCGAACCTGAGATAACATGCTAAAAAGTGTCAACACAAAGGTTGAGTGAGTTCATAGGTTTGTAAGCAAAACAGTTGATCACAAGATATCAAGTTTATGAAAGTAGTGGGCTACGTTGTTATACGCCCATAGTGTGTTTGATTGCCTAACCGGTCAATACTAACGATAGAAACCACATAGGTTTGAAAACAGTAGTGGACAATATAGTTTGTAGTATAATTGCAATGTGTACAATTATCTTCTTGATAGTTATTATTGCTCTAAGCTCATGGCACTCACAACTGACTGTTGTATATATATCACCGGACGATATATGCAGTAAATAACTTGCCCCGGGTAGGTATTTTGCCCTTTACCTAAATAACCTCAAATATAGTGCGCCTTGTTATTTCCGATAACAAATACGGGTTCGTCAATTCCGATAGGCCTATCCACAATATTTGCGCTCACTCCCAGTGATTAGTGGTCCATGATGTTGGGGACTTTTGGCATAAACAACTTAGGCATGCAATAATACAGTCAAGGCATTCATTTTGCAAATGATTGTCCATAATAAAGCATTTTAGCATGTAGGAAAAGCAGTAGCATGTATCTCCCCCAAAAGAGTTTATAAAATAGTTAAACAAAAGTCGGGCTATGAAACTCACCGTAGTGATCAACAATGAGTGTAACGATATAATGTTTATCAACGGTAGAGTATGACAAGATCACGATCTTTAACGATTACCTACGAAAGCATAGTAATCGCGCTTTTAGCATAGTGTACGATATAAGTGTACAAGTATATGTAGTTTGTTGGCTTTCAATATGATGTTGTACATGAATCCTTAAGTTAAAGTATCCTTAAGTTTTGTTTGGCTTATAGCCCTTTATAAATAACCTCGCACCATCGCTCGGGCTATCAAAATCAAGAGGTCGTGTAGTGAACGATGAGGAGCCAGACACTTTAATTCGTAAATCCACAACTCGTTGATACGCCACCCCGAAGAGGCCTCTTATGATAATGAAATTCCTTACTATTATTGTACTTGTCATTTATAAGTGAAGTATTTGACGAGACAAATGTTATATAAAACATGTGTCGTGTTTCATCAAAGACTATTGTTGAACTTGTGTGATAGTGTTATGAGTTGTGTGTCGTGAAGTATTTTAACATGGCATATGGTCATTTACTTAGTTTGTCAAAGTCTAGCAAAGTCTAACCCAATGAACCAAGTTTTAAAACAAGTTTCGGGTCATTAAGCCCAAACTAGTCATATGGCTAAGTTATGGTTAAGCAACTTGAGACAACAATAAGGCCATACCGAATGGCTATTTTAAGTCAAAATACCTTGAGACATCAGCCTTGGCTTAACCTTGGCTTTGTTTTGGCCTCAAAGAATCAAAATACACTAAGGTTTCTTAGCCATGGTTGTTTTCCGTATACAACAGTCCGTTAGTTTTTGTAGTTTTTAGGATTTGTCGCTCACTTTCGCTTATGTGCCCTCGTGTTTTGTAGAAAACGTCATTCGAGCAACTTCGTTTTACACTTTTGCCGATTCGACCGTAAAAGGGTTAAAACCTCGTTTAAAATCGTTTCAAAGAACTTTTGTTCCAAAGACTATATTTACCTCTAGTAACACTTAACTAGGCATAACTTTTAACCTCAAGTCCTTTTTAAGTGATTCAAAAGCCCAAGTTTTAGTTTTTACTTCCTCCAACAGATTCTCAAGTTTAATCAAGTCCAAAGTCCAAATTTTACTTATATCAATTGTCTAATAACAAGTAATTACTTATATTTCATTGCAGAAAGTTTGGCTGCACATTCAGTCCTGCAAAAATGACCATAAGTTGAGTTCTACAACTTGTTTTGACGTTTTGACGTGCGGATTTTGCCAAAGTTCAAGTTTAGGTCTTGGCTATATTTCATAAAACTGAGTCGACTTCCAGAAATGACCATAACCATGGACTTTTCTTAAATGAAATCTGGTGTGCAGATTTTGACATGTTTTGCCATTTTGGCTCTCATTTACTCATCGGGATGAGTTATGAGGTGTGCCACCCGGCGAAACGACCATAAGACATAGCTCTACAAGAATATATTACTGAATTAATCTCAAAGTTTACTGAGATGATCAGTTTAATCAATCTTTGGGACTGCTTGCGTAATCTGTGTTCATAAAACCTACCTAAGGCTTGCTCTAGCTTCTTTTCATATTACAAACTTCATGTACAACATCAATCATGCCCTATTACATATACTACTTATATCAAATTACATCCAATAATTATAGAGATTATTACTGTTGAGTTTATGATATATAAATACAATAAAACATAAAGACATCAAGAGTACACAATGGAAGACTTAACGATCATAACAAATAAATAATTAACGAAAGTATGCGTAACGCACTCTTGCGAATGTCGATCTCTAGATCAAACCAAAGAAGTGGTTTAAAGAGTTGTCCTCACCGCTCTACAACTCAAACCAAATGGTGTAAGAATAGTGTCTTACAACCACGCTCTTGTACACACGAATTAACCAACGAATCAAGCGATTGCTAGATCTAACACAAGTCCTCGTTATATGACAAAACAAACCAAACTCCCTAACAAGGGGTGTTCGCCGATTATTGCAAGAAAAAGAGGAGAGGAAAGAACTAGGGTAATTCAATGCACAAAGATATGAATAAAACCCTAGAACCTAGCCTTGCTTATATAGTGAATGGAATTCTTGAAAAACAAGTTAGGGATTAGGCTTGGATCAAGCCCCTTGTCCGGCTATACAACAAGCCCAAGAGAAACCCATAACTTTTTCATTTCAAGATTTTCCATTACTAGTCCTTCCACTTTTCATTTAACTGTCGTTAGTCATTTTCCGTTAAATACTTAACGATCGTTAAACGGACTTAATGTGCAATAATTAATCGTAAACATAAACATTAATTATTAACTTTAATTCTCATTCGCTAATGTGTGCAATCCGTGGTCACGAGTTCGAATCCGGACATTCACATGTTTGTAAATATATACATTTCCAACACCCCACTGGATATGTTTACAAAACGTGAAATGACATTGGTTAGCGTCTAGCAACACGCCAATGGCCCCTGTACAACTCGTGTATGGTTTTCTCGAGAAAACCAAGTTTTGATGATTCATCATCATATTCATCCTTTGTTTCTAATACCATGTTAATAAGAATATGGATCTCACTCATTTCTTAATTAATTATTCTGCTTTCTTGCTTTATGTGATTGATAAAGATTACCAATTCTTCCGAACATATTCCGAAGACCTTGGGCATGGCCATGCAAACATCTTAACAACCCTACGAGGGCCCAACAAGATTATACTTCAAAATAAATTTTAAGAAAACAAATCCTATTTTGACTACAAGCAAGATTCATAAATTTCGCAACACTTCGAAAACAACCCTTATAACTACCGCCACGATAGCGTTAGATTGCTTCACAAAATGCACTACATCCATGACATATCTCTTGTATCTCAAGTCGAGGATAAATATTCATGATATACTTAATGACTAAGATCCATAAAGTATCATCATGTGGGTGGATAAGTCCTATACTCAATTCATTGAACATCATCTGAAATTAGTCATGCTACGCATCAATATACTTTCAAGTATATTCTAACTAATACTTAGATTTGTCTTAATTCAATATCATTCCCATGTTATTGATCGACAATGGACTATTTAGAATAACTTAAGTTATTCAAGGATTTAAACATGCAAATACAGGATAACATCATAATAAATGAATAATAAACGTAACAAAATACTTTATTTCATTTGAATAATAATGTTTACAATATCCTTTATCCAAATACTAAATAGATCAACGATGATAATTCTTAGTTAATGAATTTTGCCTCAAGTCATGATAATCATACTTGTTGACGGCATAATTTCAACTAACTTTGATCTATAGGAATTTTGAGAATACTTATTTCAAGAATTCAATAAGTGAATTTCTTGTATATGTTTACACATATCTTGATATTGTCATATCATTCCATAAGGTGCGTGATAACATGAACCACCCTTTTATGACAATCATCCTTCAACACTTAAAGTTTAAAGTATTATTTATTCTTTAATGTATAATGCAACTATGCTCTTAATTGAGCATAACTAGTCGACATGGTCATCACCAACGATACCATGACTAGAATTGAGTGTCATCTCAATTATACCAGCATCATTGTGTACAACAATATGCTCTTTAAACATCCGTAAACTTCAATGCTTATAGTGTAATGTTGGTGCCTACCAAACTCAAGTTTGTTGGCAATGACAATTATGAAATAATTGCCATATTTTCGTCCATAGAATCTAGGAGCATATCCAGACTATGAAATGAGATTCTAAATCCAAACATATTCCTTTTAAAATATTTATTACACTAACAACTTTCAATGTTGTCAAATCATCTTGTAACCAAGCATGACACAACAATCTTATACACAACATGATGTACATGATGAATCTTCAAGTTAAACTTTAAGATCTCATTCATATTATATCTTGTTAAAGATATGTATTTATCATGTTTTATTAGACTCATTTATTTTACCGCATATGTTTATAAACATATATTCCAAGGTTGTATGTCTTATTTCCAAATCTTACAAACAAAGTTTCATTCCCAATTAAAACTTAATTTAGGTGGAATGTAGTTGCCATACAACATATAAGATTTAAGAAAATAATACTCCCACTAGCTTTCGTGAATACTTATGAGCTATCTTATTTTAATTTATTAAATCAAACATTGATTTAATATTAAACATAATAATCATCTCATAGATGCATGCATATATCCATTCATGGATTATTGCGCTTTGTACATTTCAAAGATTATTTGAATTCATAAAACTACTTTGTATTACTTATCGTCCTCAAAAAGTAATTCCACAACAAAGAGTTTTGATATTCATTGTCAAAATTTCATATCAATGAAACTAAGTATGACAATTATAATCTTTATACTTTTATTTAATGTATCTAGAAAAGAATATTCAATCATAGTTAATAGCTTAAATATGATTAATATTATTATCACTATACATGCATTAAATATGTGTACAATATTGTCCATATAATTTCTACATAAAGATTTAAACCACTAGGGTTTCCATTCTTTGAAGAAAATCATCTTCTTTTAGATAAACCAAGTATCTAAAATTGATTATATTTATGGACAAGATCTCAACATTCATAGTATGATTGATTTACCACAATTCAACATTTGGTAAATTCATCATTATGATTAACAGAGCTTACCATGATCCCAGAACTCATAATCCTCAAAGATATTAAATATCCGAGATATCCTTACGGATCTATGAATGACAATTCCATCATTTTTTAGGTCTATCATTTACATGTTTAGCCTCATCATGATATTTGCTAGTGCATTTTAGAAGATTATGTATTTTGTAATTCAATCTTTCAAGATCTAAACAAAACTCCCACTTGCATTTAACAATTTAAAGATTACCTTTAAATAGTTTATCAAGTAGACAACAATACATTGTTCTCTTTTGGGATATTACAAAAAACATTGACAGCTTCCTAACATTAGTTTGTTACAACTCACTCTATAAGTAGTTTAACAAATTCAGAACTTCATTTATAAGACTTAATGTGATTCATCACATTCCATAAACAAATGGTGTCTTATCAATCTTCTAGGTTGGAGTCTTATTGAGTATATTCAATCTATACTCAATCTTCTAACCTTGATAACATGTGGAAGAAACTATAGTTATCTTTAATCAAACATGCCAATAGATTTTGATTCTTCTAACTGAACATACCATAAAACTATAGTATTTCATTAGAATTAATATTGTAAGATAATCTAACAATATTTAAGATAACCATCTACTCTTTGGCTCATCTATTTACCAACAAAGTAAAACTTAATGGTACAATAGAATTACCAAGTCATTTGCATGTATTATAACACAAGTATTTTTGACCAAGTCAAAAGGCATATCAGTTATAATCCCACTATACGTTATAAGTCATTGATCACCTCATTGACTTCATGCATATGTCTTAAAACATAGCAAGTTAACGTCTTACTTTATATTGTAAGTCTTGTATTAAAAGACTTCATGTTTGTGACTTTACAAAATCATAAACATTTGTAATTAAAGTAATTATGAACACCACCTCAGGTTTCAATTAATATTTCAAGTTAATATTTACTACATATATTTAAGTCATTCAACGAATACTTAAATTCAAAGTAGTATTAGATTACTTCATTTAATTATGTCATTCCATGAAAAATTCAACGTGAAGAAACGCAAAATCATCCATGCTCGCTCTCACGACACGTGGATATTTTACCTGGGCTATAATCTAGTTCACGCTCACGTAACATAAATTGTAACTACAAGTGTTTCTTAAATATTGAATGACATAAATATTGAAAATAAAGTAGTCTTTGTTATCATCTTGACACATATTCTTAATAAGGCAATCATACATATTTAAATGTATAATTCCTATTGAACGTTACTCACTTACCTTGCGGTCAATAGAATCATATTTATATGTGTTGTACCTGCACACAATAAAGATTTCTCCCACTTGTGCATGGAACAACATCATGTAGCGATAAACAACACGATACACGCTCGCTTATTTGATTAATATGATTTGTGTCATAGCTATAACTAGTAGATGTAGGACTATATTGATTAGTAAGGAAACGCACATGACAATCCTTGAAAACCATAAGTGCCTACAATTGGAAAGTAATTATCTTTGAAGATAATCTGGTTACTACACAGAAATAAGGCTTGTAGCTCTCACCGAATTAGAAATCATTAAAACAACTTCTTATTCAAGAATGCAACACAATTGCTCCCACCGAATCGACAACATTGTAAGTGTTGCATAACCGCTTAAAACAACTTGCTTGCTTTTTACTTTCCTACACCTTTAAAGAACCATACGTAATCATTACTAAGGTACTAAAAGGTGTATTCTACTCTATGAATGATGGGTTATCCATCAACGTTATTAACTTGAAAATTGGGTATGCAATTTCTTCCTTATGAGCCTACCATGCCATACTTGGTATGTAGTACCTTTAAAGGCTAAAGCAAAACAACTAGATAAAATATGCTAGTTTGCCTTTTACCAATTTTCGCGGTAATTAGTCTAGCTTTAATTTAGTAACTCACATACATATTTTCCGCTTAACCAACATTCATGTTGTTACAAAAGGATTCATTCACCAAATGAAGGTAATGAAATCTTTATGGAAAATAAGATGTGCAATTCATTGCTAAGAGTTACATTAGAATTTAGACAATTCAAATGTTCCTATTATACCTTTCTCATTCATGAAAAGGAATAGGATTGAGTCTCATGCTTCTCCCATGGAAAAGAGACTTCGTTTGTCTTTTCGGTAAATTATTCTCGATCAAACATTTGTTTGAAAGCGAAATGGAACAATTTATCGATCAAAGACTAAACTTCGCTTCTGGTTAAATGTTGCAATTATACATTCAAAAGAATTACAAAATTCAATTTTAGTATTTTCGATAATTAACCTTTTCAAGAAAATTAAACACCCATGGTTCATAAACATATAACCATTTAATTTTCATCGAAAACTAGGATCCAAATTGTCATAATCTCATCACGCCGCTTGATCCGCTAGTAATGAACCTTATACAAAGTGGTAGAGCTTGTGCTCAATTGCCAATTTCAATTGCAATTCCTAGATTTATGGTATTTACATATAGCCAATTTCAATTGCCATGTAAACATGTTTTACCCAATCTTATACCTTGAGTTGTCAGTTCTCACTACAAAACTCAATTAAGTTGTCCAACTTAAGAAACTGCAAAATCGTCCATGCCCGTTCTCATGACACGTGGACATTTTACCCTTTGATTACGATCTAAGTCACAATCTCACGCAAATAAAAGGTAATCTTAGGTGTTTTCGTTTCGTTGGATGGCATATAACTTAAATTAAAGGGTAATAATTTTGATGTCAAATCAAATATGTACAAAGATGTCATGCATTCATCTTCGTAACATAGGTTTTATTAAAACATTTATATCTTGTTTTAATGTTTAAGCTTTTCATCATCAAACTTTAATTGAGGTATGTTGGAAAATTGGTTGGCAAAAGTGACTTTTGACCAACTTTGGACACAATTATCTATATGTATGTGTCACATATATGAGTAATAGTTTGTAGGTTCGTCTCCTCGAAGAGAGCTTCGCAATAAGCCTTTATATGTCCAAAATAGAGTTGATGTGAATGAGATGTCGGGTCTCAAAGTTAGGCATTCGGTACCATGCCTAAAGAGGAAAAATAGTTTATTTTCAATCCCACATCGGTGGGATGAGTAAACTTAGAGGGAGTCTATTGTGTATAAATAGAGGCCCTAATTCCACAAGTTTTTCACACATCAAATCAATAGTTATTATTGATGTCCAACATATGGAATATGCATCTCTTAAGATGAAATTCTGGCGGTTTAGTTAAGTCCGACAAGACAACTTCTTGTTTTGGTTTGTACCACAGGAAGCAGACGAACTGTTTTAAGGGAAGCGTGTCAAACACGTGCCTCGGCTTTTAGTGCTTCTTTGTTGATCTTTATTTGGTGATCAAGTAAGTCTTTTGACTATTTTATTATTTTATTTAATTATCGCTTATCCGCTACATTCTCGCTTTGTATTTAATTTTCTCGTTATTTATTTATCGTTAATTTTATTTATTGTAATATAGATTTTATTAATAAAAGTGTAACCGCTTCCTACAGCCTTAAAATGCATTATGTGTAATGTAATTAAAACACTTTTTATTAAAATCTGAGATATCCTTACGGATCTATGAATGACAATTCCATCATTTTTTGAGGTCTATCATTTACATGTTTAGCCTCATCATGATATTTGCTAGTGCATTTTAGAAGATTATGTATTTTGTAATTCAATCTTTCAAGATCTAAACAAAACTCCCACTTGCATTTAACAATTTAAAGATTACCTTTAAATAGTTTATCAAGTAGAGCAACAATACATTGTTCTCTTTTGGGATATTACAAAAAAACATTGACAGTTCCTAACATTAGTTTGTTACAACTCACTCTATAAGTAGTTTAACAAATTCAGAACTTCATTTATAAGACTTAATGTGATTCATCACATTCCATAAACAAATGGTGTCTTATCAATCTTCTAGGTTGGAGTCTTATTGAGTATATTCAATCTATACTCAATCTTCTAACCTTGATAACATGTGGAAGAAACTATAGTTATCTTTAATCAAACATGCCAATAGATTTTGATTCTTCTCGATCGAACATACCATAAAACTATGGTATTTCATTAGAATTAATATTGTAAGATAATCTAAAATATTTAAGATAACCATCTACTCTTTGGCTCATCTATTTACCAACAAAGTAAAACTTAATGGTACAATAGAATTACCAAGTCATTTGCATGTATTATAACACAAGTATTTTGACCAAGTCAAAAGGCATATCGCTTATAATCCCACTATATGTTATAAGTCATTGATCACCTCATTGACTTCATGCATATGTCTTAAAACATAGCAAGTTAACGCCTTACTTTATATTGTAAGTCTTGTATTAAAAGACTTCATGTTTGTGACTTTACAAAATCATAAACATTTGTAATTAAAGTAATTATGAACACCACCTCGTGTTTCAATTAATATTTCAAGTTAATATTTACTACATATATTTAAGTCATTCAACGAATACTTAAATTCAAAGTAGTATTAGATTACTTCATTTAATTATGTCATTCCATGAAAAATTCAACGTAAGAAACGCAAAATCATCCATGCTCGCTCACGACACGTGGATATTTTACCTGGGCTATAATCTAGTTCACGCTCACGTAACATAAATTGTAACTACAAGTGTTTCTTAAATATTGAATGACATAAATATTGAAAATAAAGTAGTCTTTGTTATCATCTTGACACATATTCTTAATAAGGCAATCATACATATTTAAATGTATAATTCCTATTGGAACGTTACTCACTTACCTTGCGGTCAATAGAATCATATTTATATGTGTTGTACCTTGCACACAATAAAGATTTCTCCCACTTGTGCATGGAACAACATCATGTAGCAGATAAACAACAAGATACACGTTCGTTTATTTGATTAATATGATTTGTGTCATAGATATAACTAGTAGATGTAGGACTATATTGATTAGTAAGGAAACGCACATGACAATCCTTGAAAACCATAAGTGCCTACAATTGGAAAGTAATTATCTTTGAAGATAATCGGGTTACTACACGTGAAATAAGGCTTGTAGATCCCATCAATTAGAAATCATTAAAACAACTTCTTATTCAAGAATGCAACACAAATGCTCCCACCGAATCGACAACATTGTAAGTGTTGCATAACCGCTAAAACAACTTGTTTGCTTTTTACTTTCCTACACCTTTAAAGAACCATACGTAATCATTACTAAGGTACTAAAAGGTGTATTCTACTCTATGAATGATGGGTTATCCATCAACGTTATTAACTTGAAAAATTGGGTATGCAATTTCTTCCTTAACAGGCCTACCATGCCATACTGGTATGTAGTACCTTTAAAGGCTAAAGCAAAACAACTAGATAAAATATGCTAGTTTGCCTTTTACCAATTTTCGCGGTAATTAGTCTAGCTTCTAATTTAGTAACTCACATACATATTTTCCAGTTAACCAACATTCATGTTGTTACAAAAGGATTCATACACCAAATGAAGTTAATGAAATCTTTATGGAAAATAAGATGTGCAATTCATTGCTAAGAGTTACATTAGAATTTAGACAATTCAAATGTTCCTATTATACCTTTCTCATTCATGAAAAGGAATAGGATTGAGTCTCATGCTTCTCCCATGGAAAAGAGACTTCGTTTGTCTTTTCGAAATTATTCTCGATCAAACATTTGTTTGAAAGCGAATGGAACAATTTATCGATCAAAGACTAAACTTCGCTTACTGGTTAAATGTTGCAATTATACATTCAAAAGAATTACAAAATTCAATTTTAGTATTTTCGATAATTAACCTTTTCAAGAAAATTAAACACCCATGGTTCATAAACATATAACCATTTAATTTTCATCGAAAACTAGGATCCAAATTGTCATAATCTCATCACGCCGGTTGATCCGCTAGTAATGAACCTTATACAAAGTGGTAGAGCTTGTGCTCAATTGCCAATTTCAATTGCAATTCCTAGATTTATGGGATTTACATATAGCCAATTTCAATTGCCATGTAAACATGTTTTACCCATCTTATGCCTTGAGTTGTCGGTTCTCACTACAAAACTCAATTAAGTTGTCCAACTTAAGAAACTGCAAAATCGTCCATGCCCGTTCTCACGACACGTGGACATTTTACCCTTTGATTACGATCTAAGTCACAATCTCACGCAAATAAAAGGTAATCTTAGGTGTTTCCGTTTCGTTGGATCGCATATAACTTAAATTAAAGGGTAATAATTTTGATGTCAAATCAAATATGTACAAAGATGTCATGCATTCATCTTCGTAACATAGGTTTTATTAAAACATTTATATCTTGTTTTAATGTTTAAGCTTTTCATCATCAAACTTTAATTGAGGTATGTTGGAAAATTGGTTGGCAAAAGTGACTTTTGACCAACTTTGGACACAATTATCTATATGTATGTGTCACATATATGAGTAATAGTTTGTAGGTTCGTCTCCTCGAAGAGAGCTTCACAATAAGCCTTTATATGTCCAAAATAGAGTTGATGTGAATGAGATGTCGGGTCTCAAAGTTAGGCATTCGGTACCATGCCTAAAGAGGAAAAATAGTTTATTTTCAATCCCACATCGGGATGAGTAAACTTAGAGGAGTCTATTGTGTATAAATAGATGCCCTAATTCCACAAGTTTTTCACACATCAAATCAATAGTTATTATTGATTTCCAACATATGGAATACGATCTCTTAAGATGAAATTCTGGCGCTTAGTTAAGTCCGACAAGACAACTTCATCGTCTTGGTCATTGTACCGGGAAACAAACGGCGAATCTGTTTTAAGGAAGCGTGTCAAACACGTGCCTCGGCTTTTAGTGCTTCTTTGTTGATCTTTATTTGGTGATCAAGTAAGTCTTTTGACTATTTTATTATTTTATTTAATTATCGCTTATCTGCTACATTCTCGCTTTGTATATAATTTTCGTTATTTATTTATCGTTAATTTTATTTATTGTAATATAGATTTTATTAATAAAAGTGTAGCCGTTTCCCTACAGCCTTAAAATGATTCTCGTAATGTAATTAAAACACTTTTATTAAAATCGATTTATATAATTAATGATTTTATACAAATCGTTTTCTCACGAAACCAAGATTGAGTTTCTTTGAAAATCGCTTTATAACTAAATGTAATTTTAATTAACGATTTGGTATAATGATTTATAAACGATTTTTAAAACAGTTTATTGAATCGCTTTATATTGAAACCATGATGAGTTTCTTTTCAAACCGATTTATTTAGTTTGTTTATTGGATATGTTATTGTTTAAATCGATATTGAAACCAAGCTTGTGTTTCTGAATCATATTTGGTACAAGTTTACATAAACCATTTTGAGTTTATTAGATACCATATTGTTTTAACAGCTTTAATCTTTTGTGTTTAAATATTCACAAGTTAACTGATGGTAACATAATTTGTGACCCTAGTGAATCTTGCGAATGTAATTGGTGCGCCAGTTACTAACATGGTTAAAAATCATGATGAAATCCGATTCGTTGAAACCATGTGGAGTTTCTTTGAAACAAATCTCATAAAATACAAGTTGTTATTTTATTAGATTACTAGAACGTGTTTATTGAAACCAAGATGAGTTTGTTTGAAACAAAATCTGATAATATACAAGTTGTTATCATATTTTGTAGAAAAGTTTCTTTGATTTGTTTAGCTTATTTAAACCAGGTTGAGTTTAATTATAAACTAAATATAGTTCTTGAAACTTTATGCATTTGATAGTAGATCTATAGAAACCTTGTTGAGTTTCTTTGAAAGAGTAAATCTATTTTGAAACCTTGTCGAGTTTCATTGTAGAATTATACCATGTGATGCGATCTATTAAGATATTGTTAAAGAAGATTGACAAAATCATATTACAAATTTGTTTTTGTTTAAAACATTATGTAATATGCGATATTGTTTAATTGTTTAATCGAAGACTTGTTTAAAAGCGGTTTTGTATAATGGATCTTACAAAACAAGAGTGTTTTAAACAAAATTTGATGTTATCGTGTTTGTTAAGAAACACTTTGTGATATAGCAAGTTGTTAATTATTCCAAATTTAGTGTTACACTAATAACGGAATCTCGACAACGTATGTTCGGAATGTCATGAGTGACATCTAAAGGATCTGCTCCCGAACTTGTTGAAAGGGAGACCGATACTCGAGTTATGTGTACGGTAGATGCTTTAAAGCATTCAGATTTTATGTGCCATAACTATGGGTTAAATGGCCTGAATGAAATGAAAATTGTTGCCAAGGCGGGATCCGACATTAGAAAATGTTGATTAACACTTGGGCATCATGTCATGAGTATGATGATAAGAGTTTGGTTAACTCTTTCAAAGTAGCAGAAAATGAGAGATG